>OZ022414.1:805867-1230867 GCA_963989365.1 Rhimphoctona megacephalus
TTCATCGCAACTTTCATGTATCGAGGGCTACAAAATTTTTCATATTCCTCCATTGTTATCTCTTCAGGAGATCTCCTTTTCCTCCTCTTCTTCTTCGGTGGCTCGATATTTTCATCGTTGTGTCCCAGCTATTGAAACATTTGTTCCATATTAATATTAATTCGTAATTGACTCAAAAGTGTAAAATGTTACCTGCATTCAAGTGCAAAATAGAATTTTCGACCTCAAACAACATGTACCTCGAGTCCCTCAGTTACTAATTCCTGTTGTACCATATCCTCAAGTATCTCGTCTTCCCGTTCCTCAGCCTGCTCTCCCATTGTTGATTCATCTCCATACATGTTGAATTCCTTGTCCATCTTCTCCCTGCCCTCTTGTTCACTTTCTCTCTCGGTTCCCTGTTTCTCCACCATTGCCGCTCCCTCGTCTCCTTGATCCTCGACACCCGATGTTAAATCATTTCCCTTATGTTCCTCGTGTTCCTGGTCCTCAACCCGTTCTACTACCATTTCCGCATTTTCTTCTTCTTCACTTCCTTCTGAGCCTTCATTATTTTCTCCCTCGCCATTTCCTCGAACTTCTCTCGAAAACTTGAGGGGCCTGTAATATAAGAAAATGTAAAAATTATAGATGATTTATAGGAAAAAAAATATACAGGAAACAAAACTTACTGTGGATCTTTTCCCGACTTCGATCTGCCTGCAGCTTGCCATTCGTCGACAAGAACATGGAATCGTCGGGCAATTGCTTCATATGGATCCTCGCTAAAATAGGAGAATTTTTTTCTATTTATTTTGTATGATAGAAACAAATTTTCCACTACACCCACACTGAAAGTTAAACTTCCGGAGCAGGTGTCATGAAAAATCGCATTCGCCCCACGGGAGTGAAATTAATCTTCCTTAAACCGCGGGCAGAATTGTCAGCCGACCCGAAGGCGAGGTTGACAAGCACGGAAGTAGTCCACTTTCCTTCCGTAGGTGCGTAACATACTATACATTTTTAAACATAATCTCTAAAGAAATAACTATCAATTATTACGATTGACAATAATAATACTTACTCGTTTATATTATTGTTTTGAAGAAATTCGATCATCGGCAAGCGGTTATTTCTGACGAAATTTCGGACGTACTCGGTGCGATGCTCATGACAAGGTTCCTTATATACGAAACCACAGATCTCTCGAACGATCGGACGGGGCAAAACTTCTTTCTCTTTCAATAAAGACGAATATTTTTCTTGGGTAATGCGCACGAGGAGCATCCCTAGTTGGCGAGGATTTTTAAAAAAATCAGTGAAATATCTTTTGCGCACCATTATGACTAAAACGTCGCGACAGGAGACGAAAATTTTATATGACAATTCAGTGGTGGGGTTACTTCATTCACTCGCTGTAGCTCGCTTTCACACAGATTTCATTTCTTTGTTAATCTCGTCTCAAATAAATTCCATTACAATTACGCACAACTTCACACCGCTGAACACAGGTTCGATTCGAATGAAAGAAAACGACCCAACGATGTCCGAAGTCTCGTCTCTCGGCGACGATCGCCGCATCAGGTAAGTAAAGGAGGTAAGTATCCTTTGATTGATTGATGTTTATTAGCTTTTTTTTAGGTTTTCTTACTTTTTGTACTTTTTGTTTTGTTTTCAGGATTTGCTCATTTTTTGTTTATATCTTTTCATTTTTTTCAGGATTTTACAGTTCCGGCATACTGGCGAGGACCTCGACGACTTCCTTTTCCGCTGATGTTAGTGTTGCTGCGACGGCAACGTGTTTATTTTGGGAACAAAACACATAACTGGTGAGTAAGAGTATTTAATATCAATAAGTTAGTTTACTTTATATGTTATGAAAGCTATTTACAAGGACGGGGTAAAATGGATCAGTTTCCCTTGGAGGCGTAAAATGACCGTAAAATAACCAGTAAAATGTTAATTTCTTATATTGACGTATTAGAGCGGGTAAAACGGAGCGAATTAAGGCTTAAACCAACTAGTTAAAGCGATTAATAATAAAATTAGTCATTTACAGGTGGAGCGCAGTTCTTCGACGAGGAGTCCATACGACGGTAAGTATGTAGTTATTTCTATTTAGGTTAGTTTACTTAATTCTAATTTTATATTTCTTCTTACAGATGCAGCGGAATCAACAGCGTTAATTCGACTACGAGGTGAGTACTACAGTAAGTTTATATTAATTACGGTAGTAAACAACTTTTTCAATTATGACTAATCATTGGTATAATTCTTTTTTTACTTATTATTTTCAGATTTAAAAAAACTTGGTATTCGACTTGAGAACAGAGTTCGCCTCACCAATTTCGGAAAAGTAGCGCTTTTTCGCCTAAGTCGAAGTCGAAGATGTTCAGAAAACAATAAGAGAATGATCGTTATTCCGAATAATATTTTATTCAACAGTTCGGCGATACGGAAGAAGAATGAGAAGTCATTTAAAAAAATATATCAACAGTTGTAACAGATGCAAAAATTCGATACTATGGCATATTCATTACGCAAATACAGTAACTTTGCGTACGATGTTGTGATATAAATTTTTTTTCTCAGTCGATATTAGGGTCTGTTTTGGAGATTTCGGAGCCAATCTTTAAGCATGTGCTCTATGTGGCCACCATTGTTTTCGACGCATAGCTGTAGTCGTTGTGCTAAATTTTCACGCACCCGAGACAACGTCTGCCTCGTGATGCTTCTGCACGCCTCCGTTATCCTGACACGCATATCTTCAGGGGTGGTCGGTTGAGTTCGATAACATTGGTCTTTCAGAGTTCCCCACAAGAAGAAATCCAAAGGTGTTAGATCGGGAGACCTTGGGGGCCATTCCACTGGCCCGTTCAGCCCTAGCCATCGTTCAGGGTACGTGTCGTCCAATAAATCTCTTATTATGTTGGCAGAGTGTGCCGGCACACCATCGTGTTCAAACCACATGTTTTCGCGTATGGCTTCCGGTACACCCTGCAACAAAATGGGTAAGCGATGGGTCAAAAAATTTTCATACGTAGCTGCATTCAAATTTCCTGCGAAAAAGTGAGGACCGATTATCCGATCGCCCAATATACCGGCCCACACATTCAACCGCTAGGCATGTTGGAAGGGCAAATCTATTCTCCAATGGGTGTTTTCTGGTGTCCATTTTCTGATATTTTGACAATTACAAACACCCAAGTTTGTAAATCCCGATTCATCGGTAAATAAACATTTCCCCGCAAATTGTCGGGCTCCCTCATTTCGGGCAAGTGCCCATTGGCTGAAGGCCATGCGCCTATCACCATCGAGGTTTAACAATTGCTGCGTTTTGCGGCATTTGTAGGGTGGCCCTGATAATTTTACGGGTTGTTTCCCTATTAACTCCTGTTAAGGATAAAATATAAGGGAATGAAGTAACGGAAGGATGCAGGAAAAGCTGTGGTAGGATTAGAATGAAAAAATACCGTACCAAAATGTCGAGCAACCGCACGAGCGCTCTGGATTGGCTGATTCCGTATGCACTCTTCAATTTCTGCCCGGTGTCTAGCGGTGACTGGTGCACTTCTTGGTCTTCGCGGTGCTGTCAATGTCCTGTGATCAGCTATCCCGGGCAGGCGGGGTAGACACATGGCGTCTGCCCTTAAAGCCCGTCCGGGTCGCCTGCGATCTCTGGATCCAACCCGGAGCAAAGCTTTCGCCCGGCGGGAATTCATGATATGTGGTAGAGGGTAGAAACGCAAAGAGCGTCCTCGACCGTGACTCGTCCGATGCCTAGCATCATGGTTGCATATGGAAATTTGCTAACACGAGGAGAGCTTGCTCTTATGCCCTACGGGGTTGAATGGTGCTGGTATGGTTTGCGTACGGGGCCTAGGAGTCCGTCGGGTTGCCCGCCCCCCTTCGGAGACTCCTGGCCCCAGGTGTTGAATAGCGGTTGAATGAGGTGTGGCAGAGAGCGCAGGGAAGGGTGCAGGTGTTCGTACGAGCCCGGCCCTTTCGGGTCTGGCGCACCCGCGCACCCGAGCTGGCCGACAGGAGCCCGGCTGGTGAAGAGCATAATCCTGAGTGGGCCAAGTCGACCCGCGAACGTCAGACCAATGGCGAATATTGGTACCACGGGGGCTGGGAGTCCCGGCGTCTGCGCGAGCAGTTCGTCGCCCGGCCGTAGGGTAGGACTCGTGGTGGCAGATGGTACAATGCGTGAGAGTTGCGCGATCACATCTCGGGTGCGGTCCTCCATAGGCCGTAGGGAGGTTGGAAAGTACTCCCCTCCGGACCAAGGGGTCCAAGCGGTCTCACCGCCGGGAGGAAAATTGGTAGCTGCCGCGGCTCTAGCACGGTGCGGCGTGGAGCCCGTGGAATGAGCCCTGGTGGTGCGTTGGTCGAGCGTGATCTCGAGCCCTCGCACTTGGGTGCCGTGTCGTATGCCGAGAGGCGGAGACGGCACGTTAAATACAATTAGGTGATTAGTGTGATCAGCTATCGTCTTTGCCAGACGTTGGAAGCTTTGTCGTGAAGGCGCAGGTTCACCATACGTTTCACGGTACAAATTAGATGCGCCCGTATAATTGTTATCGGCCTTGACCAACATTTCGTGCATTCGTAAACGTTTTTCTTCAGCCATCACGACAACTCACGACGTACTGACAAATTGACGGTCGTGAAGCTTTCGATAATATTTCCATAGCAATAAACATTGCCACCTAGACGACCACTCGTTGAAAAAAAACAGACGTCCTTCCCTCTGTGTGTGTGTGTGCGCGTGTGTGTGTGTGTGTGTGTGTGTGTGTGTGTGTGTGTGCGTGTGTGTGTGGTTTTCAAAATCGTATTTGACATCCTTTTGATTCGGTACACGAATTGAAAAAATAAAAATGAAAAACGATAAACGTGGAAAACTTTTGTTTGACATCCATCTTGATTTTAGTATCGACCATTAAAAACAGTGAGTGAGTGAGTGAGTGAGTGAGTGAGTGAGTGAGTGAGTGAGTGAGTGAGTGAGTGAGTGAGTGAGTGAGTGAGTGAGTGAGTGAGTGAGTGAGTGAGTGAGTGAGTGAGCGAGCGAGCGAGCGAGTGAGCGAGCGAGTGAGTGAGTGAGTGAGTGAGTGAGTGAGTGAGTGAGTGAGTGAGTGAGAGAGTGAGTGAGTGAGTGGGTGAGTGAGTGAGTGGGTGAGTGGGTGAGTGGGTGAGTGAGTCAGTGAGTGAGTGAGTGAGTGAGTGAGTGAGTGAGTGGGTGAGTGGGTGGGTGAGTGAGTGAGTGAGTGAGTGAGTGAGTGGGTGAGTGGGTGAGTGGGTGAGTGAGCGAGTGAGTGAGTGAGTGAGTGAGTGAGTGAGTGGGTGAGTGAGTGAGTGAGTGAGTGAGTGAGTGGGTGAGTGGGTGAGTGGGTGAGTGGGTGAGTGGTTGAGTGGGTGAGTGGGTGAGTGGGTGAGTGGGTGGGTGGGTGAGTGGGTGAGTGGGTGATTGGGTGAGTCAGTGAGTGAGTGAGTGAGTGAGTGAGTGAGTGAGTGAGTGAGTCAGTGAGTGAGTCAGTCAGTCAGTCAGTCAGTCAGTCAGTCAGTCAGTCAGTCAGTCAGTCAGTCAGTCAGTCAGTCAGTCAGTCAGTCAGTCAGTCAGTCAGTCAGTCAGTCAGTCAGTCAGTCAGTCAGTCTGTCAGTCAGTGAGTCAGTGAGTCAGTGAGTCAGTGAGTGAGTGAGTCAGTCAGTCAGTGAGTCAGTGAGTGAGTCAGTGAGTGACTGAGTGAGTGAGGGAGTCAGTCAGTCAGTCAGTCAGTCAGTCAGTCAGTCAGTCAGTGAGTCAGCGAGTCAGTGAGTGAGTCAGTCAGTCAGTCAGTGAGTCAGTGAGTCAGTCAGTGAGTGAGTAAGTCAGTCAGTCAGTCAGCCAGTCAGTCAGTCAGTCAGTCAGTCATTGATTGCTTTATTCAGCGTATCCACTGTTCATATTACATTTACATCTCCAACTTCACTACTAATAACGTTGTTTCAAACATAATGATATAAAAATAAAATTTTCTCCAGGGAGATACTCTCCCTGCAAGCAAAACATGAAAGCGTTCAACCCTTTTCAACCCGCACATTCCTCACTGGTATGCGGACTGCGTTACAGCGCACACATCTCGGTTAATTGATCTCAGGAGAATGAAGTCAATCGTTTTTCAATGTGGGTTAGACACCGAAATATTGTGGCAACAAGAGTTCTATCCAACTACCAGCTTTTAACACGATTCGCAGGAAATTCTGAGATCCCAGTAACATCGTCATGACGGTTGTCTAACCCGCGCCTAGATTGCATCCAGTAGTTGATGGATTGCAGAAACAGAGATGCGATTGGGTTTGAACGTGGGTTAGCGAAATTACGCACTCCGAGTGCAGAGATACTCTCCCTGCATGCGAAACATAAAATCGTTCTAGACTATTCGAACTTTTCGAGCCGCACTTTCTTCACTGGTATGTGAACTGCGTTACAGCGCACACCTCTAGGTTAATTGATCTCAGGAGAATAAAGTCAATCGTTTTTTAATGTGGGTTAGACACCGAAATATTGTGGCAACAAGAGTTCTATCCAACTACCAGCTTTTAACACGATTCGCAGGAAATTCTGAGATCCCAGTAACATCGTCATGACGGTTGTCTAACCCGCGCCTAGATTGCATCCAGTAGTTGATGGATTGCAGAAACAGAGATGCAATTGGGTGTGAACGTGGGTTAGCGAAATTACGCACTCCGAGTGCGGAGATACTCTCCCTGCATGCGAAACATAAAATCGTTCTAGACTATTCGAACTTTTCGAGCCGCACTTTCTTCACTAGTATGTGGACTGCGTTACAGCGCACACCTCTCGGTTAATTGATCTCAGAAGAATCAAGTCAATCGCTTTTCAATGTGGGTTAGACACCGAAATACTGTGTCAACAAGAGTTCTATCCAACTACCAACTTTTAACACGATTCGCAGGAAATTCTGAGATCCCAGTAACATCGTCAAGACGGTTGTCTAACCCGCGCCTAGATTGCATCCAGTAGTTGATGGATTGCAGAAACAGAGATGCGATTGGGTTTGAACGCGGGTTAGCGAAATTACGCACTCCGAGTGCGGAGATACTCTCCCTTCATGCGAAACATAAAATCGTTCTAGACTATTCGAACTTTTCGAGCCGCACTTTCTTCACTGGTATGTGGACTGCGTTACAGCGCACACCTCTCGGTTCATTGATCTCAGGAGAATCAAGTCGGACGCTTTTCAATGTGGGTTAGACTCCTTCTCCATTTAGTGTTCAATATTAGTTGGGCGAAAATTAAACCATAATAGTTGGGTTCATCTTCCTGTCTTGATAACAAAAGCGGAATGTCCTCGAAAACCTGCTATTCGACTAGAGAACAGAAATAGCTCCACTTTGGTCGTGGCATCCTTTCCTGCACTACGAGCTGAGAAAAAACAAGCTCATTTTCCGATGCACCAAGCTAGACGTATTCACCCGAAACATCAGTGGTTTTGGCAACTGAACTTCCGAAACACTTGCGTGGTATCATCCATTGACCTTGATGTGCCTAGGTAAAGATTACTTTGGTCGCGGCGTCGATTCGTGATATTATTTTTAGGATTAAATATGAAGCTCAATTGACGTTTAATTAAATTTACTATTTGATTTTCCTCCACGCTCGAAATGTCATTTCCGTACGCTGTTATAAACATTTTCAGTAAACAACCGACGCGTCTCAAGAATCATTAACAAAAATTGAAACATAGTCTAGCCAAGTCCATAAAGTTACAGACATAAAATAATGAATTTCTTTGTAAATTCCAATTTCGAAATTTTCGAATGTTTTTTTTCCGAAGGCTGAGTTTTCTGTACGTTTTAAAATTATTCCATACTGATTATAGTAAAGAATTTCAATACTTCGATCTGATGATTCTGAAAAATCATTCATGTAAAAAAAAAAATAAGCTTACCAAGATACGAATTTCGGAAAATAGTATTCGATCGCGCGTCTCCATCATCTGTCATCACAACCTCAAATCTGTCACCGTCGCAGAACCCGTGACAGCCGAGAGCAAGGCTGCGTTTACGATGGTGCAAGTTCAGATCGCACGCTTTTGTTCCAACGTAATGATTCGAAGCCTATTTTTATCCAACTTCAATAATTTTTTCTCATATATTTTTACACCGAAATAAACTTCCGACCAGCAGTCTGTGTACGGAATTTAGTTCACTATTTGATTATAAAATAATATTGCACTTGGATTTTTTTCTTCAAATTTACTTTTTTTTGCTGCAAAACCTATCGTTCCCACATTAACGACGTATTTTTTTTCGAAAAGAGCAGATAAAATCGTTCAAGATCCGATTTCAAAACTAATTGATATCCTCGTACCAAGTTCAGAAAAAAATACCGTCCACCTTATAATTGTCACGCTGTATATATAATTTCATCAGCTGCATGCGAAGAAAGAAGAACAGAGGAAAAGAAAGAATATAGGGCGTCTTTGTCGCTCTTACGTTCGCAGATGGGAGAGCCGTATCGGTGTGACAAGGCCAGCGGTATCCGCTCATGTGTCACAGGGGCTCTCACAAAGCACTAGTTGTGTTTGTTCTTTATGTGAGTGTGACTTTGTCACCTCGCTTTTAAAGAAATTTTCATTAAAATGTATTGTAAATTATTGAAAGGGTACTTACGTTGCCAAAAATATGAAAATTGGTAATTGCATTTATTGTTTTTATTGAGTGTATCGTTCGTCCGTCCTTCCTTCTTTAATTATTTCCTTCTATTGTTTCCTTTGGTTGTTAATTTTCGTCGTTGGATGTTTCCTTTTCCTTTTCGGTCGATGTTTTTTTTCTTTCTCTCTTATATTGAAATTCACTTCCTTCTTCTCTTTTTTTTTACTATTTGTTTGTAGGGTTACTTTTCACCATTACTTTTTTTTTCACTTTATTTCCACTGTTCTTTCCGTTCTGTTTTGTAACTTTTCTTTTTTTTTCACTTTTCACGATTTTTCACTTTCGTGCGGTTGGCGTGTATTCCAAATCCG
Organism: Rhimphoctona megacephalus; assembly: GCA_963989365.1. Taxonomy (NCBI): domain Eukaryota; kingdom Metazoa; phylum Arthropoda; class Insecta; order Hymenoptera; family Ichneumonidae; genus Rhimphoctona; species Rhimphoctona megacephalus. The sequence goes on from OZ022414.1 coordinate 814,876, forward strand.
ACTTCTGACACCAATTTGTGACGGCCGAGGTAATGGTAGAATAAGTAATGGTAGATATTCGTTTTTCTTCTTGGATTTTATTGATGACAATAATTAGGGAGTGCACGGTTCGATAGATGGAGATGAACTGAGGAGTCAAGAATTAGAATAAAGGAATGAAGCGGTGGTGGGAGATGAAGCGGAGGAGAAGTCGAGGCTCGTGGGACAGAGAAGATGCTGACGGATTAGCGATAAGGATTGCTGAGGCGTATGGGAAAGGGTTAATCTAAGAGTGAAGCGGATGTGAGGTTTCGGGTGTAGCCATGGGAAAGAATGTATATTATAAATATAGGATACTACCGTGACAAAATCGTACCAATCTTCAAATTCATCTGAAATCATGGCGAAAGGGGAAAAGGAGAACTAAATAATGGTTTGGGGTCAATAAAACAATTGGTAACTGGAAACCTGGACTAAAAAGAGGCGGAAAAAATTGACATGCTACAAATGAATGAGTAAATTTGAATTCAAACCCTACACATTTTGAAAGCTTTCGTAAATTTTCGGAATAAAACCTTAAATAAAATCGCAAAAACTACCACCGACTATAATTTTCAATTGAACAAATACAACGAGAATTCACCAATTAAGCGTTGGGAGTAGCACGATGACAAATTTTACCACAATTTGATAAGCAAAATAATCACATTTTTTCTCAAGACGTGGATCAGGTGGGATGTTCAGTAATGTAAATAGGAAAAGGTTTATTAACCCAACGATAATATTGCGGCAACCTCACGTCAGCGGATTAGTTGATGATAGCGACACTCTATGTTGGATTAAGTTCTCCAAACAAGATCAAGATGGGCGAAATCCGAAGCCCGATGGAAACAGCAGAAGTCACGAGTATGGCGGGAATCGCGCCAATAATTAAATTTTCACTCACGGATAGCATTGCATTAAAATTAATGAAGTCTACTCATTACACGTGAAAACGGATGGAAATTAATTTGAATTCTTAGAAACATCCACGATGACGATAATAAACGGAAAGAACGGAAATAAGTCATCATTAACTGAAAAAGAATCAACCAAAAATATAAACGTAGAATTGATGCAGTGCTATAAATCGAAACAGACAATGCAAATAGTAACAGATATCACGCCGTGCGAAATAAAATAGTATCGGACAAATACATTCACTACCGGCCAAAAGTTTCAGCGACAAAAGTTCAGAAAAGTTCCGGAACGTTTTGTTGTGCTATTTCGCCGGTAGTTAACGTAAACAGATTTAATAAACGGCATTTCAAAGGAGAAAGATTCATCTTCGTTTTGAGTTTTTGAACAAAAATTTACGAATCTTTTTACGGCCAGCATTCTGTTTTCAAAATGACCATTTTTCGCCCCCCCCCCCTTTTTTCAGGTGGGCCCCGTTTTCAGAGGAACTTTTTTAAAAGTATTTTTCTGGATGGGATCATGAAGGGGGGAGCTTAAGCTTCAATTTCGTTTTTGAAAAAAACTTGATGCGATTACCCCCACCAATGTTATTCCGTTTTTTGTGGAAAATGAATCGACTCCAAAAATGCCGTGTAACACGAAAACGACAAGCTTTTCAGAAAACTCAAACACGGCAAAAAGTTGCGTGGGTTTCCAACCAATTCACGAGAATTTTCTAAGAATTTTTCTTCAAATTTTTGTTTTTTTTTCGTACTTTTGATCGAAATCCACACAAGTAGATTACGTACAGCTATGGCGCCCCCCACTCTCATCCCCACTCCTTCCCCTACCAGGCGGCTACCCACTCCAAGCTATTTTTACCCCCGCTCCACAGGTAAATAGCTTGGTGACCGGGTGAGGGGAGGAGGGGGAGTTTTTTGTGAGGGGTACCATAACTGTACGTTTTTTCTACTTTTTATTTTTATTTTTATTTTTTTTTGTTTTTAGGGTAGGGAAGAATTAATAACTCGATCGATTTTTCGATTTTTTCTTGTTTTATTATAACATTAATAAAATTTAAAAAAATACTATTTTTAATTTTTTATTTTTTTTCTTTTTTGTATAATTATTTAAAAACTTATCCGTAGCGCGTTTTTTTCTGTCTCCTGAAACAGAAGAACCAAAGGAAAAAGTTTTTTATTTTTATATTCACGCACTCGAACTTTTTTACACGTGAAAAAAAAAAAAATGTTAATACTTACTGGTCATCGTCACCTTCCGAAATCGCGACTCTTTTGAGTTGAAGACTTAGCTGACGTACGATCGGCACTGACGGGGTGCCAAATTCGATGGGGATTAGCCGCCATGGAATGTTTTCCGCCTCCCTGTAACATTTAATGTTTTACGAGAATTATTAGAATAATTAAAAAATTTTAGAAAGAAAAAAAAAGAGGTGGTTCAAGTTTGTACGAATGTCTGCTTGAATCAAATTCATCATTCTATGGAAAAAAAAGGAAGATATTTGAACTTACATTTTTTTTACTTTAACCCCGGACTCCGGAGTAATGGAGGTGGGAGTTTCTTCCCTGGCCCGCTTCCGAATTCTGGCTTCCACCCGCTCGAAGATGCTGGAGCCTCCTCTTTTTAGGGTAGGGGAGAGTCAATAACTGAATTGAATACATTTTATCAGCTTTTTATTTTTTTCTTTTTATCCATAAAAGTACATTGATTTTATAAAATTATGAAAAAATCCCATTTTTATTATGATAATGATTTTGTTCATAAAATCGATACATGCTGTTCTTTCATCGGCGCATACAACATCCCTGTGTACATGCAGGTTTACGATCGATAAAACTAGCCCCGCCATTCATGGAATTATTTTTGCGAACATTATTATTTATCTGTCGAGATGCGAAAGCTTTATAATATTCGCGGACTATTTCATCATTTTTTCGGGGGTTATCAGAGAAGAGGTTGTTGAATTTAGCCATACCAAAAACACAAGACATAAGGTGCAGAAAAATAACACAAAATTGGCCACACACGTCTGAAGAATCACTTTGGAGCTGTTTAACATTGAAACGGAAGAGTTTGCAATTTCTCCGAAGTCGTGCGAGGTGTTGTGGTATGATGGGTGGCAATCCGTAGCTATTGAAGTACCATCCTCTTCCAGCACGATCGACGTGCATCGCGACCCAGTGCTCACCAGGTTTGGTGTGTTCATCTGTGTTTGCGATTATCCCCGCTGGCCGTGTCCACGTGTGAGGAATTTCGTCAGCCGGAAATACACCAGTGGTAGCGATCGGTAAAAACTGTAGAGCGTCCCGTATTTGCTGTGTATTCATGCTTCGTCAGCAGATACAGAAATGGTGAAAAGATTTACTTTTCAACTTTATATGTAATTCCACTGTTGAAGCATAGCAACAGTAGACTGGCGATTATGCTGATAATTAATTTTTTATTCCTTCAAACGAGACTTTCATTTTGAGAAATATTTATGCACGGAAAGCAGCCAACACACTCGATGAATGAACCATCACTTTTTTCCTCTGTTTCTTCATTTTTTTTATCCTCTAGCGAGAGTAGTGCATCAGGTGTACAATTTCTTCGGAAAAGAAATTTCTTCAACATGAGAGCCTGAGTCAAAGCACAGCGATTCGTTGGTTTTACTACTCCCAAACTATGGCGTAGACATCTGCTGCGAGATGTAGATAACTTTTTAAAACTCGGACACCCCCATTTTGGATTTTCAAGATCGTTGATTTCTCGGGTAATTACTTGGCTCAATAAATGAGCTTTTTCATGCCCGCGGGTCCAAATGGCATTAGCATGACGTGCTATTTCTCGCAAATTGGCATAGAGTTGTTTACAGGAAACATCTCCCTCATACCACTCCAAACCATGATGGTAAAGTGTTAAACTTTGATTTTCACGACGAATTTCGCTGGGAAGTTCGCTGAAAGCGTACGGTGGAGAAACGATCCAATGCATTGTAAAGGGATGGTGTAGAGCAACAACAGCTACTTCTTTTGGAAGGAAATTGTGCTCTCTGTCACGCATTCCTCGAATATCGATAATTATTTGCATTTTTACGTCCGTACTGGTTAAAGATACGCGATAAACTGAGCTGTTATTCTTCAATAAAAATCAACTCGGTAACGCTATCCCCACCTTTTGTCGGTGTTTAACCGCTGAAGTCAGCAATTACCTGTCGCGAGGCATCGACCTCAAGAACATTATCATATTCAGCATAGACGATGCAATTTACTGTTGACGTCAGTGCTTCAACAAATCGGACCTCGATCCTCACACTTCCATGTTTTACCAGATTCCAATGCGAACTAGTGTTTGCAGAAAGATCAGGTGTCAAGTCGAATGCAAAAAGGCAATATCTATTTGGATAATTTTCTCAATTGATTGAATTACCCTCGTTCAGAAAATGAATACCAGTACCCGAAAATAATGTATGATAGGCATCAACGTAGAGATTATTTTGAGTAAAATCCGGTTGCAATGGTCTAGAAGGTACTTGTGCTCCATCAACGTACAAGGATCGAAGGTCAGCCAGATCGGCCGCCCATACATCGTCAATATTATTGACGTTATACATACGGCGAGGAAATCGACGGTGTATAAGTCGATGCATGGTATAAGCGTCTTGACTTTCCAACCATGGTACGACATTATTTTTGTCAATACCTTTAACATTTTTTAAATTTTCAGCACGAGAAAAGGAAGCAGGGTGCGAGGGGTTATAGTAATCAACGACCTTCTAAAGAATCCGTGATGGCCGAGCGCGCTAGGAAATAATATCCGGCCTTCAAAAGAATTCGCAATGTCAGCTGTAATGTGACAAAGTCTACTAAGCTAAGATGGCAAAGAAGTAGGATTCAATACATTAGCGTAGAACGTAGGTTAAGCTAGCAGAGAATTTTTGGAAAAACTATATTTATTATATTTAGGAATTAAGTACTTTTTATGTGTTAATTATGTGTCCAATTGAAAAATTTTGTGTTCTATGGGGTTTTTCAAAAAATAAAAATTTGAGCATTTTTGGAAAAAACTATATTTATTATATTTAGGAATTAAGTGCTTTTTGTGTCCTAATTATGTGCCGAATTAAAAAATTTTGTGCTCTTTTGGATTTTTCAAAAAATCAAAATTTAATGATACATCTACATGTAAATACGATAACAATTATTATCGATTTTTTATTATTGTTATTATTACATTTATTTATTAACATCATTATCGAAAACAGTGACATTCAGAGAAATGAGAGAATCTCTGTCTCCCTCTCTCTCTCTCTCTCTTGCTCTCTCTTTCTTCTTCTTTCATATCGTAAAAAAGTAGTAGAGGAGAGCATCATATGAGATATATGCAAAGAAATAATCGTCGACCTTCTTCGGAATCCATGATGGCGGCGTGCTAAGAAATGGTATCCGTCCTTCGAAAGAATTCGCGACATCAGGTGAAATGTAGCAAGTTCTCTCAAGCTAAGATAACAAGGAAATAGTGTTGAATACAGTAGCGTAGATACATAAGAAAAAAATAATGTATAAAATTTTATTCATAGCCACCATTTACATTTTTTCTTACATTTTTTCTTTTGTTATAAAATTTAACAATAAAAAATAATAATAATAATTCTAACACAAAATATTCCTAGCTAGATAAAAATTAAACATCCTATCTGATGTGTATTCTATATACAATTGTACTATTATTAAAAATTCGCGCAATAATTATTTATCTTCGGTTAAACTTCTTTCGTTTATACATTCCTTTCCACAAATCCGTAGGGTAGGGTACGATATTCCTCGTCGTGTTGACGCTTAACACTTACAGGTGCACATGACTTCGTTTCCTTACGCGAAATCACTTGATGGAACTCGGTGCGCCTTATAGCGTCAAAATTTAAAACAACCGGTAACTTTCTCTTCCCTGATACGAACGAGCGAATCGTTTCATAATTAATTTGCCGACTATTTTCATAGTTTAATGTAATGCCTTTAACTTTGCATACTTCGACCGTGGTTCCATCAGGTTTACGCACAATAAAAGCATAAAATTTTGGTCCTCCTGACACAAACGAAGAAATGTATGCTCCATCTCCATACGCACACAATTCATCGGTGAGATCGCCGAGAAATTGACCGATTGGTGGTTCGTAATCATTGCTTTGTTCACGGCTTACATAAATACATGAGTCGGTATCACAATACAAAATACGGGGGCCTAAACCTTCCAAATATTCATACAGTTTAAGACGGGCTTGTGCTGTCGTATATGCAGCAATTACGACGTTTGATGTCAGTGACGGACGAATCGCTTCATCCACATTTTTGTAATTTACATACATGATTCTATGATTGACAGGTAGGATTCCTGTAATTTCGATTTCTGGGCTTGTAAGTAAATCCATTAGTTCGGCGCGAGAGGAAATGATTAACGTATTGGATTGGTTCTCACGCTGACCAAATTTTCCCCAAAAAGAATTGAGAGCTAGTTTTGCAAGCGAGCGAAGTCCAGGGTTCACCTCTATCGCGTTCGCATCGAGCGTGACACCCTCAGCTTTTTCATAAGCATCGATATATTGTTTTATTGATTCGGGATTTCCGATACAATTTGAGGGTGCACCGCTGGCTTCTTGTTTGATTTTAAGAAAGGTGTTTATGTACTCAGCAAAAAGACCACCGGTTTGCGTCAGTGGCTCGTATCGAGTAATTTCATACTGCCAAATTTCATCAATACGTAATATGGAATACCCCAGTGAAACAGCTTTTCTTAATTCATCCACGACCCATGTCCCGTCGAACGCGCGATCATCTGGATTTTCATGTGTACATTTAGCGTACGTGTTTAAATTCAAGCAGCATGACTTGCATAAAGCGAATAATAATTTTCCATGTGCTCGAAACGGTAATACCGGTAAATACAAATCACGTGGGGGTAAAACGATACATTTGACTAGTCCCTCAATACTTTCGAGCGAGTTAGTTCCTCCAACGAGGACACGACATTCCTCACCTACGTACACACGAGGATGACCTATTGGAAATTTTCCGGTCTTACATACCCACGGGTACAGTGAACATACATCTACGTAGCGTATTTTTTCTCCTTCTTTTACCTGATACAGATTTACAAAATTTTCTGTAAATCCTCCGAAAAATGCTTCGCGTGGTTCAAGGGGTGGTAAAATTACCATTGTATGGTTTCTTACGAATTTTTCCATAACTTCATTGATTTTAATCATTGAATCGTATTCGCATTCCCAAATTTCATTTAATAAAAATCCCTCCTCTCTAATCCGTGAAGATATCGTTACGGTTCGCTCGTATCGCTGATCCATCGTATCACCACATCGCATTTGCTTGTCTCTATTTACACGGAAGCAATGCTTACAGCCTTGCCAAAAACAGCCATGGAATTGAAAGACATAACGGGTGTCGTTTTCTTCGTAATATCCATCGACCGCACGTAAACCCTTGGGTAAACGTTGCTCTCGTGTGCGACCAGCGTGTGCGATGATAATGCCTTTTTCTCGTTCGAGCCATACGAGCCACGAAACAGCTTTGCGAGATTGATAACACCGGCACACAAAAAAAAAGTGGTCTGTACATTTGACCAGACCCACCTACCTATATGTATTTCGACGCGCTGAATCCGAATCTGAGGTCCGTTTGGTTCGTACACCCTCAAAATTTTGAGTAAATTGCAAAAAACTGTTAAAAATGGCTAAAAATTGCGAAAAATTGCAGTTATTAAGATGAAAAAAAATTTATGGAACTGGATCGAGTATGATTTTTATGTAGTTGATCCGCTGAATCTGAATCTCAAGTTTATTTGGCCCATTAACCCTCTAAAATTGGAGTAAATTGCGAAAAACCGAAAAAAATTGCAAAAAATCGCGAAAAACTGCAATTATGGAGATGAAACAAATTTTGTGGACCTGGATAGAGTATGATTTTCATGTAGTTCGATCCGCTGAATCTGAATCTGAAGTTTATTTGGCCCATTAACCCTCCAAAATTTGAGTAAATTGCGAAAAACCAAAAAAAAATGCAGTTATAAAAATAAATAAAAATTTATTAAACACGATTATATGTGTTTCTTGTATATTTTGATGCATCCCTAGAAAAAATTTACAATCGGCTCAACATTGGCCAACATTGGACCACACTTGACCTATGTTGAGCCGATTGTAAATTTTTTCTAGGGATGGAATACAAGTTTAGAATCCAATAATTTCAAACATTCATAAATCTATAAAAAATCGTGAAAAATAGCATATAAAGAGAAGGTAGGAAACGATCTTCATGGATTTCAAACTGTTCTTCGTTTGTATCGAACTCTTTTGTCTTCAAATGACTCACCCAGCGGGTTCCTTTTTCGTTTCCTATTTTCTCTCGGTATTTCTCTTTTTAGCGTCCAGCAAAAATCTGCCATCATGTTGATATTCCAATTTCCTTGATACCTACTCTCCATTTCACTTATGTCTTGATGAAATCGTTCTCCTTGTTCTTCACTGTAGTCTCCAAGATTTTCAGGAAAATATTCGAGGTGAGAATGTAGAAAGTGCAATTTAAGATTCATCAAGCAACCCAAATTTTTGTAATTTTCCAGCAACTCTTCAACTAAAGTCTTGTAATTCTCACTTTTATTATTTCCCAAAAAGTTTTGTGACACATTTTTAAAACTTACCCAAGCTGTTCTCTCATTGTCGTTCATTCTTTCAACGAAATTTGCGTCCTCAAATAAAGTCCGAATTTGGGGTCCATCGAAAATTCCCTCTTTTAACTTCGCATCACTTATCGCGGGAAACTTTTCTCCTAAGTACTGGAAACAATCGCCATCTTTGTCCAGAGCTTTGACATACTGTTTTATGAGACCCAGCTTAATATGCAGTGGTGGTAGCAAATATTTAGAAGGATCAATCAATGGTGTTCGTATAACATTGTGAGTACCTGGATGAAATTTTGCTCTCGTTGACCATTCTTTCTTAACATAGTGATTTTTTCTGTCCCTACTATCCCACAAACATAAAAAGCAGGGATATTTTGTAAACCCCGATTGTTAACCTAAAAGTAGTGTTGTAATTTTTAGATCACCACAAACTTTCCATTGATGTTCCGAATACTTTATTTTATCCAATACAATCTATAAATTTTCGTAAGTCTCTTTTAGTTTAGTCGAATGAACTATTGGAATTGGCGCATATGTATTTCCATCATGAAGCAAGACAGCTTTGAGACTTCTTGTTGATGAATCAATAAAGAGTCTCCACTCATCGTCTCTATACGTGTTCGGTTTTAATTCATCAACCAAACCTTTAACATTCGAACAGTATACCACCGATTGCTCATCGTCGTTCGTGAAAATTGCCGGAACTCCTCTTCTCTATTTCGATAAAAGTAAGCTGATACTCCTTTAGCCAACAAATTTTTTTTTTTCAGTGTTGCCGCTAGATATTCAGCTCCATCTTTAGGTAATCCTAAGTCTCGCACAAGATCATTGAGTTCTTCTCGGCTAAATGTTTCAGGATCTTTTGTTTTCCCATCTGGCAAGTATTCTTCATCCTCGGAACTTTCTTCTTCGGAGACCTCGTCAACTTGCATTTCTTCTTTTTCCACATCTATCTCTTCAGCAGTTACAATTTTATCCACGACCACTGTTTTCTGTGGCATAACAGCTGATGAAACATTGGCGTATTGGATTTTGTTCCTAGTGTTCGAGGAAAAACCGGTAATATCAGTCATACAAAAATAACAGTTTTGTGGACTTGTTGGTGAAGACCATATCATTGGTATTGTGAATTTCAAGTTTTCCTGCTTTTTGCTTTTTTCCCATCGGGTTAACATAATGTTACATCGACCACAAGCAGTATGTGGAATCCAAGCCGTATCCCAATTAGTAATTTGGATACCAAAGCATTCTTCATAAATTTTTTTTAATTTATCAGAAAACGGTCTGCGGTGGAGAATATCAATTGGCAAAAGCCAATTGATATTTCCCACAAATGTAACAAAACGAATCAGAGCTTTTATTACATAGATGGGAGTTACTTCTTGTAATAGTATACTCTCTATATAGTAGGTATCAAGGAAATTGGAATATCAACATGATGGCAGATTTTTGCTGGACGCTAAAAAGAGAAATACCGAGAGAAAATAGGAAACTAAAAAGGAACCCGCTGCGTGAGTCATTTGAAGACAAAAGAGTTCGATACAAACGAAGAACAGTTTGAAATCCATGAAGATCGTTTCCTACCTTCTCTTTATATGCTATTTTTCAAGATTTTTTATAGATTTATGAATGTTTGAAATTATCAGATTCTAAACTTGAATTCCATGCATCAAAATATACAAGAAACATATATAATCGTGTTTAATAATTTTTTTAAATTTTTATAACTGCAATTTTTTTCGGTTTTTCGCAATTTACTCAAATTTTGGAGGGTTAACGGGCCAAATGAACTTCAGATTCAGATTCAGCGGATCGAACTACATGAAAATCATACTCGATCCAGGTCCACAACATTTTTTTCATCTCCATAACTGCAATTTTTCGCGCTTGTTTGCAATTTTTTTCGGGTTTTCGCAATTTGCTCCAATTTTGGAGGGTTAATGGGCCAAATAAACTTCAGATTCAGATTCAGCGGATCAACTACATAAAAATCATACTCGATCCAGTTCCATAAAATTTTTTTCATCTTAATAACTGCAATTTTTCGCAATTTTTAGCCATTTTTTGCAATTTACTCAAAATTTTGAGGGTGTACGAACGAAACGGACCTCAAATTCGGATTCAGCGCGTCGAAATACATATAGGTAGGTGGGTCTGGTCAAATGTACAGACCACTTTTTTTTTTGTGTGCCAGTGATTATTATTACGACGAGCAATAACATGGAAAAGGGAAATAATCAATGGATTGTTTTATTTATTTATTAATGAATGAACAATTTTATTGGAAAATAATGATAATAACTCTTGCACGTACAAGTGGCATATTACTTCGCAAAATTACAACGCCTACGTATTTCGTTGAATCAAAGTCGGAGCATGCAGCACAAGGCGTGTATCCATTTTGGAGAATGAGATACACATATCCGTTACAAAATGACGATGGGTCGAAGTTGAACATTTTGGAGAATTGAAGACGTACTTCGAAAAGCCTGAAAGCGTTAATATTCGACGCAACACAAGTTAGCGCTTGATCGCAACGATTAACGAAGAACGGAATCAATAACTAGAAATTTAATTTATAATTACATCTAGGGCGATGCCATCAATATTGGTTTTTTTGTGGATTCTAAAAACATATTTATGCAAAAGTATTACATAAAGAGGCTATTCTTTCAAAATTCAAAACCTTAACTGATCTCACTTACATCAACTTTCCTTTCTTTTTTCCTGTTGATGCTGGGATGCTAGGATGATCGTTAAATTTCTGTAATTCATCACAGTGATCGTTGACGTGTTTCTGCATTAATCGAAGATGTTTTGAGAATTTACAGGTCAGCTGCCGTATATCTTTGAGTTCTCGACTGTGGTTTTCTATTTCTGAAAGTTGCTGGGATTTTTTTTGAGCTACCTCTTGCTGTTTCTAGGATATGGATACAAGCTTTCGTTCTATTGCTTGCAGATGTTGGGCGAATATTCCCATGTGATATCTACATTCTTGTAATTGTTGTTCTTGTTTTTTTATTCTTTGTAAGGTTTCTCGAATTGGTCGCTGTTGGTCATCTCTTTCGTGAAATGGGTCGCGTGTCTGGCATTGATGTTGCCATTGTGGCTGTGGCGTTTGTACCCGATATCGTTGTTCCCATTGTTTCCGTGGCTGTTGTACCTGGTTTGGCGGTCGTTGTTGTTGCTAGTGCTGTTTCACCTCGTTTTGTGGATCGTGTCGTTGTAGATGTTCAACGTGGATTTGTTGATTTTGCTGTTGCGGCTGTTCGTCGATTTGATTACGTTTTTGTAGCTTATTTAAATCGGAGTCAAACAATGACTGTATTTGTCTCTGTCGTTCAGCCCATTCCCTCCTCAGTTGCACCAATACTGACCAATCTTGAGCAGTTCGCCCATCAATAAATTGGTTAAGAGCTTGTTGTCGAGGAGTTTGTTGTTGTACTTGCTGCCCCTGTTGTACCTGGTGTTGTTCTCCCGGTTGTTGCCGTAACGGTTGTAGTTCGTTTTGTGATCGTCGTTATTGCTGGTACTCCTCGACCTTGTTTTGTTGTTGCGGATGTTGCTGCGGCTGTTTTGTGAAAAGCTCAAACGACGGGACCATTTGTCTTTTTCGCTGAGCTTGTTCGCGTCTTTCTTGCAGCTTTACTAACGATCCAAGAACAATTGCTTCATCGATAAAGTCCTTACGAGCTGTGAACAAAATTTTTCGTCTTAGAAAATGAATAAAAGCGATCGGCTTTGACGGATATTCGGTTATGCGGATTTTTGAAAACATTCATCAATTCAAGAGAAACGCAATTCATTCTAATGGTCGAGGGGAATACGGTATCAAGGGAATATTAAGGATTTGAGCCCGTACATTTTTCAAATGGGTTATATAAAAGTCGATCGAATAAAAACTCAACTGCCACAACAGCCCCGGTTTCGCAGTAGTGGTGAATGACTATGGAAGAGGGGGGGGGGGGGGGTGAAAAACGGTAATAAGCATTGAATAAAAACATATGTAAGTGATTGTTTTGGCGAATTCATATTTAAAAATAAGTTACATTTAATGCAAACAAAGACACAAGCCGGTTTTCAAAGATAACCTCTAGTATATAAGATGGCACCCCAGTCCAAGTTAAGTTACAAAAAAAAAATTACATCTTGAAGGGTTTTTAATTTTTTTTCTAAGAAAGAACAACTTTGATTTTATACAAATTTCTATCCGAATCAATACATTAACCTGGCCAAAAATCCCCGCCCCGGGGAAAAACCCTTGGACACGTACATTTGTTGATCCCTGTTTCCATTTGTTTTCACAGAAAAAAACTACCCAAAAAAATACAAAATTTTTAAAAATTTGGCAAGATTGAGATAGGAAAAAGAAGATTGTTTCTATAAAATAACTATACTCCAAATGACAAATAGAAATGAAAAACTTCACATATTTTATCGAGATCCCAAGAAAAAAAGCAACAATGCCCATTGTGAGTGTCTGGTAAAAAACAGAGTCTGCAAGTAAATGATCAATTTGCGCATAAAAAAAAAAATTACTTTACAAAAACAGAAATGGAAAAGCCAATGATTTACGTTCAGCACTAAAATTTATAATATCAATAATAGGACAAGTATTTTATTGTCGCTTGAGGATGGAGTATTTAAAAAAAAGCAAAAATTAGTTGGTTATTGAAAAAAGTCACCAATGTACAAAAATAAAAATCGGTCAAAAGAACAGAGTCCAGAAAAAAAAATCAGGATGAAAAAAAAACTTGAAGAAAAAATTTCAAACGACAAAAATTAGATTGAAAAAAAAATTTCGGCCGAAGTACTTGGCGAGTTTATAACACATAAAACATTACGTGAAATACATTACGTGATCCAAGCTAAGCAAAAAAACTCGCCAAGTACTTCGGCCGAAATTTTTTTTCAATCTAATTTTTTTCGTTTGAAATTTTTTTCTTCAAGTTTTTTTTTCATCCTGATTTTTTTTTCTGGACTCTGTTCTTTTGACCGATTTTTATTTTTGTACATTGGTGACTTTTTTCAATAACCAACTAATTTTTGCTTTTTTTTAAATACTCCATCCTCAAGCGACAATAAAATACTTGTCCTATTATTGATAATATAAATTTTAGTGCTGAACGTAAATCATTGGCTTTTCCATTTCTGTTTTTGTAAAGTAATTATTTTTTTTATGCGCAAATTGATCATTTACTTGTAGACTCTGTTTTTTACCAGACACTCACGATGGGCATTGTTGCTTTTTTTCTTGGGATCTCGATAAAATATGTGAAGTTTTTCATTTCTATTTGTCATTTGGAGTATAGTTATTTTATAGAAACAATCTTCTTTTTCCTATCTCAATCTTGCCAAATTTTTAAAAATTTTGTACTTTTTTGGGTAGTTTTTTTCTGTGAAAACAAATGGAAATAGGGGTCAACAAATGTACGTGTCCAAGGTTTTTTCCCCGGGGAGGGGATTTTTGGCCAGGATATAACTTCTTTTTTTCTGAACAGCTCCGAATCCTAGAATTTTTACATGATAACAGATAATCCTTGAATATCTACGCTGACATAACCAGTAAAACCCTAGCTCAATATCAAATATGCAATGCGATGCTATAAAGAAAAAGCGAACGAACTTAGTACAGCTTGCACAAACAAAACGCAGAAATTCATTTCAGTTAACACCTCGCGTTTCCTGCAGTATATTGAGAAATTCGATACATATATTTGGTGCGTCTCAGCAATGTGCATTTCACTAATATGAGAAAAACATGAGCGAAAGGCCAAAAATGAAACCGTATAGAAATATTTGTGGAACACTTTTTTTTTTAACAAATCATATCACAATGCACACTAAAAACTTGAATGAATATTGAATTTTTACATTGTTTTCTCATGCTTTTATTTCCACTTATATCTTTTGCACAAGCCTGACCGAGCGATGCCATTACACTATTGTTGAATTTCTGATCCTTCGACTGGTTGTGAAATATGATAACAGATGATCCTTGAATATTTACGCTGACATAATCAGTAAAACCCCAGCTCAATATAAAATGTGTAGTGCGATGCCAAAAAGAAAGAGCGAAGGAACTTAGCACAACTCGCAGTAACGAAGCGATGATCCTTGTATGCAAAGGAAATAAGGCATCTCTTGTTTTCGCAAGGAATAGCAAATGCTTCATTGCTTTAAGTTTCACCAGTTTTTTTAGATCAAATTGTCGAAGGAGAGAATCTCAGCCCAATTCACAGCTCGCAGCGCCTTCAGTATATTGGTAAATTTCTTGAAGCCGAAAAGAAAAATCGAAGGAACTGAACACAACCTGCAGAATATTGGAAATTTTATGTTTATTTGTAGACCGCACCTGAAAAGTATTGAAAATCATGATTTAATGACAAAAGTTATTTGTCAAATTTTTATAATTAAAGTATTTCATCAACAATTAATAGTTTTAGAGGTTTTTATTTATGAACACATGATACATCTTGTCACAACTATTTTCATACACTCACTTTTGGAAGAAAAACAGTCTTTTGATCTGTAAGAAAAATTTCAGTGACATGATTAAAAAAAAAATCGTTGCGTTCCAGATTGAAACTTCAACATCATTATTTACGAGTTCACACATTTTCAGAACGTATAACACTGATTTTTAAGGTTATGTTCGTTGTATTTTCTAGCACTTATTCTGGCCACATTAATTAACGGTTTTATTCGGATTATTTTATACGGAAAAATAAAAATGATAACCTCAACGAGTGGTGAGGTTTGTTTCTATTTGGCTTTTCTGGAATCCGAAACAAAAATGATTTCACCAGCGGGTGCGAGGTTATCTTTTTTAATTTCGCTGATGATTAATTCCGAGATATTAAAAAATATTATCACATTTCGCAATATTTATATATTACCGTTTTTTCGCACTATTTATATATTTAAACTATTTATGAATCACGATTTTTCACAATCTAAAAACACGCGATTTACACGACTCGCACTTTACACTGTCAAAAGTCAAAACTACCGTCACACTGGTTATAAACATTCAAACTTTCCGTGGTATGGGTGCAGAGGCATGTAGTCACAGCGACACGTTCAAAAACATCACTCGTGTGCACACTGGTTTACCGGTTTGGGAACACAAGGAAATGACCACACTCGTGACCAATCAGAATCTCGATAGGCACGCTGAGGCCTTTCATTGTGACATATACAGACACGTCAAATTCTTCGATGTGTTGGAATTTTTGCATAATTTTGAGCCTGTGCAAAGTTTTTTCTCAGCAAATACGGCGTCAATCGTGCTGATTTAAAGCTCAATCGAAAGATTTTTTCTTAATTAGTCTTCAGTTCAATTTTTAAGTCATCATCTGTCTCCTGAGCTTCGTAATTCGAGAAAATGACTTTCAGTTTTTACCCCCACCACCGAAATTTACTTTATTCAGAGATAATATAACAATACGAAATATTGTCGATCGATCCATCGAACAAATAAGCAATGTAACTTGAGCACTTTAACAAACATTCCGGATAAATGTCGATTATAGAATATATGTTTTTTTCCGATTTTCGATGAACGTTTTTTGAACTGTCCGCGGATTATAAACAGAAAAGACGTAGCTGAAAACATCGCGTCACTCATAACGCTCGTAACCAAAACTTTTCGTCGAATGGGAACAGAGGGATATGTCGTCAGTTGCGCCCAATCTGAAAAACGCCAGTGCCACGAGGCCTTTCTCTGTGTCGTATACATACACGCACGCACACTCCGATCATCGCATAATTTTGCCTGTGCAAAGTTTTTTTTCAGCAATTACGGCATCAATCGGATTGATTCATGGCTCAATCGATGAGGGACAACTTTATTAGTCTCCAGTTCAAATTTCAGATCATGAAATTACCCCTGGGCTTCGTAATTCAAGAAAGAGTCTACCCCCACCGTCGAAATCGCTTTATTCAGAGATAATAGTCTCGGGTGAGTCCCGGGCAAGCAGACGACGCTGTCAAATGTACTTGTCCCGAGACTCTGCCGAGTCTCTTGATCTTGTCACAACTATTTTCATACACTCACTTTTGGAAAAAAAACAGTCTTTTGATCTGTAAGAAAAATTTCAGTGACATGATTAAAAAAAAAATCGTTGCGTTCCAGATTGAAACTTCAACATCATTATTTACGAGTTCACACATTTTCAGAACGTATAACACTGATTTTTAAGGTTATGTTCGTTGTATTTTCTAGCACTTATTCTGGCCACACTAATTAACGGTTTTATTCGGATTATTTTATACGGAAAAATAAAAATGATAACCTCAACGAGTGGTGAGGTTTGTTTCTATTTGGCTTTTCTGGAATCCGAAACAAAAATGATTTCACCAGCGGGTGCGAGGTTATCTTTTTTAATTTCGCTGATGATTAATTCCGAGATATTAAAAAATATTATTATCACATTTCGCAATATTTATATATTACCGTTTTTTCGCACTATTTATATATTTAAACTATTTATGAATCACGATTTTTCACAATCTAAAAAACACGCGATTTACACGACTCGCACTTTACACTGTCAAAAGTCAAAACTACCGTCACACTGGTTATAAACATTCAAACTTTCCGTGGTATGGGTGCAGAGGCATGTAGTCACAGCGACACGTTCAAAAACATCACTCGTGTGCACACTGGTTTACCGGTTTGGGAACACAGGGAAATGACCACACTCGTGACCAATCAGAATCTCGATAGGCACGCTGAGGCCTTTCATTGTGACATATACAGACACGTCAAATTCTTCGATGTGTTGGAATTTTTGCATAATTTTGAGCCTGTGCAAAGTTTTTTCTCAGCAAATACGGCATCAATCGTGCTGATTTAAAGCTCAATCGAAAGATTTTTTCTTAATTAGTCTTCAGTTCAATTTTTAAGTCATCATCTGTCTCCTGAGCTTCGTAATTCGAGAAAATGACTTTCAGTTTTTACCCCCACCACCGAAATTTACTTTATTCAGAGATAATATAACAATACGAAATATTGTCGATCGATCCATCGAACAAATAAGCAATGTAACTTGAGCACTTTAACAAACATTCCGGATAAATGTCGATTATAGAATATATGTTTTTTTCCGATTTTCGATGAACGTTTTTTGAACTGTCCGCGGATTATAAACAGAAAAGACGTAGCTGAAAACATCGCGTCACTCATAACGCTCGTAACCAAAACTTTTCGTCGAATGGGAACAGAGGGATATGTCGTCAGTTGCGCCCAATCTGAAAAACGCCAGTGCCACGAGGCCTTTCTCTGTGTCGTATACATACACGCACGCACACTCCGATCATCGCATAATTTTGCCTGTGCAAAGTTTTTTTTCAGCAATTACGGCATCAATCGGATTGATTCATGGCTCAATCGATGAGGGACAACTTTATTAGTCTCCAGTTCAAATTTCAGATCATGAAATTACCCCTGGGCTTCGTAATTCAAGAAAGAGTCTACCCCCACCGTCGAAATCGCTTTATTCAGAGATAATAGTCTCGGGTGAGTCCCGGGCAAGCAGACGACGCTGTCAAATGTACTTGTCCCGAGACTCTGCCGAGTCTCTTGATATGGCATCTAGATTTTTTGCGTCACTGATTGAGATGTAGCATAATGTTAGCAAAATTAATTTAAGCATTATGACAAAAAATAACAATAATATCCACGAAAAATTATGCGTCGGAAACATGTTGCTATTATTTGTTTAAATAATCAGTTTAAATGACTCCATTGAATAATTGAATAGATTTCTTTATCACAATTATCTCCAAAAATCTAAGTATACCGCAAACGGTATCTATGAAAAATATTGCGTTGTAAACATGTCATTATTAGTTCAAATGTTTTGTTTAAACAAATTTTTAGAATCATTTGAATAATTTCTTGAAAAAATTATTACGCCATGTTGTGCACGTAATAGTTCCTGTAGATAATGATTATTGAAACGATTTGAAATTTTTCGATCTTTCGTCGAAATTGTTTAAACAATCCAATCAATTTGTTCAAACAAATTGTTTAAACTAATGGAAAAACATGTTTCTCGCTCAACTTAGAAATGTCCAGATCCCTATTGTAATGTTTTCTAACAAAAAAAAAACATTTTACGGTATATGAAAAGCAAATCGGCCAATTTCAGGGAGTGAACAAATTTTTAGATAACCGTCAACTTGAAAAATGCGTACTGAGCACAAGATCGGATGATTCTTTTAAATATGAACACAAGCTGAATTTTTACACTTCAAAACGCCATTCATCGAACTGGATCATGATTTTTTCCGACGAGGATATCTGATTTTTTATTCAGGTGAAAAATTGGATCAGTCTACTTAAACTTTCGGCCGGCAGTGTAGGCAAAACAGTTCAAATTGAATTAAGGCAAACCGATGGATATTATTTATGGAGACTGGACAACGTTCGCGGTCAATGGTCGGTATCACGGTTATTGTCGACATCGAAACCCCTTTATTTGCATTCAAATCTTCTAAGTTGATATTACAATATTTTTACAGAAAAATGCAAAGTGGTGTCAAGTGACATCTACTGAAAGGTAGCCAAATACTGAGCATCGTTATAGCATAAATTTGACAATTATGTCCGACAAAGTATATTCATATTATTTCGACACTTGTGTTGGATCAAGGAAATAACATCACACCAGATTTTTTTCACCAAATGCCCAACGTATCTTTGACACCAAAATTTAATACTATTTTTTAGCACCCGAGCATCTTCAGTTAACATTTTTGATTTTGTTGTTGTGTTATTTTTGTCGAAAGAGAAACTCACCGCCAGCACATGGACACAGCATTCCACGGTATTTGTTATAAATATGTTTCTTCATTTTCTTTTCGCGTGCGCAACCAGATTGCTTGTCGATTGAAACTAACTTCGAGTGGCGCACCAGTAGTAAGTGGTCCTGGGGTTCTCCCTTTCTTTCTTTTTTTCTTAGTGGGGAGTGGGGCCTGTCGCATCTGGCGTTCCGTGTTGATCACTGTATGATTTTTAATGATCGAATAGTGGTGGCACTCCGGAAGGACTCAGCTACTGTCGCCAAAGTCACGATTCATATCCCCACCATGGCAGTATGGCGCAATCTTTATTCAACCCCTCACACTGAACGACAAACCGAAAACAATAACGCCGATTTACGGAACCGGAGAACTACTTCTTTTTTCGTTATCGTTTCCAATTCTGAACTCTACACTAATACTATATATTTATATATAGCACTCTTTATGCATGGTATTCATATATTCCAATCTCACAACCACATAATTTTTTTAAAATTAAGTCCAATAAAAAATAAGTGAATGTTCAAGAAAAAAAGAATAAAAAAAAGAAGATATTATCGAGCTACTCGATAAAGAAATTGAGATTATATTATCACGCGGACGTATGGCCAATATATGCAATATAAATATTGAGCCCTCTCCACCTACAAGAAATAAATTACGCCGAAACATTCAATTTGAATGGACAATATTAATATGTCTCAAGATGAAAAAAGAGTAATAAAAAAAAAAACCGAAAACCGTCATGGTCAGGCTCACAAATGTAAAATTAAAAAAAAGAAAAATACAAAAAAGTATGGAAGAAAACTGGAAACGAAAAAATAGACGGAAGAAAAATTCGGCTGAAGTACTTGGCGGGTTCTTTCGGTCGACACAAATAATGTACCTATCACTCATGGGCACAAATGCGACAAGCACCTCAGCCGAATTTTTTTCAAACTATTTTTTTGGTTTGCAGTTTTGTTTCAAACTTTCTTGTATTTTTCTTTTTTTTTTGTAATTTTATTTTTATTCAATTTTTTTATTCTTACTGATGTTGTGTAGGACAGCTATAGTTTTATTTCGTGGATAAAAATTCCGCTCGGGCTTAATAAGTTTCAATGTATTGTAACGGGGCAAGCTGTTCGAGGCCCAACTACACTCAGCGGCGCCATCTCCCAGAGAAACCTGCGAACATGTAACAACAAATTAACAACGATCACAATAATTTATTTAACAATTCATTAAACAATCAATAGAGGGACAATATTCTCAGGAACAATTAGAATACAGAAAGGAGATATAAAGGAGAAGGCGAACTTGAAAACTCTCTCTTCTATTAGACATTGAATGTGTTATCAATTCTGGAGCGGATTGTCGACCTAGACAATTGCGGATTCCTATACACTCTAGCGTACCAAGGAATTAACAAAAGTCGGAGGAAAGGAATTAGCAAAGGAAATTCAGAAAAATTAGGAAGCGAATCGCAACGGCGGTTGTTAGTTCTGAGTGCGGGAGTGTACGATCTGTCAGAAATCGACACAAAGCCAAACACGGAGACTGTCTTCCCGATTGATAAAAGAAAAAAGGAAACGAGAATAAGTTCAAGAAATAATTTTTACTTTACCTCAGAAGACTTAACCCCAGAGCCGTAGAGTGAGCCGAAGAATCCTTGTGTCTACCTATCGCAGATCTAAAGTTTTGTTGAAACTGCAGCCCGTCAGGACGTGGCTGCCAGGGGATTTCAATTTCGAAAAAAAAGATATAAATTTAAGGGAATAAGGGAGGGGGTACTGGAATATCGGCAGTACCTGAAGGGAAACAAATATTTACCAAAACAAATAAACACTGGGAGTACCGCAAGGGAAAGAAGGGTTTATTTTAAATTAGGGAAATTGGATACCGCGATAGGACGAGATAAGGAGCGCTCGTTAAACCTCTAGGATAGGAAATTTTATGAAATTTTAGAGAAACTCATTGAGAAAAATCTATGGAACGATAATTTATTTACTCACCCGCCCACATCAGTATTCATTTACACAATCTTGAATATTCTAACGATTTATTTGGAACTTTAGAAACCAGTAATTAAGATGAAAACGAACGAAAGCCAAGTATCGAGAAAAACAGAATTTGTTTAATTAAATGGTTCCGGCGAAACCGAAATCAAGTAAATCACGCACCAACACAACAAGACACCGACTCGCAAAATAACTTGCTCATAATTTGTTTTATATATGTCTGATAACGATTCTATTTTACACAGCGATTTATGATACACGAACAAAAAAACGCGAATTGTGGAGAACAACAGAATTTGTTAAATTAAAGTATTATTCCGAATTTAAAATCGACATCTCGCGCACGGAAACATAGACATACCGGTTCGATAAATAAATTGCACAGAACTTATTCTCCATGAGCTTGATTTTTATCTCGCACTCGACACGTTGATTCAATAACCGCGAACGAACAAACGTAAAGCATCTAGAACACTCAATTCATAAAATTTACACTATTATCCTATAAATAAGATCACGGCCGAAAGCACACGCACACCGACACCGATGCCGCCATATTGTCAATCTTTCATCGAGCGAGACTTTCGATCTTCGGCGCCACAGGCGTAGCGGCGCGTAGCAAAATCACTGTTTATCGAGCGAGCGGGAAAATTATCAGCGCCACGGCGACTTTATGACACTTCTCGCGATTACCTAATCGACCTATTTATAAATTGTGCGGAAAAAGATCGAGATTCAAACGGCGTGGCGAGCACATTTGTATTTTAATAAGACAAAACAATTATAAACCGGCGAATTTCAGGGTTATGTGAATAAACTACACATTACGTTAATATTCCAGCAAACGGTTTATGTTAATTGAATCGTTATTCGCGTCTCGAACGTATAAATTTTTATTGAGACATACACACAAACGTTTCAGTATTTTGTTCTTAATACCTTTGTAGCTTTATTATTATTATTATTTATTTGACAACTTTCTGTGGAGTTATTATCGAGGGGGGGGGGGGGGGGGGGGTAAATTTACTTGTCTCAACTTTTTACCGCAAACTTTTGCTGTTTTTTGCGATTTACATACATTCGCGAGAATTTACGAGCTGAAACTAAGAATATCATCAACGCGTGGGTTCAAAATGATATCGAACTACCGCAAACATATATGTATAATTTGTGATCGTGGAATTCACGAAGGTCATTTTTTTCGAGTTTTTCTTTATCAAGAAGAAATTTTGAAAAATATAGCAATAACATAACTCTAAGTAACGTACTTTATCTGTACAATGTAAATTTCCACATATACATTTTCATTATACTGGAAATACTATTTAAGAGAAGATAGGGAAGAGTCCATCAAAGTTACATATGTATTATCCATGATAACAAGCGGAAAATAATAATGTATGGCACAGCGTATTGGAATTATTTCGAACCTTGTTAAAGAAATAATTTATAAAGAATTTGTAGAATTATTTTTTTTGCGGTTGTCTTTGTTGGGCACATTACTTTTCTAGGTGATAAATAAAATACATACAATTGATACTCGTATTAGTTCCGGGTCGAAGCCAGGTACTTATACTAATTATTCATAGATTTTACTTACAAATACCCAACATCTGATAATGAAATTTACATTATAATGCTTCATATTTTCAATGTGTCTAAAAGTTCTGAGATATTTTCTTTAAATGTGGAATAAAGTTATAGCCACCAGTTTGTATCCAGTCTTTACCATAGAACAGTTTTTCTAGCACACGGAGCGACGATTCGATATATGATCAAATGAATCTGCTCGAGGGACCAAATAAAAATTTTCATTCACCACTCCATTACTGCGCTGTCGTTCGACGTTCAAATTTAATTCATGGTTAATGAAGAATAAAACGGTTCCGCAGACGATAGCACTGAACCACTCCGAACTCGCTTGTATCAAATGTGATTGCCATAAACTAATAAAACTTGAATCAATACAAAATCAATGAAACCTACATGGCCTACGGTTGACCAATTAGATATGGGTGTTGGAATCATGTACTCGATCGTTATGCTTACGTGAGTCCAATATGAGGATTTAAAGCAGAAAGAATAAGGAATAAGAATCCGCAAAAATATTCATAGCGTAAATTGTTCTTTTATTCAACTAAAGCTGCATTATACGTTGACCACCAATCGAACATTTTGAATACATTTTGTAATGCGCAATTCTTGTTGTGATTTACACAACGTAGAGTACTACTCTCGGTACTACTCGGATTCATTCTAACCAAAGCATCAATATTTTCATATTCGGCATCGATGATTTCAATAATCACACGGTTGACCGCATCCCGACCAAGTGTATCGATTAACCATTCTCTTTTTCGACGTCCTTTTACGTAAACGATTATTTCCCCCGTGGTACCAGAGCCCCCAAAAACCGCATCTTTGACTAAACGTTTTGACATGCGGTAAGGAACATTTCCCACTCCCCACTGTATACCATGATGTTTTCGAATTAACGAAGAAACTTGATGTTTTTCAGTTCGTGTAAGTGTTTGCTATGGTACAGGATTGCGAAATATATAATGGGATAGTATGTGCCCATTTCTCAATATTGCAGCTTCCTTCACGATGAATTTGCGGCAGACAAAAAATCCTTGTAGATCGACAAAAATTGGCACGTCCATAGAGATTCAATTCCACTACAGGAATAAGTAATGGCTTCAACCGATTGGGAGGGATCTTGGCGTTATATACGTTTTTTTTCTGTTCTCATACGGCTTGAGAGCATCTTCTAAGATGAACGTTCATGAACGGTGAATGCGTCACGTTGCGTATGCAGAATTTAAATATTTTCTACGTTCACGTTCTTTCATTAATCACAATTTTTCGACACATAACCGTTAGTCGCAATCTTTGTAATTAAAAGTGCGAAGTTATAACCTTGTTATAAGTTAATGCTTATTTCACCAATCAATTTTCTCAATATTGAATTTCCCGAAAGTTTTTGAATGATATTTATAACATTTTCAACTTGTCTTTGTACATGAATGGATGTCTCCGTCGGGCGCTACCAATATATACTAAACGCTTAAATTATGAAAAAAGGGAGCATGGCGTCGAAGTGGGGGAATAAAACTCAAAGTGGTCGGGGTGGCTATTCTGCGCAACATTGGCACGTCGGTTTGGTGCCATTAACCATTGCGAGAATATTACTTTGTGCGGTTGAAGGGATTTAATGGCATTAAAATACACACCTATTTCTATTTGCTGCTCAGTGGGATGCGAAAACAACTCGCTAAAGGCACCCGAGATACTTTTTTATGAATATCGTAGTGCAGCCAACAATCAAACCCAATCAAATGTGTTATTCCTCGGAACCCTATTTTTATGGTGAACCCATGTCAGAATAGTTACAGAGACACACATTTATGGCACGTGGTTTGACTATTTATTGTCAATAAATGTTCAACATCAAATGAACAGCGAATATCTCGTTTAAACTAAAACTAATAATCGCCTAGATTAACGAAAATCGCGACAATTTAAGTGCAATATCAATTACGATAATTTCATTTCAAGTTAAAATTGAGTACGTGTTTTTGATCCCGTGAAATATTATTCAAAATTGAAATAATGTACAAAATTTGAGTTTTTTTCTAAATTCAAATCTTAGTCTGAAAATTGTGTACGTAATTTCATTTTGCGAATTGAATTTTGGGGCCTAATATAATTTTTTGGTATTATCAAGATCGTATACCTAATTTTTATTTTTCTATTTAAATTCAGATTGGTCACGATAGCGTTTAAAATTTTTATTACCTCAAATTTTTTTTCGTTCGAATTTGAACGTATTCGAATATACGTCTCTAATAGATTTTGTTTTTCAATAGGCGGAGTGGAAAATGAATTTTTTTTATGCTCATCATCCAGAAAAATGCATTCACCATACATAGACAAAAATGCAACTGAATATTGCATTTGAAATTTTTGAGTTATTTCTATTTGGATCGAAGCGAAAAAAGTGCTCGTCGGCGCGACCGCTGACGGATTAATGCGGTTTATTACACGTCTATTCGCAATACTCCAGCTCATTCAAAAAACATCAAAAAGAACAAAAATTTGCCTTTATCGGTCGAGACAAGTACATTTACTCCGCTCAATAATAACTCCACAAAAAGTTATTCAATAAACAAACATTACCCAAAAGTATCAATAGTCAAATACATTCAAGCTTATTCATCTCGAATGATATTTTTTCTTTTTGAAAAGTATAGCTGTTTTACCGAATAAAAATTAGAAAAAATAAGTATGGGAACTAATTACGACACAAAGAAAATTGCAAACAAAAAAAAACAAATTGAATAGAAAAAATTCGGCTGAAGTACTTAGCGCAATTGTGATAATGAGTGATAGGTACATGATGTAGGTGAAGCGCAAAAAAGTGAATGACGAAAAAAATACGGGTGAAGCGGGAGGTTTCGGAATAAATCAGTGTTCAAAAATTTCTTTCATTTTTTGATAGAATTATTTTATAAAAATATATTTTGACGACGTTATGGTGATACCATATAATACCAGTCGGGAGTTTCCATTTATCAAAACGATTATTTTCTTGCTTGGAGTTGCAGGCGATTAAAATAATCATAAGAGTAGGGGTAATTGTCGAAAATTTCACGTCGATAACACAGGCATGTATTGATGTCGTATTTGTTCAAAGTACATGTCATTCACATCCTTTGAAGGTAGACCGTTGAAAACTGATTTCTGGATATTATCCAAAGGTTCATATTGATTATATGAATATATGTGCAACGTATCACGTATCCGTAACATATTTAACTGGTTATTAAAGTTTTTCAAAATTTTTGTGATATCACAGAGATATTTTTTGATCATTGGCTGCATTATTTTCTGAGTTTTGATTTTAATATAACGCTCATTGAATAAATTCATTTTTGTCATCCATTCATAAAATTGTATGGTTTTTTTATTGCGAGTTTTATTTTTTGAATAATTCGTTCGTTTCATGGATATAAAATTACCTATCTCCGCGATGAATTCTTTATCCGAATTCAAAATAATATCGTTGCATTTATCAGTACAATGTTGATTAACAAAGTTTAGTGTACCATACCCAAATAATATTTCACCTGGTGAAAAGTTATCGCGCGACATAGTAATATCATAAATGCTATATTTTTTATGAATGCGTTTGAACAACGCAATGTGTTTTTTACCCACTGGAAGTTGACGAACTAATTCATATCTAAAAAAAATACAATACAATTACTATTGACTTTGATCTCTGAATTATGCCATAATTTAATAGTTTTTCGATTTCTTTATCAACTTTCTCGCGATGCATTAATGGTACCTCATAAGCGTGTGCTACGATCGGTTTATCCGTCGTTATATCTAATACGTGTTCATAAACGGAAATTCTACCTGTGTTTTTACGAAAAGCCTCTCTACGACTCCAGATAACCTGCTTGTGTATTTCTTTTTATTTTTCGGGAAGCTCTGTTTGACCGACTATCTCATCTATTTCTTCGATGTATTTTGCATGTGTTCAGGCTGCTTACACTTTACGTAAGCTACGACATCCCTGTTGTTGCGCCGGATACTTCCTTGAAAACTAAGCATACACGTACATTTCAGTTTGTGCAGCATTAGTCTTTCAATTGCTGTTCTAATTCTATCGGTGCCTAGGTGCCCACATTTTGTTTTCAGTTCCGTCGAAGCTATTCGAACGGTAGCAATTGTTGTTGTGTATTTTTTTTTTTTTTCATTTCCGTTCTTTTTTGCGCAGCACTTTTATTTTTCTTTTTTCCACCCTCCAACAGCTCGCTATCCAAACCACTCGGGTTAGCATTTTGTTCTAGTTTATTTTTTCCTCTTTTAATGAGCTGTGACCGACCAATGCTATAAACGCTCCCGTTGTCCGTTGAATCGGAATGTGCGCCAAATTCCGATCCATCAGACAATTCACTGGAAGCGAAACTATAAACATCATCCTTGTCTTTTAATGTAGGAAAGCTACTATTTTCGTAGCAAATTTTTCGTGTTACCCGCATCGAAGAATCTATACTATTTCCATTTACTTTTAAATCGCCGTCATTCTGTGATTCTTGATTCTCTAACTGCATTTCGACAACATCGTCAACGGTCGTACTCTCCATACAATGGCTTGCTACCACCGCTTCAGTTGAATCCGGCTCCTCATGCGAGAATGCTTCCGCCAGATCTGCTGTAATTTCTGCTTGCTTGTTGGCGACATTTTTTATTCGATTCACATTTACAGCAGCAATACTTTCGGCATGAGTATTTATGGCCACTTCTGGTATTAGAGACGGATTCGAAAAAGCTAAATCCGCAAATTCAACCTCTTCCGGTTGTTCTAAATTCTCATTACAAATGCTTTTTGTACCATCGCTCTTTACCTCGAGCACAACCCAATGACCACTCCGTTGTGCACCAGTAAACATTACGTTAAAGGGCTTCCTTTCACCCCTTTCGTCACATGGGAACGTCTGTACTTGAACAACTTTACGGCACGCCTGCTCACGGTATATTGTTAAATGTACTCTGTACAATCGCGCAAAAACAGCGATTTCGTAGTCGGTACCGAAGGTCTTATCCGCTCCCATTACATTACTGTAATGTTCTGCGCTTTCGTAGATTTCGTTCTCACAAGTACTATTAAGTAAGTCGACTTGTTCCGGCCACTTCTCTACTGTATCCCTAACAATGGTTTTTCTCATGATACCATGCGACTCTTCATTACCGTACACATAGTACGAAATACATCGGAATAAACAATTGCCATCTCCGGCAACATTGATTATATTAAACTTCATATCATTTACGTAAACAACTGATTCACCCGAATCATCGTCACCCTTACCTGCGGTGTTTTTTGGCGAAAAACACGGACTAATCGTCTCACAACAAACTGTACTTTCAGGACCCTTTCCATCTTCAACAGATTTTCTGATACCGTCTTGAGGTACCAATAAGTTCTCCACTACGGAACGTAAATGAGAATGCGTCCAGAGATTCAATAAATGTTGTTTAAATTTCTCATCGTAGGCTACCTTCAATTCCCGTGCGATCTGTTGGAAGATATTTTACATATTTAGTTAAATTTATGATTGGGCGATGAATTGATTTCTAACACCAAATAATTCACACATCATGTCCCCCGTTCAAATTTTAATAATACACTTTTATGATATTTGTTCCGAAAGTTTGATTTCCGATTGATGTATAGCGTGCAGAAATTGACTTGCTTTTTAACTATTCATCTCCTTTTGTTTACCGCACTAGTGTTGTACAGTGAAACAAAGGATGATCTTTTTGCAGCAAGGATTCGTAAACAACTCGGTTTATAGCTTACTCGCCGCAATGATTAACAAATTGGACACAACTCCAATGAGTGTTAAAAGTCGAATCCAACTTTCACGACATATATAACTAAAAATATTGCATGTAATAAATGCAGAAAATAACAAATTGAATCGCGCGTAGACGACATTTGCCTTGACTTATGACGCATATTCGCACTCGTACGAATATGCATGATGAGCCTCCGGCGCATGCGGCAACTTCTTGCGCGATGCAATTTATCTTTTTCCGCACTAAATATATAAAATGCCATCGATTGTTATCTTTTAAAATGTATATTTCGGTTCTTTAATCATTGGCCGACATTTTTTACCATCTACAGTAAAAAACCCTTCTTTTTAAATTTGTTTAATAGAAAATAGAAAACAAGTAAGGTGGTATGGGAGTTTATATCGGTAGAATGAAGCGAAAGTTCATTTTTTATTCTCGACTGTGTCTCGTTACAACATTCTTCGCGGTCTCCTAAACATTTCTGAATTTAAATTCCTACGTTTTTTGAAATTTTTCCCCACTATTAGTTGTTTTTTTCAAATCAGTGAATGATTTGCGAAAAAAATATCAAAAATAGAGAAAAAATGTGAATAAATTGAAGAACGATTGAACGTTTCGTGATCGATTTCTCAACACTGAAAATGTTAGACGAAGTGCTGCACCACTGTACCAAACTTAGAGCTGTAAAATAATATCCGAACATTGAATAACAAATTTTCGAAATTGGCTGCAACAGAAATAAACATGCGTTCGCTGTCGGATTCTTTTTTTACGTCAATCAACTCGGACAAGAATATTGTCCGAGTTGATTGACGTAAACAAATATCCGAATTCCGAGTTGATTGACGTAAAGAATTGAGAAATCCGAGTTGATTGACGTAAAAAATATCCGAATAGAATATATTCGGATAGAGTGTTTCAAAGACAGATCGACCTATCGGCTACTATGACAAATGAACACCTTCGCCCAATGCTCCTTCCCCCGCACAGTGGCGTTACGCAGTCCTATTGGACTTCCTACCCTCTACGTTAAGAAAAAATGGGTCTGATCGTGTTGTCGAAACTACCCAAACTCTGCTAGGTCAAGCAAAAATCCGCTAGGTTTGCTGCCTTCGATTAAGGTTACAGAGCTGAAAGAATTTCCGTATAATCGCAGCATGACTTATTTTCGGTTATCTGTCATAGGGCGTAAGCTATGAGGACGTAAGGGGTAAAAATGGCCAATAAAGCACTCCATGAATGATGCTAATTTTTGTTTCATTTAATAGTCTATAGCACCACTTACAATTTGCCTAAATATTATCGCTTAATGTTCGTCTTCACTAGAAGAAGAAAAAAAAATTCAAAAACAATTTTTTATCTCTTAGCGACTCAGCCGATTTGCATGAAAAAGATTATATTTTTTGTGGTTTTCACTGCGACACATTAGTGGAGAAATTCAAAATGATTTCCGCCCATCAGAGCAGTGAACAAACTAATTAAAAAATTTTCTCAATTTTTTTGAGTCGTATTATTGTTCTGGTGCATCTACCAAATTTCATGATCGAATCTTTGGATAGCGTTCTATGTTGGGTATTTTTAAATGAAATTTATAAAACTTGTAAACGATTCTTGAAAAAATTAAACACATGTTTTTGCGATTTCTTCCTCAGGGTAATCGAGTTTTTTCCGAAAAAGGGGAGGTTTCCGAAGTTCGAAAACTATGGAGTTTAACATATTATACGTAAGGAGTATCTGATGTAATTTTTTACTTTGGATTCACTCAATTTTTTTACATTTTTCTCGAAATTTCTGTCTCACTTTTTCATTGGAGGCTAATACTAGTTGCTGCAACATGAAGAAAAATACAGTTTTATATATGACTAGCCGACCCAACGCTGCTTCGCCTGCCGCCCATCTAGCAGGCGCATCTAGTCTAGCTGTGAATAAAAAAAATATTTGATTCTATATCGAAACATGTATTGGAATGTTACGTGGTCTATCTTTTTGCGATTCTCTTTTAATTTCATAGATCATTTTCCAGTTTTCTATTGCATAAAATAATGAAACAAAAGATTTTCAGTTTTTTCGTTTTTTATTATTATACTAAATTTGCTGTACCTTTTTTTCTATACTAAATTGAAACCTAAGCTACCGCTCATTTTCTTCGTTTTTAAATTCTCCGTAAATTGGTGGTAAGATTCTTTCATTTACTGATGGTGTTTAATTACTAATGAGTTTTTAAATTCGAAGATTAAACGCAATCGCTAAATTTTTTCTTTACATTTATGTAATAAATAAGATATAGAAATTTCGCAAAACCACAAACACCGTTCGAATCATGATCTTTGATCTCGTGAAAGAATGGTCGTAATCGGTTCAGCGGTTTTTGATTGAAAAGCGAACAAACATTTTTTAGAGAACAAATTTATTTATATAAGAGATTTCCAGCAAAAATAATCTAAAAGTCGTTTGCACGATCTTGAAAAATGTTTCAGATGACCAAAAATTTGGTACAATTACTTCTTTATGGACTAGTGACATATTCATATGCAACGTCAAGAAAAAAAATGTCGATTTATTTAAAGCAACGTAATGTATATTGGGCTGATGCAAAAATAAAATTTGAATTTTCTTTCCTGCAGATTCACGAGCTATCGCTGAACATCAATAAAACAAAATTTCTGTGGAAAACTGAGCTCAATCGCTCTATATTTAGAGTTTGCTACATCGACTTTTATGTATTTTTTAGATTTTTCTAATGATTTCATTCTTAGTGAATATAATAACGGAATGAAATAACGATGGACATCACATTTGATGGTTATTTAGCTACGAGGACTACGACGAAGTCCATCGTTAATGAAACAAAAATCGAGATACACTCCCGCTCAAAAGTTTGGGTACACCGGCAGAAATTTCCAGCCGTAGTAAAAGTTTGATAGCTCAGCCAAAGAATGACGTAATTAAATTCAGCAAACGTCGTTTTAAAGAGGATAAATTGAGTTTCATTTTGCCATCTCGGAATATTTTTTACGATTTTTTTGGAGCTGGCACGAGCTTTTGAACAGGGCCGTTTTTCGGCAATTTTTTGGCCTTCGAAAATTGGCTGCATATTTAGTGAAATTTTTTTTCTCTAGTTTTATCCATGACAGCTTTGAAGGGGGTAGTAAAAGCTTCATTTTTATTTTTTAGAAAGTACCGTGCCATTGTTTTTCGCAAAGTTATTCTATTTTTCGCTAAAAACGAGGAGTTTTAGGAAATGCGGCACATCTCAAAAACTGTGGAGGTTCAGAGGAAATGTCAAAAGAGTAAAAAGTTGCGTGAGTACACAATAGACTTGCTATAATAATTTCAGAATTCTTCTTTGAAATTTATTTTTTTAATATTTTTGATCGGATCTCGACTGAGAGAAGTGGTGTAACCCGAGAATTATGGGATTTGGGACAAAATATCAAGAGAGAAGAAAGCTTTAGTTTATGACTTTGAACCCACTGAAATTTTTTCAAATTTTTTTATTTTAATTTTTTTCTCTTTACGGGCGAGGTGCTTTTAAAGAGACTTTATCGCAATCCCCACATCATTTTAACACAATAAATAGTTCCCCGGTTAGTTCATAAAATTTCTTACCTTATTTATACGCGTTTGTCATAAAAAAAACTGCCTTTGGCTTTTTGGACCGCGTTGATGAGTCATGGCATTCGCGCGATTAATTTATTAATTTACACTTGCTCCAGACTCGCCCACGCATCCTCAAGCTTTTGCCACTAATCGCCGATAGATGAAGGGCAGGCCATTACCGGGGAACTATTTTTTGTGTTAAAATGGTGTGGGGATTGCGATAAAATCTCAAAAAAGCACCTCGCCCATATGGAGAAAAAAATAAAAATAATTTTTTTTTTTTAATTTCAGCGAGTTAAAAATCATAAACTAAAACGTTCTTCTCTCTTGATATTTTGCCCCAAATCCCATAATTCTCTTGTTACACCACTTCTCTCAGTCCATATCCGACCAAAAATAGTAAAAAAATAAATTTCAAAGAAGAATTCTGAAATTATTTCAGCAAGTCTATTGTATACTCACTCAACTTTTTACTCTCTTGACATTTCCTCTGAACCCCCACAATTTTTGAGATACGACGCATCTCCTAAAACTCCTCGTTTTTAGCGAAAAATAGAATAACTTTACAAAAAAAAATCGCACGGTACTTTCTACAAAACAAAAATGAAGCTTTTGCTACCCCCTTCAGAGCTGTCATAGATAGAACTAGAGAAAAACAAATTTACTAGATATGCAGCCGATTTTCGAAGGCCAAAAAATTGCCGAAAAACAGCACTGTTGAAAAGCGCGTGCCAGCTCCAAAAAAATCGTGAAAAGTATTTCGAGATGGCAAAATGAAACTGAATTTGTCCCCTTTAAAACGACGTTTGCTGAATTTGATTACGTTCTTTTTTGACTAAGCTATCAAACTTTTACTACGGCTGGAAATTTCAACCGGTGTACCCAAACTTTTGAGCGGGAGTGAACATATTGAATCCCAAGAGATGAAAAATAGTTAAACTATCTGAATCAAAAAAAGTCACACCCGTAAAATGTACACTATAAAATAAGAAATAATAGAACTGATTGTGAAAAAGTAGCAAAGTGTTAATAGCATGAAAGAAAGTAGTTGTAAAATAACTTCAAACATCGTTTTGGCAAAACAAAACGTCAGTTCCACTGAGGAAAAAAATTGCATCAAAATATTATAAACTATGAAATAAGGACACTAGGTTTAGATCGCACTGCACACTTAATCCGACACACTAAAGTGTAATTAACAAAATGTCGTTTAATAAAATAAATGATATTATGTATAAAACAAAAATAAAAATCAACTCTTCACTGCTAAAATAGTAGAGAAGTGTAAAAAGTTCGAAATCAAAAGTGATTGAAAAGAAAACAGGGAAATAAAGAAGAGAAGAAACCATTCGTTTGGTACGTTATTGTATTTTTCTAGCTAATGTTAATTGACGGTAGCATAAATTAATTTTGGCATGCGAAAATTGGAAATCGAGAAGTAACAATAGAATAATAAGTGATTTCCATCGTGATTTCACACCTTGATCAATATCATCATATTTACTTCAAATGAAATCATCAAAAAAATAAAAAAATACATGAATTTCGACATAGATACCTCGAAATATCAAACGATTGACCTCATTTTTTTTACAGCAAATGTTTCTTATTAATGTGCAACGATAGCACGTAAACCCGTGAAAAAAATGTATTTGTTTTTGCGTCAGTCCAACAAATTTCATATATATATTTGTGAATGTGTTCTCATTAAGCAGATAAAACTTTTGAATATGAATATTTGTCTCATTTTTTCATGTATTTATGTACATATGAAATCAGACGTATTAAATTTTCTTGGTTGTCGAGAGATATGATTTTCTTATTTCTTCGTCTACCTGTCTGTATAGAACAATAAATGCAGGACTAGCTACTTTTTTACATTGTACTCTCTTTCCTATAGTCTTCTTTTTCAAGTATAATTAGCTAAAAAATACGGCAAAACACAGATAGTACTATATTCATGCCCAGTCAAGGATATAGGAAAACACGAAACGGTCGGAAACTAAAAAGAACATGAAATTTATATAGCGGATTTTAAAAAAAATATGTATATATAATAACATCGGGGGTTGAACGCAAGACTATCGCATTGCGGGTAGGAAGCCTTGCCGCTAGACCAAATGCTCATTTGACGAATTATCAACTCAAATTCGTTTATCGTGGCCGCCTAGATTTATGACTATTGAAATTTGTTTACAATAATAAAAACTATCATTTCAAGTGTGCTTATTGATTGACAACATTTTATATAAAGGTATGGCTGAACCGTGTAAATAACTACTGCGTGAATTTTATGAAATAATTTAGCGGGCGCTTAGGCATCCTCATCTTCCCCGTCATCCCCACAACGCACTTTCCGGTTCGATTTCAGAGCTGTAGGTCAGACCGTGACTTAAAATAACTCTAGCGCCACGTAGCGAACGACGAAATCCTAGTACCCCAGGTCGGAGAGGAGTCGGATAGGACTGATTCGAAAAGGACCGGTGACCAGATTGGAGCACCCATTACGCATGGGACCAATCAAAAAGAAGAAGTATAGGCCAGGTCTAGCGTTAGCATGGGTAGACCTCAACATCGCTCATCTACAGCGTGCTATGGTGGCGCCACAAGTGACAAATTCTGTCATTTGGTCTGTTTCCTTAAGGGTATGGGTCAGTCGGTATCTCGCCGCCGTGAGTGCGAGAGAGATAGCTGCAAACTTCAAAAGTGAAATTCTTCGACACGGTTTGACTGATTACAAAAAGGTCTCGTCAGCCCATTTTTGCCATCGTCCTGCGTGGGCTGACAGAGCTTTTTTGTAATCAGTCAAACCGTATCGAAAAATTTCAACTTCGAAAATTCGAGGTGAGGTTAGGTGACTGACCCATCCCCTTAAACTTTGGGATTTGGCGCCGCAGGGTAGCCGAAGCTAGGAGCTTGTGTTTGGGAAGTCCCACTTAATGTCTGATTTGCGCGGCTTTAGTATGATTTTACATTTTTTTCCCGAGATTCTGTTGAACTTACAGGTGGTGAAATTGAAAAATGACTCTATAAGATGGAGCACTTTAAAGACGAAGATATCAGTTTCAAATATCATGTTGTTCACACATTAGAAACTGACGACTTAAAAAAAAAAACTAAAACATGCGAAATAAATCACTTTAGTTGCTAATTGCAAATGCTTGACGGGACATGAAAATCAACCGAATTCTAATTAAAAAAAAAAAAAAAACAATGTAAAGACGCAGCAAAGTCTCGACGCTAAGAAGAGCCTGAACGTGGAAGCCAAGTTGCGCTGCATGTCTATACTCGGGAGCAGGCTCTTTTTCGTTATTTTTTCATTCACCTCAGAGCCGATCTCAACGCGTGTGAAATAAACTATTCAAAAATATTTGCGTACCTCCATAAAATTTGGATGAAATGAAAGTACCCTACCACAGTGTACGCAGCATCCTAATCTTGCCGATACTGCAGGAGTAGGGTAACGGAGGGGGGGGGGGGGGGATGAATTGTCATTAAAAAAATACTCATCCGTGAAATCGCAAGATGCACCGTTTTTATAAGGCTTTTGAAACTTTCAATAAAGAGAACCGTGCATATGTTATGTTATGTATTAAAGTTGGGTTTAGATGATTACCTTATTTTTAGGGTCCAAAACAAATAAACGGTTTTGCGCTACAAACTTCATCAGCCATTTTTTTCAATAGTACCAAATTTTGTCCTTGCTTTTATGAATAAAATTTTCATGGCGATGAAAGTAAATTTGATGTTTATATCAGTGTAGATGATAGTTGATTTTGAAAAATTTTATATTCATTTGAATCGAAAAAAACGAGCATATTTTCCTTGCGTTCCACCGCTGCAGGCTCCGCTGTTGATGTCGCTTGAACATGCGTACCGGCACTTTATCATTTTTACATTTCGAAAGATATTTTGAGTTTTGTGTCAAGAAATGAATTATACCAGTGGAGGAGTCAATCGATTTTGGCAAAATTGATTTGCAGTTGAACAAGTAAAAAATAAAAGGTAAAAGATTTCTAGCGTTCCAGCACTGCACGCTTTAATGTGGAAGTTGACCAACATGCCCAGTTGGACCTTCCATATTTTTAGGAACCAAAAAATATTTTCGATTTTTTGTTATAATGTTAACTCGACAGCCTTTGTGACTAAAAATGTCAAACAGAATAATCTTGTTCAATTTTACTGCTGCAATTTGAGAAACTAAACTTTTCGCAGTGGTCGCTATATATTATCTTGAATTATCCCTAACTTTGTTCCTCTTTTTATAAATATCAATTGAAGTTTGGTTACGGTGGTACCAAAATCGACAAAAAGGTTTTCTATCCTCCCGGACGAGTGAAAATTTTGGCAAAATTTATTTGCGGTCGAATGAAAAAATAAGTTTGGGTGGGAAAGATTCAGAGCGTTCTAGTATTACAGGCTTCAATGCAGAAGTTGATTCGATATGGGCAGGGGAACCATAATTTTTTCAGGAATCAAAATATATTTTCCATTTTCGTTTATAATCTCAACGCGCCAGCCCTTGTGACTAAAAATGTGAAACAGAATAATCTTGTTCAATTTTACTGCTGTAATTTGAGAAACTAAACTTTTCGCAGTGGTCGCAATACATTATCTTGAATTATCCCTAACTTTGTTCCTCTTTTTATAAATATCAATTGTAGTTTGGTTACGGTGGTACAAAAATCGACAAAAAGGTTTTCTATCCTCCCGGACGAGTGAAAATTTTGGCAAAATTTATTTGCGGTCGAATGAAAAAAAAAGTTTGGGTGGGAAAGATTCAGAGCATTCTAGTATTACAGGCTTCAATGCAGGATTTGATTCGATATGGGCAGGGGAACCATAATTGTTTCAGGAATCAAAATATATTTCCCATTTTCGTTTATTATGTCAACGCATCAGCCCTTATCACTAAAAATGTAAAACAGAGTAATCCTGTTCAATTTTACTGCTGTAATTTGAGAAACTAAACTTTTCGCAGTGGTCGCTATATATTATCTTGAATTATCCCTAACTTTGTTCCTCTTTTTATAAATATCGATTGTAGTTTGGTTACGGTGGTACCAAAATCGACAAAAAGGTTTTCTATCCTCCCGGACGAGTGAAAATTTTGGCAAAATTTATTTGCGGTCGAATGAAAAAAAAAGTTTGGGTGGAAAAGATTCAGAGCGTTCTAGTATTACAGGCCTCAATGCAGGAGTTGATTCGATATGGGCAGGGGAACCATAATTGTTTCAGGAATCAAAATATATTTTCTATTTTCGTTTATAATGTCAACGCATCAGCCCTTGTGACCAAAAATGTGAAACAGAATAATCTTGTTCAATTTTACTGCTGTAATTTGAGAAACTAAACTTTTCGCAGTGGTCGCTATATATTATCTTGAATTATCCCTAACTTTGTTCCTCTTTTTATAAATATCAATTGAAGTTTGGTTACGGCGGTACCAAAATCGACAAAAAGGTTTTCTATCCTCCCGGACGAGTGAAAATTTTGGCAAAATTTATTTGCGGTCGAATGAAAAAATAAGTTTGGGTGGGAAAGATTCAGAGCGTTCTAGTATTACAGGCTTCAATGCAGGAGTTGATTCGATATGGACAGGGGAACCATAATTGTTTCAGGAATCAAAATATATTTTCCATTTTCGTTTATAATGTCAACGCATCAGCCCTTGTGACTAAAAATGTGAAACAGAATAATCTTGTTCAATTTTACTGCTGTAATTTGAGAAACTAAACTTTTCGCAGTGGTCGCTATATATTATCTTGAATTATCCCTAACTTTGTTCCTCTTTTTATAAATATCAATTGAAGTTTGGTTACGGTGGTACCAAAATCGACAAAAAGGTTTTCTATCCTCCCGGACGAGTGAAAATTTTGGCAAAATTTATTTGCGGTCGAATGAAAAAATAAGTTTGGGTGGGAAAGATTCAGAGCGTTCTAGTATTACAGGCTTCAATGCAGGAGTTGATTCGATATGGGCAGGGGAACCATAATTTTTTCAGGAATCAAAATATATTTTCCATTTTCATTTATAATCTCAACGCGCCAGCCTTTGTGACTAAAAATGTGAAACAGAATAATCTTGTTCAATTTTGCTGCTGTAATTTGAGAAACTAAACTTTTCGCAGTGGTCGCAATACATTATCTTGAATTATCCCTAACTTTGTTCCTCTTTTTATAAATATCAGTTGTAGTTTGGTTACGGTGGTACCAAAATCGACAAAAAGGTTTTCTATCCTCCCGGACGAGTGAAAATTTTGGCAAAATTTATTTGCGGTCGAATGAGAAAATAAGTTTGTGTGGGAAAGATTCAGAGCGTTCTAGTATTACAGGCTTCAATGCAGGAGTTGATTCGATATGGGCAGGGGAATCATAATTTTTTCAGGAATCAAAATATATTTTCCATTTTCGTTTATAATCTCAACGCGCCAGCCCTTATGACTAAAAATGTGAAACAGAATAATCTTGTTCAATTTTACTGCTGTAATTTGAGAAACTAAACTTTTCGCAGTGGTCGCAATACATTATCTTGAATTATCCCTAACTTTGTTCCTCTTTTTATAAATATCAATTGCAGTTTGGTTACGGTGGTACCAAAATCGACAAAAAGGTTTTCTATCCTCCCGGAAGAGTGAAAATTTTGGCAAAATTTATTTGCGGTCGAATGAGAAAATAAGTTTGTGTGGGAAAGATTCAGAGCGTTCTAGTATTACAGGCTTCAATGCAGGAGTTGATTCGATATGGGCAGGGGAATCACAATTTTTTCAGGAATCAAAATATATTTTCCATTTTCGTTTATAATCTCAACGCGCCAGCCCTTGTGACTAAAAATGTGAAACAGAATAATCTTGTTCAATTTTACTGCTGTAAATTGAGAAACTAAACTTTTCGCAGTGGTCGCAATACATTATCTTGAATTATCCCTAACTTTGTTCCTCTTTTTATAAATATCAATTGTAGTTTGGTTACGGTGGTACCAAAATCGACAAAAAGGTTTTCTATCCTCCCGGACGAGTGAAAATTTTGGCAAAATTTATTTGCGGTCGAATGAAAAAAAAAAGTCTGGGTGGGAAAGATTCAGAGCGTTCTAGTATTACAGGCTTCAATGCAGGAGTTGATTCGATATGGGCAGGGGAACCATAATTGTTTCAGGAATCAAAATATATTTTCCATTTTCGTTTATTATGTCAACGCATCAGCCCTTGTGACTAAAAATGTGAAACAGAATAATCTTGTTCAATTTTACTGCTGTAATTTGAGAAACTAAACTTTTCGCAGTGGTCGCAATACATTATCTTGAATTATCCCTAACTTTGTTCCTCTTTTTATAAATATCAATTGTAGTTTGGTTACGGTGGTACCAAAATCGACAAAAAGGTTTTCTATCCTCCCGGACGAGTGAAAATTTTGGCAAAATTTATTTGCGATCGAATGAAAAAATAAGTTTGGGTGGGAAAGATTCAGAGCGTTCTAGTATTACAGGCTTCAATGCAGAAGTTGATTCGATATGGGCAGGGGAACCATAATTTTTTCAGGATTCAAAATATATTTTCCATTCTCGTTTATAATCTCAACGCGCCAGCCCTTGTGACTAAAAATGTGAAACAGAATAATCTTGTTCAATTTTACTGCTGCAATTTGAGAAACTAAACTTTTCGCAGTGGTCGCAATACATTATCTTGAATTATCCCTAACTTTGTTCCTCTTTTTATAAATATCAATTGTAGTTTGGTTACGGTGGTACCAAAATCGACAAAAAGGTTTTCTATCCTCCCGGACGAGTGAAAATTTTGCAAAATTTATTTGCGGTCGAATGAAAAAAAAAGTTTGGGTGGGAAAGATTCAGAGCGTTCTAGTATTACAGGCTTCAATGCAGGAGTTGATTCGATATGGGCAGGGGAACCATAATTTTTTCAGGAATCAAAATATGTATTTCGTTTCGCTCTATAAACTTGAACAGACTACTCTTGGGACCAACAAACTAAATCTCAATAATCTTGTTAAATGTTTACTGCTATAAAATAAGCGATTGAACTTTTTACACTACAAATGAATAATATTTTTTCACCACACCTCCACGGAAAATCCGATGATATTGAAGTTGGTATCGTTGGAAGGAAATGAAAAGAATTTTTTTTTATTAATTATTTTTTAACGTTTGAAATCGTGTCAATTTTTTCACAGATTTAGTGTTTAGGTTTGAAATAAAAATTGTTGAATTATCGTAGCACTGCGAATAAACTCAGGGCTTTATAAAAATATGGATTTTCATTGCATCCCAAAGATGCAAACTTCAACATCATAAAATCCGATTTCCCGCCTTGCCAAAGTCGAATTGACCATGAAGGCGTGAAAAATAATACACGCGACACTTTCCCTTTCCAATGGCCTAATATACTATTTCATTGGTTAAAAAAAATTGCAAATATGTTTTTTTTTGTGATTTGTTATTAATCCTCCTGACGAATAATGGTTACAAGACACGCGAGAAAATTCCGCGTCATTCTTTCGATAAAAAGTACCAAACCGACAGAACTTAATTACAAAAACAAAGATACTAATTTTGTCAATCGACAAACGTCGATAAACAATTATATAAAAATGTGAAAAAGGGCACTTACCTTTTCTACAAGTGATCCGTTACTTCTTGAAGAGAAATTCACTTCGTCCACTTTATTTACGTTTTTTTCGATCGCACGTGCAACGTTTTGGAAATACGCTTCACTGATCTTTTTTCTGCCCATTATGTTATAATTTAATTACGGCTTAACTTTATTACGACTTAATTTCAAGTCAAGAACAAAAAAGTTAAAAAAGTCGACGACGTTGAGATGCGTGAAAAATCACCTCGAGCGAAATTCGCGATAAATTTTTCGGAATTCGACGAGCTTTATTTGAATTTTTATTAATTTTTATTCTGAATATTTTAACGCATTCCGACGTTGCCAACTTTTTATTTATTTTGTAGGTGTACAGCGAAATGTTTCCTACAATTTTGGTTGAAAATATAAAAAATGGCGAAAAATCTTGTCATAAAGGGATTCGTGATTATTCTTTACGCAAGAACGAACTGTAAATACTTGATACCAAAACAATGCTTTCTACGAAAGAACTTGATGATTTTGTGGTCGTCCGTTTATATTTGAGAGTTGACAATAATTCTAAGAATGTGGTGCAGAAATCAAACAAATACATATCGAATCAAACAATAGCCAAACATTTGGCAGAAATCAAATAATATACATATTTGCAGACAAATGAACGGTCGCGCAAAATCTCCCCCTCCCTCACTAATTCTTGTAGCCAGCGAAAAAGTGAAGTGAAGTGAATCATCAATAATAAGAAATCTCCCTAAGGATTCTATTTGACGGTTTTTTTTTATGATATTGAAGTTGAGACATCGTTGATGCGCAACGAAAAGTTTTTTTTTTCATTACTTTTCTTTTTCGAATCGTCTCAATTTTTCTAGCAAATTTAGTATTACTGGTCTCAAAAAAAAACGTTCAGTTATCGTTGCATATTAATTTTTCGCTCTGCCATAATAAACGAAAGAAATTGGTTGCATTCCAACGATACTTTATCAATTTTTTTGTTCGCTTATCAATTATTCACTGGCCACAAGAACTTCTCCGCCCCCCCCCCTCATCTTTTCAAAATCAGCCGGATAGAGATTTCTCATCACAAATTAGAAATCTCTCTCTCTCTCCATAAATTTTCCCTTAATATTTATCATTAACAAACTGCTTATTTCAACAGCCTACCGATCTTTCAAAATGTCAAATCCAATAGTCGAGGAGCAGGGGATAATGCAGCAGCGATTCCAAGAAATTACGAATCAAATCCTGGAACTGCAGCAGAACTTGCAAAATTTGCAAATGGGCGGAGTTGAACAGGTCTGCGCAGCCTGTGCAAGCTGCGCAGCCTGTGCAATCTGTGATGCCCCAACAAAATTGGCAGCCACCACAACATACCTGGCAGCCACCACAACAGGTCTGGCAGCTGCAGCCACAATACTGGCAGCCGCAGCACCAAAACTATCAGCCGCAGTCCCAAAACTGGCAACCGCAGCAGCAAAATTACCTGCCGCAGCCACAAACTTCTTACCAGCCGCATCCACAAAACTGGCAGTTGCAGCAACCTTTGTATGCTCAGCCACCATCTGCACCCAACTGGTATGTTGTAAACTAATTCATTTGCTTGTTTTATCGAGGGTTATCTTTGACTTTGTAACTTTTTGAATCATATCGCATTCCATAAAATAAGTTCCAATTTGCCTTTCAAATCGATGACGATTCAATACAGATGAAAGTAATCCATTTAGAGAAATTTCGTTCCTTTTTTTTCATAATGCAATAATAATTAAATGAAAAACATTCATGGGAAGAAAACCGAAATGCTAAATGGTGATTTTTGTTTTATTTTGCATATACATCACGGTTTTATCATTTAATTTTTACCGATGAAATGATTAAAAAATCTGTTTTAATCATTTAATATTGTCGCAAACAAGCATTTAATATTGTCGGTATTGGAATAATGGTAGGCTTTACTTTTATTATATAGCTGTTCGTGTCCGGGGCCAGGGGCGTACAGCGCATTGTTGGCGTAAGCATTGTAATTTTAAAGTCTTCATTACATTAATACATTATTATTATTATTCACTGTATCTCTAATACATCGTTTGTGTTCTAATTGCAGAAAATACAATGCCCTCGAGAAAAAAAATAAGCTGTTCTACACCAAGAAGGATCGCGCATGGAGCGTGAGTAAAGTTATATAGAACAGATAGTTGAATTAATGATGAAAAAAATGTCTGTATTAAAGATGGTTTTTAATTGTCTGTTTCAGAAAGTACACGCGGAACGACGTGAAGCTGAAAAGTTGAAAAAAACGTTAAATATAATAAAAAAACAATTTTAAATGATTTTGGATTCATTTTTTTTAACAATTCCAATCTTATTCCTGCGATAGTTCCTACCAGATACAAATTCACCTTGGTAAAAACATTTGTAGATAGTGGGACAACAGTCAATTATTAAAATTCTATGAAATTTCTGTGAAATATTTATTCGCTCACTGTATCAAGCGGTGTTTGCTGCGGAAATATTATTTCCAATTTTCATGTACTTTCTTTTCATTTGAAATTCAATTTTTTTTCACATATCGATGAAATTTTGGATAAAGTTATACAAATAGCAAAAATCCCCTCCCGGGAAAAAAAACCTGGACAAGTACATTGGTGGTCCTTCGTTTCCCTATGATATCACAAAAAGTCCAAAACCCCACTTAATTTTTTTTGTTTAATGTTTACTAATTTTATTCATATCCCGGAGGGAAACCAACCATATAGATCACGAAATATCCAGCCAAAAAACCAGACTTCACAATAAATGTTACTTTGAATTTATTTCCACAGAACAAAACAAGAATCAAAACATTAAAAAATCAGTATTATCAAGATGAGAAAAATGCCACTTTTAATTGGTGTGTAAGAAGTATCAAAAGTCTAAAAAAAAATGAAAAAAGATCGACATGTAAGTTACGTGCAGCAGTAAAATTTTTGATATCGGTACTAGGACAAGTATTTCTTTGGTGACTGAGAAGATATCAATATGGACGTACCGGCAACGTAGGGCATGCAGTTGGTGCATTGCTTCTAGGATCTCCTAAGTCGAGTAGCTACTTTTGTTTTGGCTATGGCGCGACCAATGTTGCCAAATAGTATTTACTTATATGACCTAATGAAACAACATTACCT
Source organism: Rhimphoctona megacephalus (assembly GCA_963989365.1). Lineage (NCBI taxonomy): Eukaryota > Metazoa > Arthropoda > Insecta > Hymenoptera > Ichneumonidae > Rhimphoctona > Rhimphoctona megacephalus. Next base: position 859,029 of record OZ022414.1, read on the forward strand.
GCGCCGTGGCTAAAACAACGAAAAACATTCAGAAACCAGTCGAAAACTCGACACACAAACGCAGGAACAGGAAGTTTCGCATAAGATCCCGTACTTTTGTAATGTTAAAAAAAGGCTTTAATTTATGTTCGTACATGATAGCACAGTTTTGTTTGATTGGTAATAATTTGATGAACGTTCACCACCGTACGTTGAGCGTATACGCACAGAGTACTTGTCAGGTCCATAACTTTTTATTTGATTTTTACTTGAATGAGCAATTTTAATAAAACGTTATGGGCCGGACAAGTATTTTGTGCGTATACGCTCAACGTACGGTGGTGAACGTTCATCAAATTATTAGCAATCAAACAAAACTGTGCTATCATGTACGAACATAAATTAAAGCCTTTTTTTAACATTACAAATGTACGGGATCTTATGCGAAACTTCCTGTTCCTGCGTTTGTGTGTCGAGTTTTCGACTGGTTTCTGAATGTTTTTCGTTGTTTTAGCCACGGCGCAGGTAATGTTGTTTCATTAGGTCATATAAGTAAATACTATTTGGCAACATTGGTCGCGCCATAGCCAAAACAAAAGTAGCTACTCGACTTAGGAGATCCTAGAAGCAATGCACCAACTGCATGCCCTACGTTGCCGGTACGTCCATATTGATATCTTCTCAGTCACCAAAGAAATACTTGTCCTAGTACCGATATCAAAAATTTTACTGCTGCACGTAACTTACATGTCGATCTTTTTTCATTTTTTTTTAGACTTTTGATACTTCTTACACACCAATTAAAAGTGGCATTTTTCTCATCTTGATAATACTGATTTTTTAATGTTTTGATTCTTGTTTTGTTCTGTGGAAATAAATTCAAAGTAACATTTATTGTGAAGTCTGGTTTTTTTGGCTGGATATTTCGTGATCTATATGGTTGGTTTCCCTCCGGGATATGAATAAAATTAGTAAACATTAAACAAAAAAAATTAAGTGGGGTTTTGGACTTTTTGTGATATCATAGGGAAACGAAGGACCACCAATGTACTTGTCCAGGTTTTTTTTCCCGGGAGGGGATTTTTGCTATTTGATATCACTTCTTTTTTCTATAGTATTTTCATATTTCGTTTTGTATAAACTCCAATAGAGCCTGTATATAACAAAAAAAAACTTACAACGTGTCTGCATCATTACATGATCGATTTATTTCGATGTCAGGAATCAGCATTGCTCACACTACTAATTCGACATAAGAGAATGAGACAGATTTTCTACCATAAATTCCTTGTTATTGAGATTGTTTAAATATAGGAGCGTTTCGTTCCTGTGATAAGAAAAAAAGTTATAATGTTTTCAAAAGAGTTAACTACAGACTCGAAGTATTTTCGAGATGTTAGTAATTCGTTGATAGGTTATTATTCGATTATAGCTTGGCAGGAAGGTGTTATAGAAGAGACGTCAAGTACCAATTTTTCCCCGAGGCGAAAATTCAAAAAATTAAATACTTTATCATTAGCTTTCAAGTTGTGTATTAGAATAAGGCATTCAGGGGCGAAAAGGCAGCGAGGATATTAGCAATTTCGGTCTAAGCTATAAATAGATAATTATATTTAACTTTACTGTCAGGAGCCTCAGAATTATTATTCTTTCAAAGATGAAATGACGGAAGAATATGATGCATCATCCTTGACCTACAAATTGTTTTATAAAACATAGAAAAAAATTAGATTGAAAAAGAATTCGGCCGAAGTACTTGACGAATGTTTTTTCACTTAATTTACATAATGTATCGGTCATGGTGACAACCTCGCCAAGTACTTCGGCCGAAATTCTTTTTCATCTAATTTTTTTTCGTTTGCAACCTTTTTTTGCTTCGGACCCTTATTGATACAGAGTTTTTATTTTCATTCTGGTTGGTAAAACAACTGCATTTTCGAACATGATTCTTTTATCTATCAATATTCAACATTATTTGAAGATTTTATCACACGATAAAGCCTCCCGTACTTGGCCACATCTATTTTAGTATAGCTCAATTTATTTTATAACTTTTTGCGAAACCCAACCTTAGCTTTTCGTGAGGATTAACTCATTTTGTTTTGTGTGATTTGAATTTATTTGATACATTTTTTGAGAGTAGTCACTTTTCTTACTTTTTGATAGGATTTGATTTTCTTAGGGATTTTTGCGAGAACAGGTTTTTGCAGTGTATGTATATTCGTGGAAAAATATGGGAACGGCGGTCAACAAATGTACTTGTCCAGGTTTTTTCCGCGAGGGGGTTTTTATGCGTGATATGATGCGTTTTTTCTCTTTCTTTTCAAACATCTCGCTTTATATAGATTAGAAAAAGGTTATATTGGGAAATTATCGCCTTTTCATTTCCAAACCCTGACCCCTTCTACTTCGAGTCAGGTTTTTTCCCCAATAAATAAAGGGGCCCGTGTTTTGGAATTTTCAATTTGGCATTTTTTTTATTCTCGAGCCAGTCAAATTTTTTTGACATTTCGATTTACCTTTCTGGAATCAGGCTAAAATAAGTCGGGAACTGGGAGTCTGATACAAAAATTTACAAAGCTTTTGAGGGCAAGATTAGAAGAGTCAGAACTTTTCCATAGAATTTGTAGCTATTTGAATTTGTGTTTATCAAATAAACATATTAAACAGCAGTATCTCCTTGTTATATTTGTAGATTTGTGGTAAAAAATATTACGCTTATTTCAGCTTGTTGATAAAAATGGGGCGATTTTTTTCGAAATTTTTCATTTTTGATTAATGATAAAATAAAAAACCAGTTTCACGTATGTTTAGAGAAAACATATCAAATCTATTGTGAAAAAAGTTCACGCATTTTTTCATTCTTATTTTTATTAACAAGGTGGAATCATGATTATTTGTCAATACCATTGAAGAAGTTACTACCATGAAAATAAAAAGTTACAACTATTTCAATATTCTCATTGAATATAGAAAAGTTCAAATAGTATGTTATGGGAATTCCAAAACAATATATTGAACAAAGCGGACAAACTCAGACCAGGATCGTACCCAAGAGAATGAAATGAATTTAGTTGTATTAGTCACATTAGCTTTGAGCAAATTTTGATACCATCAAAACCAGAGCGACTGCAGAGGAAAGCGTTTAGAATAAAACTTTTTCAATTTATTATGCTATAATCAGAGCGAAAAAGTGGAAATACTTAGCACACGTCTCCTCTTCACAAAATGATCAAAATTTGTAGATATCTGCTACATTCCAATGATACAAATTTTGATACTATCAGCAGAAGAGCACCCGACGACTTTCTGAAACAACTTTTTAAATTTATTATGCCATAACTAAAGTGGAAAAGTGAAAAAACATAGTGCACTTTAAGCCCAACAAAGTTCAGAAAATTTGGATGTATATATTGCGTTCCAAGGACAGAAATTTCAATCCCATCTAAAAATGAGCAGCCGAAGACTTTTTGTAATAAATTTTTCAATTCATAATGCCACAATCAGAGACAAAAAGTGGAAATACTTGGCGCTTCACAAAATGTTAAAAGTTTGTAGGTATCGGCTACATTCCCATGATACAAATTTTGATGCAAATTTTGATATTTATAACAATAATGGCCGTGAAAGCCTCAAAACTAGAACTTACAGATATTTTAATATTATCTTTGAATTTCGAAAATTTCAGAAAGTATGTTATGGATATTTTAAAACAATAAATTCAACAAAGCGGGCAAACTTAGATCAGTACTGTGCCCAAGAAAATGGATCGAGTTGAGTTGTACCAGTTGCATTATCTTCGTGCAAATTTTCGTACCATCACAACCAGAGCATCCGTAGAGCAAATCTTTTTGAAAATATTTTTCAATTCATTATGCCACAATAGGAGGCAAAAAGTAGAAATACTGAGCACACATGTTGCTCCAGGAAATTTCCAAAGTTTTCAAGTATACCGTGCGTTCCAATGAAACAAATTTTTATACTTCCAGAAAAAAGGAACCAAAGACTTTCTGACAATTTTTTGAATTAATCATGCCACAACTCAAGCATACCGCACATCGGGCTCAATAAAGTTTATGAATTTTGCATATAGCCATTACTTTTCGAAGCCAAATTTTTATCCCATCCAAAAATGAGCAAGCGAATAATTTTCATAATAAAATTTTCGAGTCCTAATAATGCCACTATTCCAGCAAAAAAGTGGAAATATTGGGCACACTTGTTACTTCACAAGTATTTCAAAGTCTGTACGTATCTGTTGCAATTCAATGATACAAATTTTGATAATATCAGTAAAAACACATCAGAAGACTTCCTAAAACAATTTTTCAAAATTTATTATGCTACAACTAAAGTGAGGAAGTGAAAAAATATAGCTCAATAGAGCCGAATGAAATTCTGAAATTTTGCATATATTCATGGCGTTCCGAAGACAATAATTTTGATTCCATTGACAAATGAGCAACCGCAGAATTTTCATAACAAAATTTTTAATTCTTAATGCCACAATCGGAGCCAAAAAGTGGAAATACTTGGTACATTTGTTGCTTTACAGAATTCCCAACGTCTGTAGGTATCCGTTGCAATCCAATGATACAAATTTTGATAATATCAGTAAAAAAATATCAGAAGACTTCCTGAAACAATTTTTCAAAATTCATTATACTACAACTAAATTAGGGAATTGAAAAAATGTAGCGCACATTGGGCCCAACAAAATTCTGAAATTTTGCATGTATGCATGGCATTCTGAAGGCAGCAATTCTTAACCCATCGACAAATGAGCAAAAGGGAAAATACTTGGCACATCTGTCGCTTTACAGAATTTTCAAAGGCTGTAGGTATCCATTGCAATTCAATTATACAAATTTTGATAATATCAGTTAAAGGACATCGGAAGACTTCCTGAAACAATTTTTCAAAATTCATAATGTTACAACTAAAGTGGTGAAGTGAAAAAATAGAGCGCATATTGAGCCATACAAAATTCTGAAATTTTGCATATATTCATGGCGTTCCGAAGACAATAATTTTGATCCCATTGACAAATGAGCAACCGAAGAATTTTCATAACAAAAGTTCAATTCATAATGCTAAAATCGGAGGCAAAAAGTAGAAATACTTGGTACATTTGTCGCTTCACACAATTTCCGAAGTTTGTAGGCATTCGTTGCAATCCAAAGATATAAATGTTGATAATGTCAGAAAAAACACATCGGAAGACTTTCTGAAAGAATTTATTAAAATTGATTATGCTACAATTAAAGCGGGGATGTGAAAAAATATAGAGCATATTGAGCCAAACAAAATTCTGAAATTTTGCATATATCCATGACTCTGAAGTTTGCAACGTTGGAGTCCAACGAAATGATCTAAAAAAACTCCAATAAGTCCAGTAATTCTCCAATTTTGTTCCCTGCCGAATTTGCAATTCGTAGTTTTTCAACCTACACCAATAATTCGTGAAATAAAAAATTGGTGAATTACAAACATTTTTTTTTTCGTTCATTTCGTTGGACTCCAACGTTGCAAACTTCAGTGTCGTATATATCCATGGTGTTCCGAAGACAATATTTTTGATCCCATTGACAAATGAGCAACCGAAGAATTTTCATAACAAAATGTTCAATTCATAATGCTACGATCGGAGCCAAAAAGTGGAAATACTTGGTACATTTGTCGCTTCACAAAATTTCCAGAGTCTATAGGCATTCGTTGCAATCCAAAGATACAAATTTTGATAGGATATGGAGTATATACCGCCATAGTCTTTTGACATAAAGATATATTATACGAGCCATTTTGACATAAAGATATATCATTACTTACTACGGTTATCATCCAGATGCATCCATATATTTCCAAATGCAGGTTGACAGTGTATTTGTCTATTAATACATCAAACGCGAGATGATTCTACTACACCATATTTTGGATAGAAAAACGACGTCGAAAATCCTTTGGAATGGACCAACAATTATCATGCAAGGAACATTTTATGATGTACAAATCTTATTATGGCCAGCGAGGAACATTTTATAATAAAGAGGAAAGGGACCAATAAAATAAATTGTCAACGGTGTACAGTTAAAAAAAAATATTTATTAAACACTGCTCAAAACTCGGCATGATAATAACAAACTTTGCCATGTACATTTTTTTTACACTCATTATTAGTTTTATAGAGTTCCTTTTCCAAATTTACATCGATTCACACCAATCATGATTAACAGTTCAACGTACACTATTTCATATTTATCAAAGAAACGAAAAGAACGATTTCTCAAGAAATCTTATACGAGGAACATTTAATCGCGAAAGAGAAATTCCGTCGAAGAGTTAAGTGTGGAAAATAAAAACTGCAGGGTTAACAATAATAAAAGAATGTGTATTCATTTCAGCACTGTTCGAAAGTTGATTAAAAGCACTTCACTATTTTCACACCATCACTTTCTTATTATTGCTGTTACCAAGAGTCGATTGAACCTAACCTCGATATTTATAACCTCACAAATGTTCGTGAAAAAAGATTAATATTTTCAATACTGTTTAAGCCACGAGATTCTAATTAGTCGCGATCGAAAGGGGGAAAAAAATAAAAAATACGTGAATTTGAATGAAACTCTAAATTGCTGTCATTGAATTTATATTAAAGAAATCATTTTTGGATCGTACGCGTACGATTCAAAATTATTTCGCGATTTGTGAATAAATTTATTTATAGATCGCGAAATAATTTTTTTCCCGAATTTATCCACAACACGTCCCGCATAAGAACTTCTCACTTCGAAAACTCCGTTCAGACTTTCCGCGGTATGGGTACTTCGAACTATTTATTTATTCACAGATCGCGAAATAATTTTTTTCCCGAATTTATCCACAAACACGTCTCGCGTATAAGCACTCATTCTCACTTCGAAAACTCCGTTCAGACTTTGCGTGGTATAGGTAGAGAAAGATGAAACGGAATGGCCAATCACAAGCTCGGAAGGCGTCAAGAGGCCTTTCATTGTGTCATATACAGACATGCCAATACTTCGATGTCAGCATAATCTTGAGCCTGTGCAAAGTTTTTTCTCAGCAAATACGGCATTAATCGTGCTGATTTAAGGCTCAATCGAAGTATTTTTTCGTAATAAATCTCCAGTTCAATTTTCAAATCATCATATGCCTCCTGAGCTTCGTAATTAAAGAAAATGGATTTCAGTTTTTACTCCCACCACGGTGAATCGTTTTATTCTGAGATAATAACACTCGACCTGTCAAACTTTCCGCGGTTCGGTATATATATATATATAGCGACGAGGTGGAGGAAGTCTCATGTGACGTCGGTCTGCGACAGCGCCGTGAAGTTAGCCGCGAGGACATGAGGCCTTTGATAGTGTTATATATATATGGGTGTCGTCAGAATCAACCAATCAGAAACTCGAGAGACACTTTCAGCCGGCTTTGGTGTTGTATACAGACACGTCTGATTCTTGAATGTGTAGGTGACTTTTGCGTGATTTTGAGCCCGTGCAAAGTTTTTTCTCAGCATTTACGTCACCGATCGTGCTAAATTTGGGCTCATTCGAAAGATAATTTCTTAATGAACCTCCAGTTCAATTTTCAAGGCCTCAAACGACTCGTGAGCTTCGAAAACGAACAAAATGATGTGCCAATTTTACCCCCACCACCGCGAAAAGTTTTGTTTCGAGAAAGTATAGTCTCGGCGAGCCTCGGGCCAGCAGACGACAGAGCTGTCAATGTACTTGTCCCGAGACTCTACCGAGTCTCTTGATTCAAATCAATTTGAATAACTAATAATTCTATTAAATGGTTTAGGAAATTCCTTTATTGTTCGGTGAGATAGTTTTAGGGAAAGTTATTGGTTCGCTCGCTGCGTACAGAGGTGTTCGCTGCGACAAGATTATTTTCATTTTTTATGTAGTGTTTTGTCATTCCAAATTCATTTACTTTTTGGCATGAGGATGTCATTTTGTGTGAAGTTTGATTGAAATCAATTAAAATAACTAATAAGAAATCTTTTCAATGGTTTATTAAATTTCTTGAATGAAATTTTTTCATTGATCGGTAAGATCATTCTGAGACGTGTACAGGAGGTCTGAGAGTGTACAGAGGTGTTTGTTGCGAAAATATTATTAACATTTTCCATCTATTGTTTTTTCATTCAAAATTCATGTCTTTATGTACGGGAGAACGCTTCACATAAGTACACACACACACACACACACACACACACACACACACACACACACACACACACACACACACACACACACACACACACGTGCGTGCGCACGCGTGTACACTTTTCGGCAAAATGTAAATGATGCCTGAAAACGATAGCGACACCGATCCACAGGTGCTGTAGTCGCTCCCACTCACACACTAACGAAAGCACACGAAAGAAAATAATTACGATGACGGTTGATTTTGGCTTCGGTAGCGTAAATCCTCCGCTAAGATGTTGACACATGAAAAATTAAAGGTTGCGCAAGCGACTTGAATTTTTTTTGAATTCCGGCTAAAAATCATGATACAGAAATTCCAATTTTTCGGTATCGTAACGAGATATGTCGGCTCTTTATAAAAAAAAAAGTAATTGTTTCAAATTTCGGATCATTGCAAAAAATTATAGAGGCTGCGAAAGCGACTTTTTATTTATTTTTTCCAATTGTCGCTGGAATCTATGGTACAGAAATGTCGATTTTTCGCTGTTGCGTTCAAAGTAGTTGAAACTTGTGGGAAAAATGATTCTCCTAAAATTTAGGTATCTACAAAAAATTTGACAAGTTACTGGAGTGGGTTTTCCATTTTTCTCCAATGTTGATTAAAAATCATGACGCAAAAATTTCGGTTCCTTGGTGATGCAACAAAAGATGTCAGTACTTGATAGAATACATTTTTTTCTAATTGCGACTTAAAATAATGACAAAATATTTTTTTAACAACGAAACGCTCGTTGAAAACAATTGAGTAATACGGTTAGAAATATGGATTTTAGTACATGTCATAATTTTGTTGCAACATTAGAAAAACTTTTCGAATCCTCGAATGGAAAATAATGTTTCTTCTTGCAAGACAAGCATGTTCTGCCCTCATTTTTTCTACGACCTAGAGCATATATAGCTTAGCACGGTAGCAGCGCCACTGTTTACACAACCGTTTTTTACAATTACGCATGAGAAAACATTTTCGAACGTGATCTCTTTGCCAATTCGTGACAGTAGAATTAAAAAAACGGATGTCGGGGATGAGAATAAAACGCGACACACTGTCACGGCTATCATTTAAGTAACAGAAAATAGATTAAAGTATTTCAAACAAATTGGCTTTCGTATTGAAATTCAAAATGAATTTCAATTGAATTAATTCAATTAAAATTCATTAATGAATTTCAATAACTTTTCCCGTAAGCCGAACAAAATGCCTCACTCTCGATAAACTCTGGACGCCAGTCTAAGATATTTCTTAAACAAATTTTATTTGACTTTATCGAGAACAAGATTTTTAGGGTGTCCCGGGCGTAGCTGTAAATTCAAACCAAGGTGGTAGAGGGGCGAGGTCGAGACGTTGTACAAAATAAGTCACATTAAATGCGAGAACAAATCCGGAATCACAAAATTTAATTTATTAAATAGAACAGTTTTAGAAAATTATTTCCGGAAAAATAGTTGTTTTTATACGTTACTTAATAATAAAATTGGTAATTGGAATATTCAGAATATAATTCTTTGTTAACCGTCTTATAAATTCTATATAAAATGTTCGAAATTATCGTCAGTCAATTAAACAATTTTACATTTAAAATTCGGGAAGCCACGCCCCTTGAAATTATTTTTCTCAACAATATTGACTCAAGATAATATTCGAGAAATAGAAAATTCTTAAACTAAGGACTCTCGCTGAACGAAAAGATAGAATTCCTCTCGGCAATTCGAAATATTAAACAACGGAAAAATACGGCAGATTTTATATCGTGACTGATCGTTAAAGGAATTTCTTTTCAAACACGAACGTACCCCGAAACAATATCGCTCTTTAATTCGATAATTCGTCACATTAATTCCAATACAATAGAGCTCTTTTTCGACACAAAAATACACAAAAATGAAAGCGAGACGACGGCTCACCGCTACGGTTTCAGAGATGCGAAATCTGGAAAAGGACCACAGATTTTCGACTCGATATTTCCGGTGATGTCGTATTCTTGAACGGGGTTGGCTACGGCTCGATAAGAAGCGTCACGTCTCGTTGCTGTCCAAAACGAAAGTTTCAAAATTCATTAATGAATTTCAATTGAATTAATTCAATTGAAATTCATTTTGAATTTCAATACGAAAGCCAATTTGTTTGAAATACTTTAATCTGTTTTCTGTTACTTAAATGATAGCCTTGACAGTGTGTCGCGTTTTATTCTCATCCCCGACACCCGTTTTTTTAATTCTACTGTCACGAATTGGCAAAGAGATCACGTTCGAAAATGTTTTCTCATGCGTAATTGTAAAAAACGGTTGTATAAACAGTGGCGCTGCTACAGTGCTAAGCTATATATGCTCTAGGTCGTAGAAAAAATGAAGGCAGAACATGCTTGTCTTGCAAGAAGAAAAATTATTTTCCATTCGAGGATTCGAAAAGTTTTTCTAATGTTGCAACAAAATTATGACATGTACTAAAATCCATATTTCTAACCGTATTACTCAATTGTTTTCAACGAGCGTTTCGTTGTTAAAAAATTATTTTGTCATTATTTTAAGTCGCAATTGGAAAAAAATGTATTCTATCAAGTACTGACATCTTTTGTTGCATCACCAAGGAACCGAAATTTTTGCGTCATGATTTTTAATCAACATTGGAGAAAAATGGAAAACCCACTCCAGTAACTTGTCAAATTTTTTGTAGATACCTAAATTTTAGGAGAATCATTTTTCCTACAAGTTTCAACTACTTTGAACGCAACAGCGAAAAATCGACATTTCTGTACCATAGATTCCAGCGACAATGGGAAAAAATAAATAAAAAGTCGCTTTCGCAGCCTCTATAATTTTTTGCAATGATCCGAAATTTGAAACAATTACTTTTTTTTTTATAAAGAGCCGACATATCTCGTTACGATACCGAAAAATTGGAATTTCTGTGTCATGATTTTTAGCCGGAATTCAAAAAAAATTCAAGTCGCTTGCGCAACCTTTAATTTTTCATGTGTCAACATCTTAGCGGAGGATTTACGCTACCGAAGCCAAAATCAACCGTCATCGTAATTATTTTCTTTCGTGTGCTTTCGTTAGTGTGTGAGTGGGAGCGACTACAGCACCTGTGGATCGGTGTCGCTATCGTTTTCAGGCATCATTTACATTTTGCCGAAAAGTGTACACGCGTGCGCACGCACGTGTGTGTGTGTGTGTGTGTGTGTGTGTGTGTGTGTGTGTGTGTGTGTGTGTGTGTGTGTGTGTGTGTGTGTGTGTGTGTGTGTGTGTGTGTGTGTGTGTGTGTGTGTGTGTGTGTGTGTGTGTGTGTGTGTACTTATGTGAAGCGTTCTCCCGTACATAAAGACATGAATTTTGAATGAAAAAACAATAGATGGAAAATGTTAATAATATTTTCGCAACAAACACCTCTGTACACTCTCAGACCTCCTGTACACGTCTCAGAATGATCTTACCGATCAATGAAAAAATTTCATTCAAGAAATTTAATAAACCATTGAAAAGATTTCTTATTAGTTATTTTAATTGATTTCAATCAAACTTCACACAAAATGACATCCTCATGCCAAAAAGTAAATGAATTTGGAATGACAAAACACTACATAAAAAATGAAAATAATCTTGTCGCAGCGAACACCTCTGTACGCAGCGAGCGAACCAATAACTTTCCCTAAAACTATCTCACCGAACAATAAAGGAATTTCCTAAACCATTTAATAGAATTATTAGTTATTCAAATTGATTTGAATATAACTTTATCCAAAATTTCATCGATATGTGAAAAAAAATTGAATTTCAAATGAAAAGGAAGTACATGAAAATTGGAAATAATATTTCCGCAGCAAACACCGCTTGATACAGTGAGCGAATAAATATTTCACAGAAATTTCATAGAATTTTAATAATTGACTGTTGTCCCACTATCTACAAATGTTTTTACCAAGGTGAATTTGTATCTGGTAGGAACTATCGCAGGAATAAGATTGGAATTGTTAAAAAAAATGAATCCAAAATCATTTAAAATTGTTTTTTTATTATATTTAACGTTTTTTTCAACTTTTCAGCTTCACGTCGTTCCGCGTGTACTTTCTGAAACAGACAATTAAAAACCATCTTTAACGGGACAGACCTAGTTGGAACGTCAAAAAAAAGGCCTTTTTCCGATTTTTTTTTGGTCAAACGATAAAATAATTCACAACAAAAGTTCTTCCGTTTAAAAGATACATATGTAATGTATATGTTGCAATTTTTTCAACGCAATACATATCGAAATAAGCTGGTGACCGTCAATTGCCGAGGACGCTGCAAAAAAAAACACGGTTTGCGGTGATCAAGCTCACGCTGCAACGGCTCATCTGAAACAAAAAAAGCGGAGGGGATTTTTAGTTAATGATATAATGCTCCAGTTGAACGAAGGGTTTTGAAAAATTTCCATTTTTCACAAAATGGCGGCCGTTAAAAGTCAAAAGTGTTTTTTTGACCAAAATATCAGTTCCATTTTTTGCTATTAAAAATAAAAATAATTATCCAAAAAAAAAATCCTTCGTTCATATGGAGGACTACCATGTATAGAAGAAGTGATATAAATTTCAACCCGATCGGTAAAGCCGTTCTCGAGCTACAGTGATCACCGACTTCAAAAACATGGTTTCGAGAAAAACGCACTTGAAGTCCCCTACCTGCTTACCTATGGCTCAGACACGACGTGCTACAAAGTCTTGTATTTCGGCGAATAATGGTCCGATTTACATTTATCTGGGCGGAAAATGTTCGTAAGAGATTCTACTTTTTGAAAATGAAATAAAAAAAATCGATTTTTCGAAAATTCTAACTAGGTCTGTCCCGTTAATACAGACATTTTTTTCATCATTAATTCAACTATCTGTTCTATATAACTTTACTCACGCTCCATGCGCGATCCTTCTTGGTGTAGAACAGCTTATTTTTTTTCTCGAGGGCATTGTATTTTCTGCAATTAGAACACAAACGATGTATTAGAGATACAGTGAATAATAATAATAATGTATTCATGTAATGAAGACTTTAAAATTACAATGCTTACGCCAACAATGCGCTGTACGCCCCTGGCCCCGGACACGAACAGCTATATAATAAAAGTAAAGCCTACCATTAGTCCAATACCGACAATATTAAATGCTTGTTTGCGACAATATTAAATGATTAAAACAGATTTTTTAATCATTTCATCGGTAAAAATTAAATGACAAAACCGTGATGTATATGCAAAATAAAACAAAAATCACCATTTAGCATTTCGGTTTTCTTCCCATGAATGTTTTTCATTTAATTATTATTGAATTATGAAAAAAAAGGAACGAAATTTCTCTAAATGGATTACTTTCATCTGTATTGAATCGTCATCGATTTGAAAGGCAAATTGGAACTTATTTTATGGAATGCGATATGATTCAAAAAGTTACAAAGTCAAAGATAACCCTCGATAAAACAAGCAAATGAATTAGTTTACAACATACCAGTTGGGTGCAGATGGTGGCTGAGCATACAAAGGTTGCTGCAACTGCCAGTTTTGTGGATGCGGCTGGTAAGAAGTTTGTGGCTGCGGCAGGTAATTTTGCTGCTGCGGTTGCCAGTTTTGGGACTGCGGCTGATAGTTTTGGTGCTGCGGCTGCCAGTATTGTGGCTGCAGCTGCCAGACCTGTTGTGGTGGCTGCCAGGTATGTTGTGGTGGCTGCCAATTTTGTTGGGGCATCACAGATTGCACAGGCTGCGCAGCTTGCACAGGCTGCGCAGACCTGTTCAACTCCGCCCATTTGCAAATTTTGCAAGTTCTGCTGCAGTTCCAGGATTTGATTCGTAATTTCTTGGAATCGCTGCTGCATTATCCCCTGCTCCTCGACTATTGGATTTGACATTTTGAAAGATCGGTAGGCTGTTGAAATAAGCAGTTTGTTAATGATAAATATTAAGGGAAAATTTATGGAGAGAGAGAGAGATTTCTAATTTGTGATGAGAAATCTCTATCCGGCTGATTTTGAAAAGATGAGGGGGGGGGGCGGAGAAGTTCTTGTGGCCAGTGAATAATTGATAAGCGAACAAAAAAATTGATAAAGTATCGTTGGAATGCAACCAATTTCTTTCGTTTATTATGGCAGAGCGAAAAATTAATATGCAACGATAACTGAACGTTTTTTTTTGAGACCTGTAATACTAAATTTGCTAGAAAAATTGAGACGATTCGAAAAAGAAAAGTAATGAAAAAAAAAACTTTTCGTTGCGCATCAACGATGTCTCAACTTCAATATCATAAAAAAAAACCGTCAAATAGAATCCTTAGGGAGATTTCTTATTATTGATGATTCACTTCACTTCACTTTTTCGCTGGCTACAAGAATTAGTGAGGGAGGGGGAAATTTTGCGCGACCGTTCATTTGTCTGCAAATATGTATATTATTTGATTTCTGCCAAATGTTTGGCTATTGTTTGATTCGATATGTATTTGTTTGATTTCTGCACCACATTCTTAGAATTATTGTCAACTCTCAAATATAAACGGACGACCACAAAATCATCAAGTTCTTTCGTAGAAAGCATTGTTTTGGTATCAAGTATTTACAGTTCGTTCTTGCGTAAAGAATAATCACGAATCCCTTTATGACAAGATTTTTCGCCATTTTTTATATTTTCAACCAAAATTGTAGGAAACATTTCGCTGTACACCTACAAAATAAATAAAAAGTTGGCAACGTCGGAATGCGTTAAAATATTCAGAATAAAAATTAATAAAAATTCAAATAAAGCTCGTCGAATTCCGAAAAATTTATCGCGAATTTCGCTCGAGGTGATTTTTCACGCATCTCAACGTCGTCGACTTTTTTAACTTTTTTGTTCTTGACTTGAAATTAAGTCGTAATAAAGTTAAGCCGTAATTAAATTATAACATAATGGGCAGAAAAAAGATCAGTGAAGCGTATTTCCAAAACGTTGCACGTGCGATCGAAAAAAACGTAAATAAAGTGGACGAAGTGAATTTCTCTTCAAGAAGTAACGGATCACTTGTAGAAAAGGTAAGTGCCCTTTTTCACATTTTTATATAATTGTTTATCGACGTTTGTCGATTGACAAAATTAGTATCTTTGTTTTTGTAATTAAGTTCTGTCGGTTTGGTACTTTTTATCGAAAGAATGACGCGGAATTTTCTCGCGTGTCTTGTAACCATTATTCGTCAGGAGGATTAATAACAAATCACAAAAAAAAACATATTTGCAATTTTTTTTAACCAATGAAATAGTATATTAGGCCATTGGAAAGGGAAAGTGTCGCGTGTATTATTTTTCACGCCTTCATGGTCAATTCGACTTTGGCAAGGCGGGAAATCGGATTTTATGATGTTGAAGTTTGCATCTTTGGGATGCAATGAAAATCCATATTTTTATAAAGCCCTGAGTTTATTCGCAGTGCTACGATAATTCAACAATTTTTATCTCAAACCTAAACACTAAATCTGTGAAAAAATTGACACGATTTCAAACGTTAAAAAATAATTAATAAAAAAAAATTCTTTTCATTTCCTTCCAACGATACCAACTTCAATATCATCGGATTTTCCGTGGAGGTGTGGTGAAAAAATATTATTCATTTGTAGTGTAAAAAGTTCAATCGCTTATTTTATAGCAGTAAACATTTAACAAGATTATTGAGATTTAGTTTGTTGGTCCCAAGAGTAGTCTGTTCAAGTTTATAGAGCGAAACGAAATACATATTTTGATTCCTGAAAAAATTATGGTTCCCCTGCCCATATCGAATCAACTCCTGCATTGAAGCCTGTAATACTAGAACGCTCTGAATCTTTCCCACCCAAACTTTTTTTTTCATTCGACCGCAAATAAATTTTGCAAAATTTTCACTCGTCCGGGAGGATAGAAAACCTTTTTGTCGATTTTGGTACCACCGTAACCAAACTACAATTGATATTTATAAAAAGAGGAACAAAGTTAGGGATAATTCAAGATAATGTATTGCGACCACTGCGAAAAGTTTAGTTTCTCAAATTGCAGCAGTAAAATTGAACAAGATTATTCTGTTTCACATTTTTAGTCACAAGGGCTGGCGCGTTGAGATTATAAACGAGAATGGAAAATATATTTTGAATCCTGAAAAAATTATGGTTCCCCTGCCCATATCGAATCAACTTCTGCATTGAAGCCTGTAATACTAGAACGCTCTGAATCTTTCCCACCCAAACTTATTTTTTCATTCGATCGCAAATAAATTTTGCCAAAATTTTCACTCGTCCGGGAGGACAGAAAACCTTTTTGTCGATTTTGGTACCACCGTAACCAAACTACAATTGATATTTATAAAAAGAGGAACAAAGTTAGGGATAATTCAAGATAATGTATTGCGACCACTGCGAAAAGTTTAGTTTCTCAAATTACAGCAGTAAAATTGAACAAGATTATTCTGTTTCACATTTTTAGTCACAAGGGCTGGCGCGTTGAGATTATAAACGAAAATGGAAAATATATTTTGATTCCTGAAAAAATTATGATTCCCCTGCCCATATCGAATCAACTCCTGCATTGAAGCCTGTAATACTAGAACGCTCTGAATCTTTCCCACACAAACTTATTTTCTCATTCGACCGCAAATAAATTTTGCCAAAATTTTCACTCGTCCGGGAGGATAGAAAACCTTTTTGTCGATTTTGGTACCACCGTAACCAAACTACAACTGATATTTATAAAAAGAGGAACAAAGTTAGGGATAATTCAAGATAATGTATTGCGACCACTGCGAAAAGTTTAGTTTCTCAAATTACAGCAGCAAAATTGAACAAGATTATTCTGTTTCACATTTTTAGTCACAAAGGCTGGCGCGTTGAGATTATAAATGAAAATGGAAAATATATTTTGATTCCTGAAAAAATTATGGTTCCCCTGCCCATATCGAATCAACTCCTGCATTGAAGCCTGTAATACTAGAACGCTCTGAATCTTTCCCACCCAAACTTATTTTTTCATTCGACCGCAAATAAATTTTGCCAAAATTTTCACTCGTCCGGGAGGATAGAAAACCTTTTTGTCGATTTTGGTACCACCGTAACCAAACTACAACTGATATTTATAAAAAGAGGAACAAAGTTAGGGATAATTCAAGATAATGTATTGCGACCACTGCGAAAAGTTTAGTTTCTCAAATTACAGCAGCAAAATTGAACAAGATTATTCTGTTTCACATTTTTAGTCACAAAGGCTGGCGCGTTGAGATTATAAATGAAAATGGAAAATATATTTTGATTCCTGAAAAAATTATGGTTCCCCTGCCCATATCGAATCAACTCCTGCATTGAAGCCTGTAATACTAGAACGCTCTGAATCTTTCCCACCCAAACTTATTTTTTCATTCGACCGCAAATAAATTTTGCCAAAATTTTCACTCGTCCGGGAGGATAGAAAACCTTTTTGTCGATTTTGGTACCACCGTAACCAAACTTCAATTGTTATTTATAAAAAGAGGAACAAAGTTAGGGATAATTCAAGATAATATATAGCGACCACTGCGAAAAGTTTAGTTTCTCAAATTACAGCAGTAAAATTGAACAAAATTATTCTGTTTCACATTTTTAGTCACAAGGGCTGATGCGTTGACATTATAAACGAAAATGGAAAATATATTTTGATTCCTGAAACAATTATGGTTCCCCTGCCCATATCGAATCAACTCCTGCATTGAGGCCTGTAATACTAGAACGCTCTGAATCTTTTCCACCCAAACTTTTTTTTTCATTCGACCGCAAATAAATTTGGCCAAAATTTTCACTCGTCCGGGAGGATAGAAAACCTTTTTGTTGATTTTGGTACCACCGTAACCAAACTACAACTGATATTTATAAAAAGAGGAACAAAGTTAGGGATAATTCAAGATAATATATAGCGACCACTGCGAAAAGTTTAGTTTCTCAAATTACAGCAGTAAAATTGAACAAGATTATTCTGTTTCACATTTTTAGTCACAAGGGCTGATGCGTTGACATTATAAACGAAAATGGAAAATATATTTTGATTCCTGAAACAATTATGGTTCCCCTGCCCATATCGAATCAACTCCTGCATTGAAGCCTGTAATACTAGAACGCTCTGAATCTTTCCCACCCAAACTTATTTTTTCATTCGACCGCAAATAAATTTTGCCAAAATTTTCACTCGTCCGGGAGGATAGAAAACCTTTTTGTCGATTTTGGTACCACCGTAACCAAACTTCAATTGATATTTATAAAAAGAGGAACAAAGTTAGGGATAATTCAAGATAATATATAGCGACCACTGCGAAAAGTTTAGTTTCTCAAATTACAGCAGTAAAATTGAACAAGATTATTCTGTTTCACATTTTTAGTCACAAGGGCTGATGCGTTGACATTATAAACGAAAATGGAAAATATATTTTGATTCCTGAAACAATTATGGTTCCCCTGCCCATATCGAATCAACTCCTGCATTGAGGCCTGTAATACTAGAACGCTCTGAATCTTTTCCACCCAAACTTTTTTTTTCATTCGACCGCAAATAAATTTTGCCAAAATTTTCACTCGTCCGGGAGGATAGAAAACCTTTTTGTCGATTTTGGTACCACCGTAACCAAACTACAATCGATATTTATAAAAAGAGGAACAAAGTTAGGGATAATTCAAGATAATATATAGCGACCACTGCGAAAAGTTTAGTTTCTCAAATTACAGCAGTAAAATTGAACAAGATTATTCTGTTTTACATTTTTAGTGACAAGGGCTGATGCGTTGACATAATAAACGAAAATGGGAAATATATTTTGATTCCTGAAACAATTATGGTTCCCCTGCCCATATCGAATCAAATCCTGCATTGAAGCCTGTAATACTAGAATGCTCTGAATCTTTCCCACCCAAACTTTTTTTTTCATTCGACCGCAAATAAATTTTGCCAAAATTTTCACTCGTCCGGGAGGATAGAAAACCTTTTTGTCGATTTTTGTACCACCGTTACCAAACTACGATTGATATTTATAAAAAGAGGAACAAAGTTAGGGATAATTCAAGATAATGTATTGCGACCACTGCGAAAAGTTTAGTTTCTCAAATTACAGCAGTAAAATTGAAGAAGATTATTCTGTTTCACATTTTTAGTCACAAGGGCTGGCGCGTTGAGATTATAAACGAAAATGGAAAATATATTTTGATTCCTGAAAAAATTATGGTTCCCCTGCTCATATCGAATCAACTTCTGCATTGAAGCCTGTAATACTAGAACGCTCTGAATCTTTCCCACCCAAACTTATTTTTTCATTCGACCGCAAATAAATTTTGCCAAAATTTTCACTCGTCCGGGAGGATAGAAAACCTTTTTGTCGATTTTGGTACCACCGTAACCAAACTTCAATTGATATTTATAAAAAGAGGAACAAAGTTAGGGATAATTCAAGATAATATATAGCGACCACTGCGAAAAGTTTAGTTTCTCAAATTGCAGCAGTAAAATTGAACAAGATTATTCTGTTGGACATTTTTAGTCACAAAGGCTGTCGAGTTAACATTATAACAAAAAATCGAAAATATTTTTTGGTTCCTAAAAATATGGAAGGTCCAACTGGGCATGTTGGTCAACTTCCACATTAAAGTGTGCAGTGCTGGAACGCTAGAAATCTTTTACCTTTTATTTTTTACTTGTTCAACTGCAAATCAATTTTGCCAAAATCGATTGACTCCTCCACTGGTATAATTCATTTCTTGACACAAAACTCAAAATATCTTTCGAAATGTAAAAATGATAAAGTGCCGGTACGCATGTTCAAGCGACATCAACAGCGGAGCCTGCAGCGGTGGAACGCAAGGAAAATATGCTCGTTTTTTTCGATTCAAATGAATATAAAATTTTTCAAAATCAACTATCATCTACACTGATATAAACATCAAATTTACTTTCATCGCCATGAAAATTTTATTCATAAAAGCAAGGACAAAATTTGGTACTATTGAAAAAAATGGCTGATGAAGTTTGTAGCGCAAAACCGTTTATTTGTTTTGGACCCTAAAAATAAGGTAATCATCTAAACCCAACTTTAATACATAACATAACATATGCACGGTTCTCTTTATTGAAAGTTTCAAAAGCCTTATAAAAACGGTGCATCTTGCGATTTCACGGATGAGTATTTTTTTAATGACAATTCATCCCCCCCCCCTCCGTTACCCTACTCCTGCAGTATCGGCAAGATTAGGATGCTGCGTACACTGTGGTAGGGTACTTTCATTTCATCCAAATTTTATGGAGGTACGCAAATATTTTTGAATAGTTTATTTCACACGCGTTGAGATCGGCTCTGAGGTGAATGAAAAAATAACGAAAAAGAGCCTGCTCCCGAGTATAGACACGCAGCGCAACTTGGCTTCCACGTTCAGGCTCTTCTTAGCGTCGAGACTTTGCTGCGTCTTTACATTGTTTTTTTTTTTTTTTAAATTAGAATTCGGTTGATTTTCATGTCCCGTCAAGCATTTGCAATTAGCAACTAAAGTGATTTATTTCGCATGTTTTAGTTTTTTTTTTTTTAAGTCGTCAGTTTCTATTGTGTGAACAACATGATATTTGAAACTGATATCTTCGTCTTTAAAGTGCTCCATCTTATAGAGTCATTTTTCAATTTCACCACCTGTACGTTCAACAGAATCTCGGGAAAAAAATGTAAAATCATACTAAAGCCGCGCAAATCAGACATTAAGTGGGACTTCCCAAACACAAGCTCCTAGCTTCGGCTACCCTGCGGCGCCAAATCCCAAAGTTTAAGGGGATGGGTCAGTCACCTAACCTCACCTCGAATTTTCGAAGTTGAAATTTTTCGATACGGTTTGACTGATTACAAAAAAGCTCTGTCAGCCCACGCAGGACGATGGCAAAAATGGGCTGACGAGACCTTTTTGTAATCAGTCAAACCGTGTCGAAGAATTTCACTTTTGAAGTTTGCAGCTATCTCTCTCGCACTCACGGCGGCGAGATACCGACTGACCCATACCCTTAAGGAAACAGACCAAATGACAGAATTTGTCACTTGTGGCGCCACCATAGCACGCTGTAGATGAGCGATGTTGAGGTCTACCCATGCTAACGCTAGACCAGGCCTATCCTTCTTCTTTTTGATTGGTCCCATGCGTAATGGGTGCTCCAATCTGGTCACCGGTCCTTTTCGAATCAGTCCTATCCGACTCCTCTCCGACCTGGGGTACTAGGATTTCGTCGTTCGCTACGTGGCGCTAGAGTTATTTTAAGTCACGGTCTGACCTACAGCTCTGAAATCGAACCGGAAAGTGCGTTGTGGGGATGACGGGGAAGATGAGGATGCCTAAGCGCCCGCTAAATTATTTCATAAAATTCACGCAGTAGTTATTTACACGGTTCAGCCATACCTTTATATAAAATGTTGTCAATCAATAAGCACACTTGAAATGATAGTTTTTATTATTGTAAACAAATTTCAATAGTCATAAATCTAGGCGGCCACGATAAACGAATTTGAGTTGATAATTCGTCAAATGAGCATTTGGTCTAGCGGCAAGGCTTCCTACCCGCAATGCGATAGTCTTGCGTTCAACCCCCGATGTTATTATATATACTGTAACGGGGCATACTCTCCGGAGCCCCGCTACATGCAGCGACGCCATCTACCAGAAATATCTGTAACAAAATATATAAATAATAATAACAATTTTCAACAAATTATTCAATAATACAATAAACAAACAATAGAGGGACTTGTTTCTTATATACAATAACTAGGGTACGGGATGATAAATAAGAGGATAAATGGAAGGAAGGAATTCTTATTTTGCTTTTCGATACAAGATCCAATACGGATTCCTGACCGAAACGCTAGTGGGCACCTAGACAGATTTTCTGTTAGAAGGAGTTAACGAAACGTTGAGTGAAGGAATTAATTGAGGAACTTAAGGAAAGGAAAATAGGAAGTGTGCGTCTTTTCGATACAAGATCCGATACGGATTCCTGAACGAAACGCTAGTGGGCACCTAGACAGATTTTCGGCCAGAAGGAGTTAACGAAACGTTGAGGAAAGGAATTAATTGAGGAGATTAAGAAAAAGGAGTACAAAAAGTTCCTAATCGAACGACGAGAGCCGGAGAACTGACTCGGCGGTAACACAAAGGCAACTTTGCGTATACCGCCAAGACAGCGCTTAAGCGATCGCCTTTAGATTTGGAATAAGGATAAAGGGGATTTATTAATGATGGTAAATTAAAAACTTACCAGAAATAAATCCAATCCTGCCAGAACCAGTTGTTGAGAGCGTAGAAAGTGTAGAGAGCAGACCGTTCATTTGTTGCGTAAAGATTTCTTGTAGATTTTCCTTTTCGATCTGGATCTCCTTCGGGACGTATCTGCCAGGGGATTTCAAAAAGTATTAATAAAAATAATAGAAATAATACATTGAGGAACTGGGAAGGGAGTAAGGATCTCAAGGACCGGGAGTAAAGATTTAAAAATCTCAGAAAGAGGAAATTGAGAGTCGGAAAGATTCTCCAGACTCAACAATTTAGAATTGGGAGGGTAGACGGAATCACTGCAAACTGCGTCAGTTTGAGTAAATTAAAGAAAAGGAATAAAATAATAAGGAATAAGGAACAAAAACCGTGTCACAGCGGTGACGGCTCACACACACAACAACACAACAACAGAAAACGGCGAGAAAAACGAAAATTGTATTCGAAAAACACAGTAACTGCACACTTTTGTCCAAAATAACAACAGAAACAAACGCGAGTCCAAGATAACACTCATATTTATTGAATTTGTTAATAATTTTAAAATTAAGTCGAGCGGAAGTCACAACGGTGACCACACATACACAACAACACTACCGTATCACGAAATAAAACGCAGATAAATCACAAAATAATACCACAATCAAAACAACACTTCACAAATTTGTTTAATACACTTACACGAACAAACGCGGCGTCATTAGAACATTGAAATTTTAATAATTGTATAATTATCGCGAAAACAAAATCTGACTCGAACGCGAGAGACACACGTACACGGGGGCAGCCATATTGTCAAGCACGGATCGAAAATATCATCGATCGGGCTGTCGATCCGCGGCGCCACCGTATAAGCGGAGAATTATGTAAAGTCACCAGCGTAACTAGAAAGCATAGACTCTGAAGTTGTCACAGTCAGAGAACTAGGGAAAATTATCGAGAATATTCTCACAATCACCGCGTGTAAATTATTGTACATTAGAATTTAAGAATATTATTATTGTAAATGGGAAATTGGGGGTTGAATGAATAAACATATATTTGTAAATGATTTATTCCTAACATACGGTTTTAATTAATTTATTCCTTATTCGAGTCCTGAACCTACATAAAAATTATATTGAAAAATTCGACAATCGTTTCAATACATATTTTTTTTTAAATCCGCTATATAAATTTCATGTTCTTTTTAGTTTCCGACCGTTTCGTGTTTTCCTATATCCTTGACTGGGCATGAATATAGTACTATCTGTGTTTTGCCGTATTTTTTAGCTAGTTATACTTGAAAAAGAAGACTATAGGAAAGAGAGTACAATGTAAAAAAGTAGCTAGTCCTGCATTTATTGTTCTATACAGACAGGTAGACGAAGAAATAAGAAAATCATATCTCTCGACAACCAAGAAAATTTAATACGTCTGATTTCATATGTACATAAATACATGAAAAAATGAGACAAATATTCATATTCAAAAGTTTTATCTGCTTAATGAGAACACATTCACAAATATATATATGAAATTTGTTGGACTGACGCAAAAACAAATACATTTTTTTCACGGGTTTACGTGCTATCGTTGCACATTAATAAGAAACATTTGCTGTAAAAAAAATGAGGTCAATCGTTTGATATTTCGAGGTATCTATGTCGAAATTCATGTATTTTTTTATTTTTTTGATGATTTCATTTGAAGTAAATATGATGATATTGATCAAGGTGTGAAATCACGATGGAAATCACTTATTATTCTATTGTTACTTCTCGATTTCCAATTTTCGCATGCCAAAATTAATTTATGCTACCGTCAATTAACATTAGCTAGAAAAATACAATAACGTACCAAACGAATGGTTTCTTCTCTTCTTTATTTCCCTGTTTTCTTTTCAATCACTTTTGATTTCGAACTTTTTACACTTCTCTACTATTTTAGCAGTGAAGAGTTGATTTTTATTTTTGTTTTATACATAATATCATTTATTTTATTAAAAGACATTTTGTTAATTACACTTTAGTGTGTCGGATTAAGTGTGCAGTGTGATCTAAACCTAGTGTCCTTATTTCATAGTTTATAATATTTTGATGCAATTTTTTTCCTCAGTGGAACTGACGTTTTGTTTTGCCAAAACGATGTTTGAAGTTATTTTACAACTACTTTCTTTCATGCTATTAACACTTTGCTACTTTTTCACAATCAGTTCTATTATTTCTTATTTTATAGTGTACATTTTACGGGTGTGACTTTTTTGATTCAGATAGTTTAACTATTTTTCATCTCTTGGGATTCAATATGTTCACTCCCGCTCAAAAGTTTGGGTACACCGGTTGAAATTTCCAGCCGTAGTAAAAGTTTGATAGCTTAGTCAAAAAAGAACGTAATCAAATTCAGCAAACGTCGTTTTAAAGGGGACAAATTCAGTTTCATTTTGCCATCTCGAAATACTTTTCACGATTTTTTTGGAGCTGGCACGCGCTTTTCAACAGTGCTGTTTTTCGGCAATTTTTTGGCCTTCGAAAATCGGCTGCATATCTAGTAAATTTTTTTTCTCTAGTTCTATCCATGACAGCTCTGAAGGGGGTAGCAAAAGCTTCATTTTTGTTTTGTAGAAAGTACCGTGCGATTTTTTTTTGTAAAGTTATTCTATTTTTCGCTAAAAACGAGGAGTTTTAGGAGATGCGTCGTATCTCAAAAATTGTGGGGGTTCAGAGGAAATGTCAAGAGAGTAAAAAGTTGAGTGAGTATACAATAGACTTGCTGAAATAATTTCAGAATTCTTCTTTGAAATTTATTTTTTTACTATTTTTGGTCGGATATGGACTGAGAGAAGTGGTGTAACAAGAGAATTATGGGATTTGGGGCAAAATATCAAGAGAGAAGAACGTTTTAGTTTATGATTTTTAACTCGCTGAAATTAAAAAAAAAAAATTATTTTTATTTTTTTCTCCATATGGGCGAGGTGCTTTTTTGAGATTTTATCGCAATCCCCACACCATTTTAACACAAAAAATAGTTCCCCGGTAATGGCCTGCCCTTCATCTATCGGCGATTAGTGGCAAAAGCTTGAGGATGCGTGGGCGAGTCTGGAGCAAGTGTAAATTAATAAATTAATCGCGCGAATGCCATGACTCATCAACGCGGTCCAAAAAGCCAAAGGCAGTTTTTTTTATGACAAACGCGTATAAATAAGGTAAGAAATTTTATGAACTAACCGGGGAACTATTTATTGTGTTAAAATGATGTGGGGATTGCGATAAAGTCTCTTTAAAAGCACCTCGCCCGTAAAGAGAAAAAAATTAAAATAAAAAAATTTGAAAAAATTTCAGTGGGTTCAAAGTCATAAACTAAAGCTTTCTTCTCTCTTGATATTTTGTCCCAAATCCCATAATTCTCGGGTTACACCACTTCTCTCAGTCGAGATCCGATCAAAAATATTAAAAAAATAAATTTCAAAGAAGAATTCTGAAATTATTATAGCAAGTCTATTGTGTACTCACGCAACTTTTTACTCTTTTGACATTTCCTCTGAACCTCCACAGTTTTTGAGATGTGCCGCATTTCCTAAAACTCCTCATTTTTAGCGAAAAATAGAATAACTTTGCGAAAAACAATGGCACGGTACTTTCTAAAAAATAAAAATGAAGCTTTTACTACCCCCTTCAAAGCTGTCATGGATAAAACTAGAGAAAAAAAATTTCACTAAATATGCAGCCAATTTTCGAAGGCCAAAAAATTGCCGAAAAACGGCCCTGTTCAAAAGCTCGTGCCAGCTCCAAAAAAATCGTAAAAAATATTCCGAGATGGCAAAATGAAACTCAATTTATCCTCTTTAAAACGACGTTTGCTGAATTTAATTACGTCATTCTTTGGCTGAGCTATCAAACTTTTACTACGGCTGGAAATTTCTGCCGGTGTACCCAAACTTTTGAGCGGGAGTGTATCTCGATTTTTGTTTCATTAACGATGGACTTCGTCGTAGTCCTCGTAGCTAAATAACCATCAAATGTGATGTCCATCGTTATTTCATTCCGTTATTATATTCACTAAGAATGAAATCATTAGAAAAATCTAAAAAATACATAAAAGTCGATGTAGCAAACTCTAAATATAGAGCGATTGAGCTCAGTTTTCCACAGAAATTTTGTTTTATTGATGTTCAGCGATAGCTCGTGAATCTGCAGGAAAGAAAATTCAAATTTTATTTTTGCATCAGCCCAATATACATTACGTTGCTTTAAATAAATCGACATTTTTTTTCTTGACGTTGCATATGAATATGTCACTAGTCCATAAAGAAGTAATTGTACCAAATTTTTGGTCATCTGAAACATTTTTCAAGATCGTGCAAACGACTTTTAGATTATTTTTGCTGGAAATCTCTTATATAAATAAATTTGTTCTCTAAAAAATGTTTGTTCGCTTTTCAATCAAAAACCGCTGAACCGATTACGACCATTCTTTCACGAGATCAAAGATCATGATTCGAACGGTGTTTGTGGTTTTGCGAAATTTCTATATCTTATTTATTACATAAATGTAAAGAAAAAATTTAGCGATTGCGTTTAATCTTCGAATTTAAAAACTCATTAGTAATTAAACACCATCAGTAAATGAAAGAATCTTACCACCAATTTACGGAGAATTTAAAAACGAAGAAAATGAGCGGTAGCTTAGGTTTCAATTTAGTATAGAAAAAAAGGTACAGCAAATTTAGTATAATAATAAAAAACGAAAAAACTGAAAATCTTTTGTTTCATTATTTTATGCAATAGAAAACTGGAAAATGATCTATGAAATTAAAAGAGAATCGCAAAAAGATAGACCACGTAACATTCCAATACATGTTTCGATATAGAATCAAATATTTTTTTTATTCACAGCTAGACTAGATGCGCCTGCTAGATGGGCGGCAGGCGAAGCAGCGTTGGGTCGGCTAGTCATATATAAAACTGTATTTTTCTTCATGTTGCAGCAACTAGTATTAGCCTCCAATGAAAAAGTGAGACAGAAATTTCGAGAAAAATGTAAAAAAATTGAGTGAATCCAAAGTAAAAAATTACATCAGATACTCCTTACGTATAATATGTTAAACTCCATAGTTTTCGAACTTCGGAAACCTCCCCTTTTTCGGAAAAAACTCGATTACCCTGAGGAAGAAATCGCAAAAACATGTGTTTAATTTTTTCAAGAATCGTTTACAAGTTTTATAAATTTCATTTAAAAATACCCAACATAGAACGCTATCCAAAGATTCGATCATGAAATTTGGTAGATGCACCAGAACAATAATACGACTCAAAAAAATTGAGAAAATTTTTTAATTAGTTTGTTCACTGCTCTGATGGGCGGAAATCATTTTGAATTTCTCCACTAATGTGTCGCAGTGAAAACCACAAAAAATATAATCTTTTTCATGCAAATCGGCTGAGTCGCTAAGAGATAAAAAATTGTTTTTGAATTTTTTTTTCTTCTTCTAGTGAAGACGAACATTAAGCGATAATATTTAGGCAAATTGTAAGTGGTGCTATAGACTATTAAATGAAACAAAAATTAGCATCATTCATGGAGTGCTTTATTGGCCATTTTTACCCCTTACGTCCTCATAGCTTACGCCCTATGACAGATAACCGAAAATAAGTCATGCTGCGATTATACGGAAATTCTTTCAGCTCTGTAACCTTAATCGAAGGCAGCAAACCTAGCGGATTTTTGCTTGACCTAGCAGAGTTTGGGTAGTTTCGACAACACGATCAGACCCATTTTTTCTTAACGTAGAGGGTAGGAAGTCCAATAGGACTGCGTAACGCCACTGTGCGGGGGAAGGAGCATTGGGCGAAGGTGTTCATTTGTCATAGTAGCCGATAGGTCGATCTGTCTTTGAAACACTCTATCCGAATATATTCTATTCGGATATTTTTTACGTCAATCAACTCGGATTTCTCAATTCTTTACGTCAATCAACTCGGAATTCGGATATTTGTTTACGTCAATCAACTCGGACAATATTCTTGTCCGAGTTGATTGACGTAAAAAAAGAATCCGACAGCGAACGCATGTTTATTTCTGTTGCAGCCAATTTCGAAAATTTGTTATTCAATGTTCGGATATTATTTTACAGCTCTAAGTTTGGTACAGTGGTGCAGCACTTCGTCTAACATTTTCAGTGTTGAGAAATCGATCACGAAACGTTCAATCGTTCTTCAATTTATTCACATTTTTTCTCTATTTTTGATATTTTTTTCGCAAATCATTCACTGATTTGAAAAAAACAACTAATAGTGGGGAAAAATTTCAAAAAACGTAGGAATTTAAATTCAGAAATGTTTAGGAGACCGCGAAGAATGTTGTAACGAGACACAGTCGAGAATAAAAAATGAACTTTCGCTTCATTCTACCGATATAAACTCCCATACCACCTTACTTGTTTTCTATTTTCTATTAAACAAATTTAAAAAGAAGGGTTTTTTACTGTAGATGGTAAAAAATGTCGGCCAATGATTAAAGAACCGAAATATACATTTTAAAAGATAACAATCGATGGCATTTTATATATTTAGTGCGGAAAAAGATAAATTGCATCGCGCAAGAAGTTGCCGCATGCGCCGGAGGCTCATCA
This sequence comes from Rhimphoctona megacephalus, assembly GCA_963989365.1. Taxonomy (NCBI): domain Eukaryota; kingdom Metazoa; phylum Arthropoda; class Insecta; order Hymenoptera; family Ichneumonidae; genus Rhimphoctona; species Rhimphoctona megacephalus. The sequence goes on from OZ022414.1 coordinate 888,109, forward strand.
TGCATATTCGTACGAGTGCGAATATGCGTCATAAGTCAAGGCAAATGTCGTCTACGCGCGATTCAATTTGTTATTTTCTGCATTTATTACATGCAATATTTTTAGTTATATATGTCGTGAAAGTTGGATTCGACTTTTAACACTCATTGGAGTTGTGTCCAATTTGTTAATCATTGCGGCGAGTAAGCTATAAACCGAGTTGTTTACGAATCCTTGCTGCAAAAAGATCATCCTTTGTTTCACTGTACAACACTAGTGCGGTAAACAAAAGGAGATGAATAGTTAAAAAGCAAGTCAATTTCTGCACGCTATACATCAATCGGAAATCAAACTTTCGGAACAAATATCATAAAAGTGTATTATTAAAATTTGAACGGGGGACATGATGTGTGAATTATTTGGTGTTAGAAATCAATTCATCGCCCAATCATAAATTTAACTAAATATGTAAAATATCTTCCAACAGATCGCACGGGAATTGAAGGTAGCCTACGATGAGAAATTTAAACAACATTTATTGAATCTCTGGACGCATTCTCATTTACGTTCCGTAGTGGAGAACTTATTGGTACCTCAAGACGGTATCAGAAAATCTGTTGAAGATGGAAAGGGTCCTGAAAGTACAGTTTGTTGTGAGACGATTAGTCCGTGTTTTTCGCCAAAAAACACCGCAGGTAAGGGTGACGATGATTCGGGTGAATCAGTTGTTTACGTAAATGATATGAAGTTTAATATAATCAATGTTGCCGGAGATGGCAATTGTTTATTCCGATGTATTTCGTACTATGTGTACGGTAATGAAGAGTCGCATGGTATCATGAGAAAAACCATTGTTAGGGATACAGTAGAGAAGTGGCCGGAACAAGTCGACTTACTTAATAGTACTTGTGAGAACGAAATCTACGAAAGCGCAGAACATTACAGTAATGTAATGGGAGCGGATAAGACCTTCGGTACCGACTACGAAATCGCTGTTTTTGCGCGATTGTACAGAGTACATTTAACAATATACCGTGAGCAGGCGTGCCGTAAAGTTGTTCAAGTACAGACGTTCCCATGTGACGAAAGGGGTGAAAGGAAGCCCTTTAACGTAATGTTTACTGGTGCACAACGGAGTGGTCATTGGGTTGTGCTCGAGGTAAAGAGCGATGGTACAAAAAGCATTTGTAATGAGAATTTAGAACAACCGGAAGAGGTTGAATTTGCGGATTTAGCTTTTTCGAATCCGTCTCTAATACCAGAAGTGGCCATAAATACTCATGCCGAAAGTATTGCTGCTGTAAATGTGAATCGAATAAAAAATGTCGCCAACAAGCAAGCAGAAATTACAGCAGATCTGGCGGAAGCATTCTCGCATGAGGAGCCGGATTCAACTGAAGCGGTGGTAGCAAGCCATTGTATGGAGAGTACGACCGTTGACGATGTTGTCGAAATGCAGTTAGAGAATCAAGAATCACAGAATGACGGCGATTTAAAAGTAAATGGAAATAGTATAGATTCTTCGATGCGGGTAACACGAAAAATTTGCTACGAAAATAGTAGCTTTCCTACATTAAAAGACAAGGATGATGTTTATAGTTTCGCTTCCAGTGAATTGTCTGATGGATCGGAATTTGGCGCACATTCCGATTCAACGGACAACGGGAGCGTTTATAGCATTGGTCGGTCACAGCTCATTAAAAGAGGAAAAAATAAACTAGAACAAAATGCTAACCCGAGTGGTTTGGATAGCGAGCTGTTGGAGGGTGGAAAAAAGAAAAATAAAAGTGCTGCGCAAAAAAGAACGGAAATGAAAGAAAAAAAAATACACAACAACAATTGCTACCGTTCGAATAGCTTCGACGGAACTGAAAACAAAATGTGGGCGCCTATGCACCGATAGAATTAGAACAGCAATTGAAAGACTAATGCTGCACAAACTGAAATGTACGTGTATGCTTAGTTTTCAAGGAAGTATCCGGCGCAACAACAGGGATGTCGTAGCTTACGCAAAGTGTAAGCAGCCCGAACACATGCAAAACTTCCACTTTCGTATCTATTATCCGGAGAAAGCCGTCGTGGACGTAGTCGTAATGAGTGACACTGGATTGAAATATGTCCATAAAACTAATCCCAACGCAAACGTTTTCCGAATAGTGAAGGGCGAGGCACGCAGAAATCGGCGTATTGAATTGAGAAACCGAAACGCAATGAACTTTTTGGACGAATTGCAGAAAAATACAGACAGAGGATTGAAGGAAGATGGACATAATCAAGATTTGTGTAACGTCAACACACTTTACAAAATTAAATCGGAAGAGCGGGTTAAAGATCGTTTGAATTTGAAATCAAATGACCTCTCCGATTTGATGGAACTGTGCGTTCAACACTTAGATATGAAAGATCCATTTCTAAGAAGGGCTGCTATACCTTTGGCCGCATACATGTATACGGAAGAAGATTTAGAAGCTATGATTGGGCAAAAATCAATTATCTTGCATATGGATGCAACTGGGTCAATCGCTCGAAAACCACAAGACTTAAATTGCAAGAGAATACATCATTACGCTATAGCCGCTAAACACGATGTGGAAGTTATACATCTAGCCCAGATGATAACATCGGAGCATGGAATTCTTTCTATAGGCGCTTTTTTGAGAGAATATAGGCACTTCGTCATGACACAAACAAATAAATGGCCATTGGCGGAAGCTGTTGTCGTCGATTGGTCTTGGGCATTCATTAATTTGGTTTTACGCGAGTGGAATGATATGTCTGTAAGTGAATATCTGGAACTCACGTTCCGAGCTTGCGAAACAAAAGATAATAAAAAAGATATGCTAAAGAGAATTAGTCTATTGAAGATATGTTTCGCACATTTCATGAAAGTGGTCTCAAAGACTATTCATGACAAGTTCCCTAAGTACACGTCGTTTAAGAAACTGCTGCTAGAAAGCATGGCACTCCTATGCTTATGCAGGAGCATGGAAGAAGTGGATCTCGTATTCAAGCACGTGTGCACTCTGTTTTTAAGCAAGCACACTGCGAAAGACAGCCTGGCTGTTATTGAAAACAGGGCGAGTAGAAAACATCATGAAACGAAAAATCTGGAAGACTTGGATAATGCAGAAGAAGATGAAGGAATGATGTTTCCTGGAAATGACAAAGATGATACAATTTACAGAAAATCACCATATTATCAAAAGTACAATCGCATGATGATATTATTGCAGGCTGAAATCGAAAAGAAAGAAAAACGTGATGAAATGGATGGCAAAACTACCGTTGAAAATGAATATTACGCGCCAGGGTTCATGGAACACGTTGTCAGGACATGGATTCCTTATCTTATTTTTTGGAGCGCCATGGACTTGGATTTGGTGGATGGCGACATCTCAAGATTAAGCAATGCATACGTCGAAAGTGCTCACCGAGTTATCAAAGAGTTGGTATTCGAGAATCAGACCCGCACATCGATAGCTGATTGCGTACGAAAATTAAATACAAGGCGACAAACGACGATTGCTAAAATAAACTTGAATGCTGGAGCGGTAAAAGGAACGAAAAAATCGCGGACAAAACCGAAATACCCTCAAATAGAGGATGATCCAACGGTGGTAGAAACATTGCAAAAGAAAAAAAGCAAGAGGGGGCGTAATGATGGCTATGCGCGTGGCCATCTGCTAAACAAATTGGGCTCCAGAGCAAACAACGATGAAACAGAACATATTGAGCAAAATAAAAATGTGCGCAAGAATAAAAAAATGTCCAGCGTTGAAATTAAATAAAAAAGAAAACACTGGAAATCAAGCCAAGAGTGTCAAAGCGTTGTCAAAATCGGAGGAAGTTGACGGTCAGCTAATCAAAGAAACATGCCCGGAGAAAAAATGCAAGCGTACGCGTAATGGCAATCTGCATGACATGCTTGTAAAAGAAGAGGACTCCAATGCAGAACATAATGAAAAAACAGAAAATAATGATGAAAGAAATGAAAATGTGTATGATTATGAAGTGTCATGTCCGCCATTGGAATTGAGTAACGATGACAATACAGGAATCGATAGTAAGAGTGACGGAGAAGCGCTGACAATAGAGGAAGTTGCCTCATCTCAGAAACAAAACGATGAAGTAGAAAGATTTTATAATGGCTTAGTGAAAGACGTCAACTATTACATGAAGTCAAAATCCAAATTGTTGACAGTTGGCCGCTACCGAACGGAAAAGTCGTTGACAACAGAAACATTTCAAATGATGGCTAATCAGTTTGCAACTCTGCGTTACAATGGATGGATCGATGGAATAGTAATTGATTCATTTGTCGCTGCGAACATTGATGACTGGAAAGACGTAACGTATGTCCCCACGGATGATACAAAAATCTCAATTGGCAAGGAAAACGATGGAACAAGATATAAAATCAAGGGAAGAGCAATTTCCAAAACAAGAAAACCGATCGGTAATAAATTGCTGATGCCTTATTCATTTGAAGGTCATTGGCGGTTACTAGTACTAGACGTGAAGCAACAAAATTTAACGTTACTAGACCCATTCAGAACCGGGAAAGACAAAGATCGCGTTCTGGAAGCATTAAAAAACTTCCTATGCACCTGCGAAGAAGGCACGCCTTTGCACAATCTGAGATATGTGAATTGGAAAGAGTGTAACATTTGTGAACGTGCATACCAACCGGACGGCGATGGAACTAATTGTGGAGCATTCATCATGTACTATATGGAATGCTTGGGTAGCGGAAAGCAAATCGAAGTCGATTTTGATCCACTAGCCTACCGCAATTCAATTGCTTATGATTTGCTTTCCAAATCGGAAGACGTTGGAAACGTATGTTTGCATTGCTTTGCGCCCATAAAAACGGCTGAAGCGAAGTGCAAGATATGCGAACGCAATAGCCACAAAGCTTGCGTATTCAAATCTGATATTAAAACAGATGATGAAGACGAGGCTTTGAGGAAACCTTGTAAAAGAAAGGCGAATGTTCCTAAGTATTTCGTGTGTAGATTATGCAAAGGTCGAAATACTAACGGAGTAGACGAAAGGTGAAAAACGTTATTAAAATCCATGCAGGGACATGAACGTAACAATTACTTAGAAAAGAACAACGGGTAACAGCAACGTATGTTGCCACCGAAAATGTGCACTGGATGAGATGGAAGGGTGATTTTCGAGGAGAAATCGATGGTGGCTCATCAATAGATCCCGAGATTAAAAGATCACAGATGACGAGGGTGTAAAACTGAATAAGTGCAGGACGAACGCGAGAACGCGAGTTTGCAAGGCGGACGCAGAGAGCGATCCTGGGCTCATATAGAGCAAAGCGCAAAACTACATTGGAGGTTGCATCATTGTGATAAATGTTTTTCTTGTTCGTAGTCATTTCTCGACATCCGAAATTGTTAATATGCACCTCTAAAATGATGCTATTAAATGAATGTTCTAGAAACAATTTTCAAAAAGTAGCTCGATCGAGTCACTGCTGATAAAAGTGTCTTGTAAAGACTCGAGGTCAATGAACTTGTCTCGAGTCTGTACCGCAACTCTCAATTCCTTCATATATAAATTTTCTTCGTATCCCTAGCGAAAATGTATGTGTGTGTGTGTGTGTGTGTGTGTGTGTGTGTGTGTGTGTGTGTGTGTGTGTGTGTGTGTGTGTGTGTGTGTGTATCTCACTCATTTGTGTTATGAAAATATGAACAACATGTTCTAACGGAGTTGAAAATGAAAATGAATAAATTTATTAAAATGATGCAAACTTCTTACACGTAAGTGGTAAGACTGTCTTGCAGAAAGTATTTTCGTTGACGTTCCGCTGTCGGTAACTGGGCAACTTGGACTTGGTGCACAACAAAATGGATGATACAATAATTCATTAGTAAGAAAATATATGTTTTGAAGAAAGAAATGAAAAACATTGAGGGTAGCCTTCCGTTCAGTTCGGTGGAACTGCAGGAGGAGCGTTAGAACGTAAGTTTGAAAGGCGGACGCAGAGAACGATCCTGGGCTCACATAGAGCAAAACATAAAACTACATTGAAGCCTGCATCATTGAGATAACTTTTTTGTTCGTAATCACTTCTCAACGTTCCAAATTGGTAATATGTACATCTAAAATGCTGTTATTAAATAAATATTCAAGAAACAATTTTTGAAAGATAGCTCTATTGAGTCACTTCCATTAAAAGTGTCTTTTGGAGACTCGAGGTAAGTGTACTTGTCTCAAGTCCGTACCGCGACTCTCAGTTCCTTCATATATAAATTTTCTCCGATTCCGTAACGAATATATATATATATATATATATATATATATATATATATATATATATATCTCACTCATTCGTTTTACGGAAATATGAAAAACATTTTAACGAAGTTGAAAACGAAAAACAATAGTTTTATTACAATGATGCAAACTTCCTACACGTAAGCAGTAAGACTGTCTTGCAGAAAATAGCAGACAGCGACGAAGTCGGAAAGACCATACTGGGAAAAGAAATTTGTGAGATCAACAATTTTTTTATTTTGTTCATTTGTTGTTCATCCAGCAAAGATTTGATTGTGCCAATCACTTCATTTACTACTTAAAATGAATATCGTTCACTACAACAAAACTATTGTTGAATTAACAAATTTCATTTTGTTGGCTCACGAATTTCTTTCCTCAGTGCAAGAAGCACTAAATGTGCATGGGCAGATGACGATTGGGATTATCGTCGGAAGGTTTGGAAGTATTCCGAATGTAGAGAATTGACTCGAAATGCATATGGAAGAATACGAGGAACGTGAAATTGAATTGCAGTCGTACCATAATTTTATTTCGTTCTCATTATGTTATAATAAAACATTACATTAATGAATACATTAATATTGTGGTACGACAGCGAACGAAGCAGTGGGTCAGAAATTGATTATGTCCGAATGAAATATTAGTAAATAAAAATTATATTGCAACAGAATAGATTTTCAAAGTAAAATTGAATTGCTGCGGATAAATTAATTGACAATTTTCATTACGTACATAATCAAGAGACGCGATGGTGGCTCGACTCTAATTTTAATACCTGAATTGAAAATAAGTAAATAATTTCAATCCTCAACATTGAATTCTTGAATAAAAATTGAATTGAATGAACATTTAAACTGATTACAATTTGAGTGAATTGAAATTTGGTACTCTATTTCAGTTTAGTGAAATACATATTGAACAATAAAAATTGTTACGTGCATAATTTAAATTCCTGAATAGAAATTCGAATGAATTGAAATTTTCTCCATATAACTAGAGACGCGATAGCGGCTCGACATCAAGTATTAAAAGGACAGTGTAAACGTCTAAGACAAGTCACGCCATATATGTATATTTTAATTCGCGAATGAACTTTACAACGATTGAAATGCGGCACACGATTTTAATTCTTACATGAAAATTCGGAGTAATTACAATTTGATACATAAACTCAATTCTTGAATTGAAATTTGGGGTCATTCGAATGTGGTAGATATTTTCAATTGTAGAATGGAAATTCAGGGTCGTTCATATTTGATACATACTTCCAATTGCCATATGAATATATGGGATCGTATTTTTCAATTTTGAATTAAAATTTTGGGTAATTCAAATTATGTAGTACATTTCAATCCATCAGAATTTTTCAAATCATTAATTATTCAGGACTTTATATCGTGTACTTAATCTTTAAAATACTTTATCGATTATCGTTCTTATTTATTCCTGAATTAACCCTAGAACGTATCACCAGGGTCGATTTCAACACCCGGTGAATCCCGCGAAAATGGAATTTTTGTCGATTCTTTCCGTTAGTCACTTTTCAAATAAGTTTTTCGTCAACATGACTTTCATGATGTGAAATATTTCATATATCATGCTATTTTTTATTTAATAAAATGACGTGATTCTTAGTTGTTGGCAAGTTTTTTTATCTGTGCAAAGACGATGATGTTACTCAAATATCATGGGCTGAACACGACCCCGGTCAACGCGTTGGAAGATGGAAAAATGGGATATGCGTTCTAGGTATCAAATTCAATTCTGGAATAAAAATGTACGGTTATTAATATTTGGTACATAAGTTTAATTCTGGAATGAAAATTGGGATTAAAAAATGTGGTGGATGATTTTTATTTGGGAATAATAATTTGGTGTCATTGAAAATTGAACAAATTGAAATTCGGCACATAATTTAAATAAAAAATCGAGTCATTGAAAGGGACACCGTTCCAACTGTCCCCATTGTGATCACTGATTAAGTAGAGACTGTTAGTTTAATCTTAAATTCGAATCATTACAAATAAATTTATAATTAAAGTTCCTAAAATCCCCATTGTGTTAATCGTAACGAAAAGACTGATAGTCTTAGGTGTAGCGAAATTTTGCGCACACGTGTTCAGTAGAGTAATGGTTGGAAAACTTCAAATTTAAAGTCAATAACACTTGAGTATTTCTTTTTTTTCGTTGTTATCGTAGCGTACATTTCACAATTCAAGTCGACATGTTGCGAGTATGAGATGTATGAGGAATGACTGTTGTTATTTTTGTTGTAGTGTATGACGAAAAGTACGCCTGAAGGGTTCTTTTGTTTGTTATTTGTTTTGTTTTCTTTTTTGTTGTAACGTTGCGAATTATTCTGTAATCTTAGCTCGTCGATAATGAATGGTATTGAAGTTTGCATCGTTGGAATGCACCGAACAATTTCTTTTTTTTGCATAATTTTTTTGACTTTTGACGTCCCAATTTTTCAAGTTGACTCAGTTTTGTCCCTAAAAAAATTTTGTGATTATCGCAGACAAGCTGTGCATATGAATTTTGGTCTTTGCTTAAATAAAAAAGGAATTTCGTCGCAATCGAACAATGCAAACTTCAACATCATCGATAATAGAAGCCACCACAACCCTCGTCTATGATCATTTAGGCTTAATCAAATAACTTATCTCCTCCGCTATTTGTGTATTTTCCTTGCATTTTCCCTACGTCGTCAGGCGTTTTGTACCATTACTTTTGTCTTGACTATTTCGTCGCCCGTCTATTAGCTGCACATTATTTCTCGTTTAACTCTGCGAAAGCATTAAGAAGAACCGCCATCAAAAGCATCACTAAAGATCCAGTCGCAGTAACGACACCTGCAAGATATCGAAAAAAAACAAGAACCGGAATACAACTGCGGACATTGCCAAAGCCCAATCACAGTGACAGTCAAATAAGAAATGAACTCCCATCCCAGACCATTTTTCGTTATAAGCAAAAAATCTTTTCCTTCCCAAACAAGCAATTTTTTACTTTGAAACTCTTAATCCTCTCCTCAAGATTTTTCCCATTTTTTTGTATTTTGTCCCAGTTCCCTAATGTTCCGAGTCGAAACAAGAAAGAGATAATGAAGAAACAAAATTCATAACTCAATGCTGGAAGAAAGATGAATTATCCGAAGTCCAAGAAATACCGAAGTGTTAAGTCGATGGGACCAAAAGCCTCAAAATAACATCGTTACTTCGGGGCCGGAAGAAAAATTGAACGGCCCTGAGAAAAATCCTCAAGTTCCACGGCGTCGAGGCACTTTATCTCAATTTTTCAGCATTATGACTAAAACTCGGAGGAGAAAATTCGTCAACAACTCACTTTGACGAATAACTCCGAAACGTCAACGGCCGAGCACAACAACACTTGCTCGAGTTTCGGGGAAATATTCAAAGCTGCGCGCCGCCTGCGACGATCACTGAGACCGCGTGGCGCCTTAGCAACGGGTGAGACAGCAGCGCCCCCTCTGATCACGGAGCCTCACGAGAGAAATCAGGTTCACTAGTCCTCTTTCGCTCCCTCACCCTCCACCGCGGAACGAGACAAGATTCGAAATACCGAAGACTGTGATTGGACGGCGGATTCGCGCGTCTGGCGAGAATCGCCCCCACCAGCATGGCAACAGCGAGGATCACGCGAGAGGGATTCGTCACGTTCACTTCTCCACCAACCGGCGTATATTATCAACTTTTTCTTGTTAATTATTATTTGTGTAAAAACTCTGAAGCAACGACCCGGCTTCGAAATTACTCTGACAACGATTTAGGACATTGTGAACACGAGGAGGCAACTTTTGTAATTGTCAGCTTTAAAAACTAAGCCATTTTTCGTCATTTTGGATTCGCGGCATCGTGAAGCGTCGTTCGAACGGCATTGTGATATCGTACACCTGAAAGCTCCCAATTTGTTTTTTTCCCCTTCCTTGTGATCTTTGAGCTCCTAAGACTATTTTAAGTGTTCCATTAGCATAATAAATGTTCTGTTAATAATTGTTCGACGCGGCGAGGATTGTGGTGTTTAGAAATAAGTGATCAACCTGAAATTAATAATAATAATATTAATAATATATAATGATCATTAATAATAATAATTAAAGCTAGTGTCAATTCACCCTTCCCCCTTCTTCGGCTGACGCGAGGTCGAACGCTAGCCGAATGAATCGACAGCTCGAAATCGATTTTCTTTTTTTTCGTATTAGACTCAACCTTTCGGAATATTTTAATTGTCACCAATTAACAGCGCGAAATATTACGAGAGGAATTTAGGTGAATGTTCTGAATATTTTAACGTTTTTTAGGACTTTTTTTCTAAGCGACCGCCATTATATTTCGTCGTTCGGACTTGCGAGCGAGCCGAAACGGACGAAAATTGTTTCGCTTCGCAAGATCGCAAATTATTATTTTTATCTTTTCGATTTTATTATTTTTGATTCGTAATGTTTATTTTTTCTTAAATATTTTCTCGTATATTACGTTTAATCACAATTATGTATATTTGATTTGTTTCACTTCATTTTTGAGCCGAGAAAAATTATTTTGCTCTGCCCATTTTAGTATCATGGGTAAAAAAAATAAGACGCCTAAGTCGGGGATCCTCTGTCCTTGAGAATCTGGATTTGTAAATTTGGCTTATTCCTCAGAGCTAGCCCAATTTATATATATTCTTGTAAATTACAGTTAAGTTTGTTTAGTGAAATCTTCGGAGATCGAAAAAAACTGTATTTGTTAATTTCACGGAATCAACTGACGCCGAAATTATTGAAATTGTTAAGCTGATTTTTGATTCATTTTTGTTGTATTATTAAAATTGAATAAATCATATTTGTCATTTTCGATTCTCTCAAAATTGATTTTCTCGTGCATTTAGTAACGTTTCTCATTCTTTTTATTTTTGTTAATGTCATTTAATGTTGTAATATTTTTGTGGTGAAACCATCACAAATTATTGTGAAAGCGAAAAATCAAATGGCCAGGCTGGAGCTGACGAATTTATGACTGGTGGAGCCGGGAATGTTGCGAAGCTGGTTGCTGGTGCGTATTACCACTGTGGAACCTACGAAATAATGTACAGACAAGGGCTTCCATTGAAAATGAGCTATTTGCTCAAGACTTCACCAATGTACTATCGTGAAAACCGTAGAAAAATAAGTTTCAAAATGATGAATTGTATATTTTTAGAGATCTTCTAACAAACCCAACCCTCTTACCTGAAAACCCCTCGCATCAGAAGTGAACTCTGGAATAATAGAGCAAAACTCCATTGAAAGAGAACGTAGTTCTTCATCGTTCATTCGTAGTAAAAAAAATGTGACGATCATAAAATTATTAACTAAGTCATCATTTTCAGCTTTTGACAACTCCTAAATCCCTTGAATACAAAAAAAGTTTTCCAAATTTCCAAACTTACGCGTGAAGCAGCATTAGTGGAGGTTACTATGTTATGCTCATGTTTATTTTGGATAACACGGTTTTGCTTGCAGTTGACCTCTGCCACCACGGTATGAGGCGGAATATTTCATTTCCTACAACTACTTTTGGTTTAAGTTATATATATGTCGCAGCGTGCGTGTCGCACTTCATTCTATAAAAAAAAGAAAGGAACATCGAGCAAGATTTTAAAATATTTTTTGTTGATAATTTCGGCATGAAAATTCTTTTGTTAATTCTCATAGCAAGAAGTGTCAGTGCTTGATGAAAGTGTTATTCGTTCAAAATTTGGACGCTCTGAAAAAATTTTAACAGCTGCCACAAATAATTTTTTCGCATTTTTTTTCCATTTTCGACTAAAAATCACGAAACAATCGAATCTTTCACTACATTAGTTAATTTTTTGTTTTCTCTCATAATAAGAGGTATAAGTATTTGATAGAAACATAAGTTTCTTCAAGCATTAATGCTCCAAAAAGTTTTTTCAATTAGCTCAATCGATTGCTTTCCATTTTCTTGTGTATTCAATTAAAAATCATGATAAATGATAACAGAATGATTTCGAGCTATGCGTTAAAAAATATGTATTCTAGTATGTGGTATAAAAGAATTGAAAAACTTAATTCAGCATCCCACTAAACGGCTTTACATGTATTGCTATTTGCAGAACGCTGTTAAAAAAAATATACCCCAATGCCAGAAACTCTATAATCATTTCTTGGATGAAATTCCTGGTAGAATAGAGAAAAAAATAACGTCATAATAATTTATTCTTTTATGAATTACAAAACATTAATTTTGCTGAAATACGACGTACGATTCTTCTTACCATCCTATTTTGAAGATTTGAGCCACTTGTTATAGGCCAGCAAACGTGGACAACGTTTCGCAAACAAGCTCACATTTTTTATTTCAGTACACTCTATACAATTAAAAATCTTTTCTTCCGTCCATTATATATTTATTATATTATGTTGAGTGCAAAAAAAAATTCGATGTCAAAATATTGTTACAGTAACGTCCAAACAGAAACCAATTCGCAATTCGCTTTTTTTCATCACTAATTTCTTCGTTAACTTCTGCTTATATTTTCTCTGCTTCTAGGCTTAATCCTTCAAAGATACATGAGATAGATTCACCCCAACCTATTCGATGATTAATTAAAAAACCTTCCGTCTTTGTATCAGAGCTTCATAAATATTATTCGTTGAGATGTAAAATAATGCATTCAACGTTTTGTCAAAGAGCTTTTCATTCAACGATTGAGTTTCGATTCGTCACCTGGTATTTACATTCCTGACCGTCTAACAAGTGTGAAAAAAATGCGTGCGCTGTTTTGAAGTAAACAAGGTCATACGAACGCGTGCGATACAAACCGCGGTGCTGTTGAAGCTACAGCGCCATTGTTTGATCCACAGTCCGTGAGTTTTCTTTTCGCGATTCAATGAATTGTATCCAGTAGTTGTTGTAGTGAGGCACATGTCGATAAACGAAAAAAATGTAACGTGAAAAATGACTGCGCATTTTGACGATAGTAAGAATAGTCAAATTTATTTAGTCAGGACGGAAATCGAAGAATTTGTGAAACGAAAATTACCCACACATAGGGAAGCTTTGGGTCTATTTTTTTATTACCATCAAACTCTTAAATTTTCTATCCGAGAGAGTGCACAAAAAGTTATCGGGGAAATAAACAATATTTGGAGCGAAACCGGAATAGAAACGTCTCGACCTTGCGTCAATATTTAAAAAATCACAAAATTGCGCTTGGAGTGGACGGCATTTAAAAAAAAATCATTTACGGGAAAATCCAACTGAAACGTTGAATGAAAATGTCTTTCAAAAACAGTTGGATCCATTATTTGACATTGCAAAAAAAAATATTCACAACAGTCTCACATAAAGACAAAAAGAATTTTTGATTGATCAACGAACAAATCGAAGAGAATCTACATCATGGATTACTAAAGAATCAAACTTGGAAACGGAGGAAATTTCAGCAAAAGTTAACAATGAAATTGGTAATGAAAATAAGTCAAATTAATTGGTTAAGAGCAACTATTTTTCAACTGCATGTTCGAAGTAAGCACGTAAGTTTGTAGATACTCGTATGCCGTTATCTGGAATACGTGTTTTCAAACACATCTTTTGAAATTGTTCTATTTATTATTATCTTTCGACATGCTTTTTAGCTAGAAGTACAAGAAAATAAGAATCCGCTTAAAAAATGTTTTGAAGTAAAAAGTTATGAGAAAATAGTCTCATAAAATATTTACGACTCTCGTTTTAATAGGAAACCAAAAATTGATTTTTGTAGTTAAAAATTTGATTATCTCGTCATTTTTATCGAAAAAATGAAAAAAAAATGCAGAAAAATTACTTGAGGCAGCTGTTTAAATTTTTTAAGAGTGATCAAATTTTGCACAAATCACGTTTTCATCAAGCACTAACACTTTCCGCTATGAGAGCAGAATAAAAAAAATTTCATGTCGTGACTTTCAACAAAAAATAGAAAAAATAAGGAAAAGTCGCTTGAGCACTATCTAAAAAATTTTTTAGATCATTCAAATTTTGCAAAAATTAGTTTTTCATAATGTACTAACAATTTCCATTGAGGCCTGCGAAAAAAAATAAATGTCGATTTTTTTTGAACCACCCTAATATATATATATATATATATATATATATATATATATATATATATATATATATATATATATATTATGACGGGGAAAAACGGGATAGGAGGAACGATCCGAAAAAAATGCGGCAGGGACTGAACCGGGGTTCGAACCCGGGACCTCTCGATTGCCGGTCGAGTGCTCTCCCAACTGAGCTATCCAGGCCGCCTGCCACACTTAATTCCAATCGCTCCCGTAACGTGGTGTGCCACCACGTTACAATCCCCCCCACCAGAGTTGATTCCGTCTCCGACGGGTCAACTCGTATTCTCCTTACGGAACTGGGGATTCAAGGGGTACTACAGACTGGGATTGTCTGAGGGACGGGGTGCTATGGGTCGAATGGGCCGTGGGGGAGGGACAGGGCTAGCTTGGGTTGGGGCGGGAAGCTCGGGGAAGGTTCCACGGCAACCACGGCAAATTTTTAAATAAATTTAGTCGTGGTTGTTCAGAGGCCGTGGCCCCACGTTGGGCGCCAGTTTATGACGGGGAAAAACGGGATAGGAGGAACGATCCGAAAAAAATGCGGCAGGGACTGAACCGGGGTTCGAACCCGGGACCTCTCGATTGCCGGTCGAGTGCTCTTCCAACTGAGCTATCCAGGCCGCCTGCCACACTTAATTCGAATCGCTCCCGTAACGTGGTGTGCCACCACGTTACAATCCCCCCCATCAGAGTTGATTCCGTCTCCGACGGGTCAACTCGTACTCTCCTTACGGAACTGGGGATTCAAGGGGTACTACAGACTGGGATTGTTTGAGGGACAGGGTGCTATGGGTCGAATGGGCCATGAGGGAGGGGCAGGGCTAGCTTGGGTTGGGGCGGGAAGCTCGGGGAAGGTTCCACGGCAACCACGGCAAATTTTTAAATAAATTTAGTCGTGGTTGTTCAGAGGCCGTGGCCCTCTGTTGGGCGCCAGTTTATGACGGGGAAAAACGGGATAGGAGGAACGATCCGAAAAAAATGCGGCAGGGACTGAACCGGGGTTCGAACCCGGGACCTCTCGATTGCCGGTCGAGTGCTCTCCCAACTGAGCTATCCAGGCCGCCTGCCACACTTAATTCGAATCGCTCCCGTAACGTGGTGTGCCACCACGTTACAATCCCCCCCACCAGAGTTGATTCCGTCTCCGACGGGTCAACTCGTACTCTCCTTACGGAACTGGGGATTCAAGGGGTACTACAGACTGGGATTGTCTGAGGGACGGGGTGCTATGGGTCGAATGGGCCGTGGGGGAGGGGCAGGGCTAGCTTGGGTTGGGGCGGAGAGCTCGGGGAAGGTTCCACGGCAACCACGGCAATTTTTTTAAATAAATTTAGTCATGGTTGATCAGAGGCCGTGGCCCCACGTTGGGCGCCAGTTTATGACGGGGAAAAACGGGATAGGAGGAACGATCCGAAAAAAATGCGGCAGGGACTGAACCGGGGTTCGAACCCGGGACCTCTCGATTGCCGGTCGAGTGCTCTCCCAACTGAGCTATCCAGGCCGCCTGCCACACTTAATTCGAATCGCTCCCGTAGCGTGGTGTGCCACCACGTTACAATCCCCCCCACCAGAGTTGATTCCGTCTCCGACGGGTCAACTCGTACTCTCCTTACGGAACTGGGGATTCAAGGGGTACTACAGACTGGGATTGTCTGAGGGACGGGGTGCTATGGGTCGAATGGGCCGTGGGGGAGGGACAGGGCTAGCTTGGGTTGGGGCGGGAAGCTCGGGGAAGGTTCCACGGCAACCACGGCAAATTTTTAAATAAATTTAGTCGTGGTTGTTCAGAGGCCGTGGCCCTCTGTTGGGCGCCAGTTTATGACGGGGAAAAACGGGATAGGAGGAACGATCCGAAAAAAATGCGGCAGGGACTGAACCGGGGTTCGAACCCGGGACCTCTCGATTGCCGGTCGAGTGCTCTTCCAACTGAGCTATCCAGGCCGCCTGCCACACTTAATTCGAATCGCTCCCGTAACGTGGTGTGCCACCACGTTACAATATATATATATATATATATATATATATATATATATATATATATATATATATAATTTTTTTTTCAAGAGCCCAAAATGTACTACTGCCCAATACCAAATATATTCAATAAAGATGAGACATCCCATACCTTGTGCGTTCTTTTTTCATGTAGCCCTTCCTACTGATCACGTGTCGAAGCTGCCACAGCGAAGAATCCTTCATCATGTTAAGTATTTTTGAGTCTTTACCCTTCAACACCGAGATAAATCCTTTAGGAATGTGCAGTTTACAAAAAATTGAAAAATGCCATAAGCTGTATAATACAATTTAATCTTAAGTCAGGTGCAAGATTCTTCCATACGTGCACGTTGAGAATAACTAACATAAATATGGTTTGAAGTATCGTTTGTCTATTTTATTCACCCCACTAGAAGCAATGGGTCAATTTGTAAACGTGCTTCAATTTCTGTAATGCAGAACATTAATTTCATTTCAGGAAAACTTTTGTTTTCTGCATACCGTAGTCAAAAAACCTCAATAAATATCCAAAAACGATGGTATTGAAGTTTGCATCGGCCGAATAGAACGAAATTCCTTTTCATATTTATAAATTTTTCGATTTTGGAATCATCTCAATTTTACTAGTAAGATATTGTTTTCAAATTTCAAAACAAGATTGTCCCGTCACCGAAATAAATATTGCATGTAAATTTTGGGCTCTGCTATGAAAAATAAAAGAATTCCGTTACGTTCCGATACAAAGTAAAAAATCATCAAAAACGTCACTATTAGAGAAAGAAGCGCTATCAAAAAATATTTGATTGGGGGTGAGAAAATCTTATGCTCATGAAGGAAAATAAACAAGACGATTCATTAAACGAGAATCAGTATTTAGTAATTGAATAAAGAAAAACAACAATATCCCCCAAATATATAAGACGCAACACGCGATTGCCGGAGAAGAGAAAAAAAGAACCTCTCTGCGTATGCGCGCTATGATCTCCATAGCTTGCCTTTGCACCGCTATAAACCCCAACGAGCGCTCGAGGCGCATTCTCTCGAAAAAAACAGAAAAAGGTTCAACGTTTTCGCCAATGTATTTCCACCTATACTTTAGTCTATTCGAAATATATATGAAAAAACAAACTTGGCAACCATTCACACAGCGCGTTGGAATTTTTTCCAGAGCACCCAACTCTCTTAAAGAGTGCATTCCATGTTCCTGATTTTTTCGCTAAATTTTTGTAAATTTATTTTTGATAATTTGGACAATATATGAAATAAAAAAGAGTGCTAAATTCTTACAGCGAGCTCTAGAATTTTTCTCAGCATTCAAATCGCTTGAAAGGTGCTTTCCATGTTCCTGATTTTTTCGCAGATTTTTTTATCCCTTCATTTTTGATAACTTGAACTGTATATGAAATAAAAAAGTGTGTTAAATTCTAACAGCGAGTTGTGGAATTTTCCGGAGCATTAAACTGCCAAAATTTCGAACTCGCCGTCTCACTCTTCTCGCTCGGCCGAGTGTTTCCTACGCTCTCACTCGGTGTACTGCCCTAAAGGGTGCTTTCCACGTTCCTGATTTTTTCGCTAATTTTTTTCTAACATTCTTTTCGATCATCTGAACTATATATGAAATAAAAAAGTATATTAAATTCTTACAGCGAGTTGTGGAATTTTTCTGAGAATTTAACTGCCTTAAAGGGTGCTTTCCATGTTCCTGATTTTTTCGCTGATTTTTAATATTCTTATTTTTGATCATTTGAACTATATATGAAATAAAAAAGTATGTTAAATTCTTAGAGCGAGTTGTGGAATTTTTCTGAGCATTCAACTGCCTTAAAGGGTGCTTTCCATGTTCCTGATTTTTTCGCAGATTTTTTTCTAACATTCTTTTCGATCATCTGAACTATATATGAAATAAAAAAGTATGTTAAATTCTTACAGCGAGTTGTGGATTTTTTTTGATCATTCAACTGCCTTAAAGGGTGCTTTCCATGTTCCTGATTTTTTCGTTAATTTTTTTCTAACATTCTTTTCGATCATCTGAACTATATATGAAATAAAAAAGTATGTTAAATTCTTACAGCGCGTTGTGGAATTTTTCTGAGCATTCAACTGCCTTAAAGGGTGCTTTCCATGTTCCTGATTTTTTCGTTAATTTTTTTCTAACATTCTTTTCGATCATCTGAACTATATATGAAATAAAAAAGTATGTTAAATTCTTACAGCGAGTTGTGGATTTTTTTGGATCATTCAACTGCCTTAAAGGGTGCTTTCCATGTTCCTGATTTTTTCGTTAATTTTTTTCTACCATTCTCTTCGATCATCTGAACTATATATGAAATAAAAAAGTATGTTAAATTCTTACAGCGAGTTGTGGATTTTTTTTGATCATTCAACTGCCTTAAAGGGTGCTTTCCATGTTCCTGATTTTTTCGCTGATTTTTTTGTATTCTTATTTTTGATCATTCAAACTATATATGAAATAAAAAAGTATGTTAAATTCTTACAGCGAGTTGTGGAATTTTTCTGAGCATTTAACTGCCTTAAAGGGTGCTTTCCATGTTCCTGATTTTTTCGCTGATTTTTTCGTATTCTTATTTTTGATCATTTGAACTATATATGAAATAAAAAAGTATGTTAAATTCTTACAGCGAGTTGTGGATTTTTTTTGTTCATTCAACTGCCTTAAAGTGTGCTTTCCATGTTCCTGATTTTTTCGTTAATTTTTTTCTAACATTCTTTTCGATCATCTGAACTATATATGAAATAAAAAAGTATGTAAAATTGTTACAGCGAGTTGTGGAATGTTTCTGAGCATTTAACTGCCTTAAAGGGTGCTTTCCATCTTCCTTATTTTTTCGCTGATTTTTTTATATTCTTATTTTTGATCATTTGAACTATATATGAAATAAAAAAGTATGTTACATTCTTAGAGCGAGTTGTGGAATTTTTCTGAGCATTTAATTGCCTTAAAGGGTGCTTTCCATGTTCCTGATTTTTTCATTAATTTTTTTCCAACATTCTTTTCGATCATCCGAACTATATATGAAATAAAAAAGTATGTTAAATTCTTACAGCGAGTTGTGGATTTTTTTTGATCATTTAACTGCCTTAAAGGGTGCTTTCGATGTTCCTGATTTTTTCGTTAATTTTTTTCTAACATTCTTTTTGATCATCTGAACTATATATGAAATAAAAAAGTATGTTAAATTCTTGCAGCGAGTTGTGGATTTTTTCTGAGCATTCAACTGCCTTAAAGGGTGCTTTCCATGTTCCTGATTGTTTCGTTAATTTTTTTCTAACATTCTTTTCGATCATCTAAACTATATATGAAATAAAAAAGTATGTTAAATTCTTACAGCGAGTTGTGGAATTTTTCTGAGCATTCAACTGCCTTAAAGGGTGCTTTCCATGTTCCTGATTTTTTCGTTAATTTTTTTTCTAACATTCTTTTCGATCATCTGAACTATATATGAAATAAAAAAGTATGTTAAATTCTTACAGCGAGATGTGGATTTTTTTTGATCATTCAACTGCCTTAAAGGGTGCTTTCCATGTTCCTGATTTTTTTGTTAATTTTTTTCTAACATTCTCTTCGATCATCTGAACTATATATGAAATAAAAAAGTATGTTAAATTCTTACAGCGAGTTGTGGAATATTTCTGTAGCATTTAACTGCCTTAAAAGGTGCTTTCCATGTTCCTGATTTTTTCGCTGATTTTTTTCTATTCTTATTTTTGATCATTTGAACTATATATGAAATAAAAAAGTATGTTAAATTCTTAGAGCGAGTTGTGGAATTTTTCTGAGCATTTAACTGCCTTAAAGGGTGCTTTCCATGTTCCTGATTTTTTCGCTGATTTTTTTCTAACATTCTTTTCGATCATCTGAACTATATATGAAATAAAAAAGTATGTTAAATTCTTACAGCGAGTTGTGGATTTTTTTTGATCATTCAACTGCCTTAAAGGGTGCCTTTCATGTTCCTGATTTTTTCGTTAATTTTTTTCTAACATTCTTTTCGATCATCTGAACTATATATGAAATAAAAAAGTATGTTAAATCCTTACAGCGAGTTGTGGAATTTTTCTGAGCGTTTAACTGCCTTAAAGGGTGCTTTCCATGTTCCTGATTCTTTCGCTGATTTTTTTATATTCTTATTTTTGATCATTTGAACTATATATGAAATAAAAAAGTATGTTAAATTCTTACAGCGAGTCGTGGAATTTTTCTGAGCATTTAACTGCCTTAAAGGGTGCTTTCCATGTTCCTGATTTTTTCGTTAATTTTTTTCTATCATTCTTTTCGATCATCTGAACTATATATGAAATAAAAAAGTATGTTAAATTCTTACAGCGAGTCGTGGATTTTTTTTGATCATTCAACTGCCATAAAGGGTGCTTTCCATGTTCCTGATTTTTTCGTTAATTTTTTTCTAACATTCTTTTCGATCATCTGAACTATATATGAAATAAAAACGTATGTTAAATTCTTACAGCGAGTTGTGGAATTTTTCTGAGCATTTAAATGCTTTAAAGGGTGCTTTCCATGTTCCTGATTTTTTCGATAATTTTTTTCTAATATTCTTTTCGATCATCTGAACTATATATGAAATAAAAAAGTATGTTAAATTCTTACAGCGAGTTGTGGAATTTTTCTGTAGCATTTAACTGCCTTAAAGGGTGCTTTCCATGTTCCTGATTTTTTCGCTGATTTTTTTATATTCTTATTTTTGATCATTTGAACTATATATGAAATAAAAAAGTATGTTAAATTCTTAGAGCGAGTTGTGGAATTTTTCTGAGCATTTAACTGCCTTAAAGGGTGCTTTCCATGTTCCTGATTTTTTCGCTGATTTTTTTCTAACATTCTTTTCGATCATCTGAACTATATATGAAATAAAAAAGTATGTTAAATTCTTACAGCGTGTTGTGGATTTTTTTTGATCATTCAACTGCCTTAAAGGGTGCCTTTCATGTTCCTGATTTTTTCGTTAATTTTTTTCTAACATTCTTTTCGCTCATCTGAACTATATATGAAATAAAAAAGTATGTTAAATTCTTACAGCGAGTTGTGGAATTTTTCTGAGCATTCAACTGCCTTAAAGGGTGCTTTCCATGTTCCTGATTTTTTCGCTAATTTTTTTCTAACATTCTTTTCAATCATCTGAACTATATATGAAATAAAAAAGTATGTTAAATTCTTACAGCGAGTTGTGGAATTTTTCTGAGCATTTAACTGCCTTAAAGGGTGCTTTCCATGTTCCTGATTCTTTCACTGATTTTTTTATATTCTTATTTTTGATCATTTGAACTATATATGAAATAAAAAAGTATGTTAAATTCTTACAGCGAGTTGTGGAATTTTTCTGAGCATTTAACTGCCTTAAAGGGTGCTTTCCATGTTCCTGATTTTTTCGTTAATTTTTTTCTAACATTCTTTTCGATCATCTGAACTATATATGAAATAAAAAAGTATGATAAATTCTTACAGCGAGTCGTGGATTTTTTTTGATCATTCAACTGCCATAAAGGGTGCTTTCCATGTTCCTGATTTTTTCGTTAATTTTTTTCTAACATTCTTTTCGATCATCTGAACTATATATGAAATAAAAAAGTATGTTAAATTCTTACAGCGAGTTGTGGAATTTTTCTGAGCATTTAAATGCCTTAAAGGGTGCTTTCCATGTTCCTGATTTTTTCGATAATGTTTTTCTAACATTCTTTTCGATCATCTGAACTATATATGAAATAAAAAAGTATGTTAAATTCTTGCAGCGAGTTGTGGATTTTTTCTGAGCATTCAACTGCCTTAAAGGGTGCTTTCCATGTTCCTGATTTTTTCGTTAATTTTTTTCTAACATTCTTTTCGATCATCTGAACTATATATGAAATAAAAAAGTATGTTAAATTCTTACAGCGAGTTGTGGAATTTTTCTGAGCATTCAACTGCCTTAAAGGGTGCTTTCCATGTTCCTGATTTTTTCGTTAATTTTTTTTCTAACATTCTTTTCGATCATCTGAACTATATATGAAATAAAAAAGTATGTTAAATTCTTACAGCGAGATGTGGATTTTTTTTGATCATTCAACTGCCTTAAAGGGTGCTTTCCATGTTCCTGATTTTTTCGTTAATTTTTTTCTAACATTCTCTTCGATCATCTGAACTATATATGAAATAAAAAAGTATGTTAAATTCTTACAGCGAGTTGTGGAATTTTTCTGTAGCATTTAACTGCCTTAAAAGGTGCTTTCCATGTTCCTGATTTTTTCGCTGATTTTTTTCTATTCTTATTTTTGATCATTTGAACTATATATGAAATAAAAAAGTATGTTAAATTCTTAGAGCGAGTTGTGGAATTTTTCTGAGCATTTAACTGCCTTAAAGGGTGCTTTCCATGTTCCTGATTTTTTCGCTGATTTTTTTCTAACATTCTTTTCGAACATCTGAACTATATATGAAATAAAAAAGTATGTTAAATTCTTACAGCGAGTTGTGGATTTTTTTTGATCATTCAACTGCCTTAAAGGGTGCCTTTCATGTTCCTGATTTTTTCGTTAATTTTTTTCTAACATTCTTTTCGATCATCTGAACTATATATGAAATAAAAAAGTATGTTAAATTCTTACAGCGAGTTGTGGAATTTTTCTGAGCATTCAACTGCCTTAAAGGGTGCTTTCCATGTTCCTGATTTTTTCGTTAATTTTTTTCTAACATTCTTTTCGATCATCTGAACTATATATGAAATAAAAAAGTATGTTAAATTCTTACAGCGAGTTGTGGAATTTTTCTGAGCGTTTAACTGCCTTAAAGGGTGCTTTCCATGTTCCTGATTCTTTCGCTGATTTTTTTGTATTCTTATTTTTGATCATTTGAACTATATATGAAATAAAAAAGTATGTTAAATTCTTACAGCGAGTCGTGGAATTTTTCTGAGCATTTAACTGCCTTAAAGGGTGCTTTCCATGTTCCTGATTTTTTCGTTAATTTTTTTCTAACATTCTTTTCGATCATCTGAACTATATATGAAATAAAAAAGTATGTTAAATTCTTACAGCGAGTCGTGGATTTTTTTTGATCATTCAACTGCCATAAAGGGTGCTTTCCATGTTCCTGATTTTTTCGTTAATTTTTTTCTAACATTCTTTTCGATCATCTGAACTATATATGAAATAAAAACGTATGTTAAATTCTTACAGCGAGTTGTGGAATTTTTCTGAGCATTTAAATGCCTTAAAGGGTGCTTTCCATGTTCCTGATTTTTTTGATAATTTTTTTCTAATATTCTTTTCGATCATCTGAACTATATATGAAATAAAAAAGTATGTTAAATTCTTACAGCGAGTTGTGGAATTTTTCTGTAGCATTTAACTGCCTTAAAGGGTGCTTTCCATGTTCCTGATTTTTTCGCTGATTTTTTTATATTCTTATTTTTGATCATTTGAACTATATATGAAATAAAAAAGTATGTTAAATTCTTAGAGCGAGTTGTGGAATTTTTCTGAGCATTTAACTGCCTTAAAGGGTGCTTTCCATGTTCCTGATTTTTTCGCTGATTTTTTTCTAACATTCTTTTCGATCATCTGAACTATATATGAAATAAAAAAGTATGTTAAATTCTTACAGCGAGTTGTGGATTTTTTTTGATCATTCAACTGCCTTAAAGGGTGCCTTTCATGTTCCTGATTTTTTCGTTAATTTTTTTCTAACATTCTTTTCGATCATCTGAACTATATATGAAATAAAAAAGTATGTTAAATTCTTACAGCGAGTTGTGGAATTTTTCTGAGCATTCAACTGCCTTAAAGTGTGCTTTCCATGTTCCTGATTTTTTCGCTAATTTTTTTCTAACATTCTTTTCGATCATCTGAACTATATATGAAATAAAAACGTATGTTAAATTCTTACAGCGAGTTGTGGAATTTTTCTGAGCATTTAAATGCCTTAAAGGGTGCTTTCCATGTTCCTGATTTTTTCGATAATTTTTTTCTAATATTCTTTTCGATCATCTGAACTATATATGAAATAAAAAAGTATGTTAAATTCTTACAGCGAGTTGTGGAATTTTTCTGTAGCATTTAACTGCCTTAAAGGGTGCTTTCCATGTTCCTGATTTTTTCGCTGATTTTTTTATATTCTTATTTTTGATCATTTGAACTATATATGAAATAAAAAAGTATGTTAAATTCTTAGAGCGAGTTGTGGAATTTTTCTGAGCATTTAACTGCCTTAAAGGGTGCTTTCCATGTTCCTGATTTTTTCGCTGGTTTTTTTCTAACATTCTTTTCGATCATCTGAACTATATATGAAATAAAAAAGTATGTTAAATTCTTACAGCGAGTTGTGGATTTTTTTTGATCATTCAACTGCCTTAAAGGGTGCCTTTCATGTTCCTGATTTTTTCGTTAATTTTTTTCTAACATTCTTTTCGATCATCTGAACTATATATGAAATAAAATAGTATGTTAAATTCTTACAGCGAGTTGTGGAATTTTTCTGAGCATTCAACTGCCTTAAAGGGTGCTTTCCATGTTCCTGATTCTTTCACTGATTTTTTTATATTCTTATTTTTGATCATTTGAACTATATATGAAATAAAAAAGTATGTTAAATTCTTACAGCGAGTTGTGGAATTTTTCTGAGCATTTAACTGCCTTAAAGGGTGCTTTCCATGTTCCTGATTTTTTCGTTAATTTTTTTCTAACATTCTTTTCGATCATCTGAACTATATATGAAATAAAAAAGTATGATAAATTCTTACAGCGAGTCGTGGATTTTTTTGGATCATTCAACTGCCATAAAGGGTGCTTTCCATGTTCCTGATTTTTTCGTTAATTTTTTTCTAACATTCTTTTCGATCATCTGAACTATATATGAAATAAAAAAGTATGTTAAATTCTTACAGCGAGTTGTGGAATTTTTCTGAGCATTTAAATGCCTTAAAGGGTGCTTTCCATGTTCCTAATTTTTTCGATAATTTTTTTCTAACATTCTTTTCGATCATCTGAACTATATATGAAATAAAAAAGTATGTTAAATTCTTACAGCGAGTTGGGGAATTTTTCTGTAGCATTTAACTGCCTTAAAGGGTGCTTTCCATGTTCCTGATTTTTTCGCTGATTTTTCTGTATTCTTATTTTTGATCATTTGAACTATATATGAATTAAAAAAGTATGTTAAATTCTTAGAGCGAGTTGTGGAATTTTTCTGAGCATTTAACTGCCTTAAAGGGTGCTTTCCATGTTCCTGATTTTTTCGCTGATTTTTTTCCAACATTATTTTCGATCATCTGAACTATATATGAAATAAAAAAGTATGTTAAATTCTTACAACGAGTTGTGGATTTTTTTTGATCATTCAACTACATTAAAGGGTGACTTTCATGTTCCTGATTTTTTCGTTAATTTTTTTCTAACATTCTTTTCGATCATCTGAACTATATATGAAATAAAAAAGTATGTTAAATTCTTACAGCGAGTTGTGGAATTTTTCTGAGCATTCAACTGCCTTAAAGGGTGCTTTCCATGTTCCTGATATTTTCGCTGATTTTTTATATTCTTATTTTTGATCATTTGAACTATATATGAAATAAAAAAGTATGTTAAATTCTTAGAGCGAGTTGTGGAATTTTTCTGAGCATTCAACTGCCTTAAAGGGTGCTTTCCATGTTCCTGATTCTTTCGCTGATTTTTTTATATTCTTATTTTTGATCATTTGAACTATATATGAAATAAAAAAGTATGTTAAATTCTTACAGCGAGTTGTCGAATTTTTCTGAGCATTTAACTGCCTTAAAGGGTGCTTTCCATGTTCCTGATTTTTTCGTTAATTTTTTTCTAACATTCTTTTCGATCATCTGAACTATATATGAAATAAAAAAGTATGTTAAATTCTTACAGCGAGTCGTGGATTTTTTTTGATCATTCAACTGCCTTAAAGGGTGCTTTCCATGTTCCAGATTTTTTCGCTGATTTTTTTATATTCTTATTTTTGATCATTTGAACTATATATGAAATAAAAAAGTATGTTAAATTCTTAGAGCGAGTTGTGGAATTTTTCTGAGCATTTAACTGCCTTAAA
Source organism: Rhimphoctona megacephalus (assembly GCA_963989365.1). NCBI lineage: Eukaryota > Metazoa > Arthropoda > Insecta > Hymenoptera > Ichneumonidae > Rhimphoctona > Rhimphoctona megacephalus. The sequence goes on from OZ022414.1 coordinate 914,565, forward strand.
GGGTGCTTTCCATGTTCCTGATTTTTTCGCTGATTTTTTTCTAATATTTTTTTCGATCATCTGAACTATATATGAAATAAAAAAGTATGTTAAATTCTTACAGCGAGTTGTGGATTTTTTTTGATCATTGAACTGCCTTAAAGGGTGCCTTTCATGTTCCTGATTTTTTCGTTAATTTTTTTCTAACATTCTTTTCGATCATCTGAACTATATATGAAATAAAAAAGTATGTTAAATTCTTACATCGAGTTGTGGAATTTTTCTGAGCATTCAACTGCCTTAAAGGGTGCTTTCCATGTTCCTGATTTTTTCGTTAATTTTTTTCTAACATTCTTTTCGATCATCTGAACTATATATGAAATAAAAAAGTATGTTCAATTCTTACAGCGAGTTGTGGAATTTTTCTGAGCATTTAACTGCCTTAAAGGGTGCTTTCCATGTTCCTGATTTTTTCGTTAATTTTTTTCTAACATTCTTTTCGATCATCTGAACTATATATGAAATAAAAAAGTATGTTAAATTCTTACAGCGAGTTGTGGATTTTTTTTGATCATTCAACTGTCTTAACGGGTGCTTTCCATGTTTCTGATTTTTTCGCTGATTTTTTTATATTCTTTTTTTTGATCATTTGAACTATATATGAAATAAAAAAGTATGTTAAATTCTTACAGCGAGTTGTGGAATTTTTCTGAGCATTTAACTGCCTTAAAGGGTGCTTTCCATGTTCCTGATTTTTTCGTTAATTTTTTCTAACATTCTTTTCGATCATCTGAACTATATATGAAATAAAAAAGTATGTTAAATTCTTACAGCGAGTCGTGGATTTTTTTTGATCATTCAACTGCCTTAAAGGGTGCTTTCCATGTTTCTGATTTTTTCGCTGATTTTTTTATATTCTTATTTTTGATCATTTCAACTATATATTAAATAAAAAAGTATGTTAAATTCTTAGAGCGAGTTGTGGAATTTTTCTGAGCATTTAACTGCCTTAAAGGGTGCTTTCCATGTTCCTGATTTTTTCGCTGATTTTTATATACTCTTGTTTTTGATCATTTGAAGTATATGTGAACCAAAAAAGTATGTTAAATTCTTACAGCGAGTTGTGGAATTTTTCTGATCATTCAACTGCCTTAAAGGGTGCTTTCCATGTTCCTGATTTTTTCGTTAATTTTTTTCTAACATTCTTTTCGATCATCTGAACTATATATGAAATAAAAAAGTATGATAAATTCTTAGAGCGAGTTGTGGAATTTTTCTGAGCATTTAACTGCCTTAAAGGGTGCTTTCCATGTTCCTGATTTTTTCGCTGATTTTTTTATATTCTTATTTTTGATCATTCGAACTATATATGAAATAAAAAAGTATGTTAAATTCTTAGAGCGAGTTGTGGAATTTTTCTGAGCATTTAACTGCCTTAAAGGGTGCTTTCCATGTTCCTGATTTTTTCGCTGATTTTTTTCTAACATTCTTTTCGATCATCTGAACTATATATGAAATAAAAAAGTATGTTAAATTCTTACAGCGAGTTGTGGATTTTTTTTGATCATTCAACTGCCTTAAAGGGTGCTTTCCATGTTCCTGATTTTTCGTTAATTTTTTTCTAACATTCTTTTCGATCATCTGAACTATATATGAAATAAAAAAGTATGTTAAATTCTTACAGCGAGTTGTGGATTTTTTTTGATCATTCAACTGCCTTAAAGGGTGCTTTCCATGTTCCTGATTTTTTCGTTAATTTTTTTCTAACATTCTTTTCGATCATCTGAAGTATATATGAAATAAAAAAGTATGTTAAATTCTTACAGCGAGTTGTGGAATTTTGCTGAGCATTTAACTGCCTTAAAGGGTGCTTTCCATGTTCCTGATTTTTTCGTTAATTTTTTTCTAACATTCTTTTCGATCATCTGAACTATATATGAAATAAAAAAGTATGTTAAATCCTTAGAGCGAGTTGTGGAATTTTTCTGAGCATTTAACTGCCTTAAAGGGTGCTTTCCATGTTCCTGATTTTTTCGATAATTTTTTTCCAACATTCTTTTCGATCATCTGAACTATATACGAAATAAAAAAGTATGTTAAATTCTTACAGCGAGTTGTGGAATTTTTCTGTAGCATTTAACTGCCTTAAAGGGTGCTTTCCATGTTCCTGATTTTTTCGCTGATTTTTTTATATTCTTATTTTTGATCATTTGAACTATATATGAAATAAAAAAGTATGTTAAATTCTTAGAGCGAGTTGTGGAATTTTTCTGAGCATTTAACTGACTTAAAGGGTGCTTTCCATGTTCCTGATTTTTTCGCTGATTTTTTTCTAACATTCTTTTCGATCATCTGAACTATATATGAAATAAAAAAGTATGTTAAATTCTTACAGCGAATTGTGGATTTTTTTTGATCATTCAACTGCCTTAAAGGGTGCCTTTCATGTTCCTGATTTTTTCGTTAATTTTTTTCTAACATTCTTTTCGATCATCTGAACTATATATGAAATAAAAAAGTATGTTAAATTCTTACAGCGAGTTGTGGAATTTTTCTGAGCATTCAACTGCCTTAAAGGGTGCTTTCCATGTTCCTGATTTTTTCGCTAATTTTTTTCTAACATTCTTTTCAATCATCTGAACTATATATGAAATAAAAAAGTATGTTAAATTCTTACAGCGAGTTGTAGAATTTTTCTGAGCATTTAACTGCCTTAAAGGGTGCTTTCCATGTTCCTGATTCTTTCGCTGATTTTTTTATATTCTTATTTTTGATCATTTGAACTATATATGAAATAAAAAAGTATGTTAAATTCTTAGAGCGAGTTGTGGAATTTTTCTGAACATTTAACTGCCTTAAAGGGTGCTTTCCATGTTCCTGATTTTTTCGCTGATTTTTTTCTAACATTCTTTTCGATCATCTGAACTATATATGAAATAAAAAAGTATGTTAAATTCGTACAGCGAGTTGTGGATTTTTTTTGATCATTCAACTGCCTTAAAGGGTGCTTTCCATGTTCCTGATTTTTTCGCTGATTTTTTTATATTCTTATTTTTGATCATTTGAACTATATATGAAATAAAAAAGTATGTTAAATTCTTAGAGCGAGTTGTGGAATTTTTCTGAGCATTTAACTGCCTTAAAGGGTGCTTTCCATGTTCCTGATTTTTTCGCTGATTTTTTTCTAACATTCTTTTCGATCATCTGAACTATATATGAAATAAAAAAGTATGTTAAATTCTTACAGCGAGTTGTGGATTTTTTTTGATCATTCAACTGCCTTAAAGGGTGCCTTTCATATTCCTGATTTTTTCGTTAATTTTTTTCTAACATTCTTTTCGATCATCTGAACTATATATGAAATAAAAAAGTATGTTAAATTCTTACAGCGAGTTGTGGAATTTTTCTGAGCATTCAACTGCATTAAAGTGTGCTTTCCATGTTCCTGATTTTTTCGCTATTTTTTTTCTAACATTCTTTTCAATCATCTGAACTATATATGAAATAAAAAAGTATGTTAAATTCTTACAGCGAGTCGTGGATTTTTTTTGATCATTCAACTGCCATAAAGGGTGCTTTCCATGTTCCTGATTCTTTCACTGATTTTTTTATATTCTTATTTTTGATCATTTGAACTATATATGAAATAAAAAAGTATGTTAAATTCTTACAGCGAGTTGTGGAATTTTTCTGAGCATTTAACTGCCTTAAAGGGTGCTTTCCATGTTCCTGATTTTTTCGTTAATTTTTTTCTAACATTCTTTTCGATCATCTGAACTATATATGAAATAAAAAAGTATGATAAATTCTTACAGCGAGTCGTGGATTTTTTTTGATCATTCAACTGCCATAAAGGGTGCTTTCCATGTTCCTGATTTTTTCGTTAATTTTTTTCTAACATTCTTTTCGATCATCTGAACTATATATGAAATAAAAAAGTATGTTGAATTCTTACAGCGAGTTGTGGAATTTTTCTGAGCATTTAAATGCCTTAAAGGGTGCTTTCCATGTTCCTGATTTTTTCGATAATTTTTTTCTAACATTCTTTTCGATCATCTGAACTATATATGAAATAAAAAAGTATGTTAAATTCTTGCAGCGAGTTGTGGATTTTTTCTGAGCATTCAACTGCCTTAAAGGGTGCTTTCCATGTTCCTGATTTTTTCGTTAATTTTTTTCTAACATTCTTTTCGATCATCTGAACTATATATGAAATAAAAACGTATGTTAAATTCTTACAGCGAGTTGTGGAATTTTTCTGAGCATTTAAATGCCTTAAAGGGTGCTTTCCATGTTCCTGATTTTTTCGATAATTTTTTTCTAATATTCTTTTCGATCATCTGAACTATATATGAAATAAAAAAGTATGTTAAATTCTTACAGCGAGTTGTGGAATTTTTCTGTAGCATTTAACTGCCTTAAAGGGTGCTTTCCATGTTCCTGATTTTTTCGCTGATTTTTTTATATTCTTATTTTTGATCATTTGAACTATATATGAAATAGAAAAGTATGTTAAATTCTGAGAGCGAGTTGTGGAATTTTTCTGAGCATTTAACTGCCTTAAAGGGTGCTTTCCATGTTCCTGATTTTTTCGCTGATTTTTTTCTAACATTCTTTTCGATCATCTGAACTATATATGAAATAAAAAAGTATGTTAAATTCTTACAGCGAGTTGTGGATTTTTTTTGATCATTCAACTGCCTTAAAGGGTGCCTTTCATGTTCCTGATTTTTTCGTTAATTTTTTTCTAACATTCTTTTCGATCATCTGAACTATATATGAAATAAAATAGTATGTTAAATTCTTACAGCGAGTTGTGGAATTTTTCTGAGCATTCAACTGCCTTAAAGGGTGCTTTCCATGTTCCTGATTTTTTCGCTAATTTTTTTCTAACATTCCTTTCAATCATCTGAACCATATATGAAATAAAAAAGTATGTTAAATTCTTACAGCGAGTTGTGGAATTTTTCTGAGCATTTAACTGCCTTAAAGGGTGCTTTCCATGTTCCTGATTCTTTCACTGATTTTTTATATTCTTATTTTTGATCATTTGAACTATATATGAAATAAAAAAGTATGTTAAATTCTTACAGCGAGTTGTGGAATTTTTCTGAGCATTTAACTGCCTTAAAGGGTGCTTTCCATGTTCCTGATTTTTTCGTTAATTTTTTTCTAACATTCTTTTCGATCATCTGAACTATATATGAAATAAAAAAGTATGATAAATTCTTACAGCGGGTCGTGGATTTTTTTTGATCATTCATCTGCCATAAAGGGTGCTTTCCATGTTCCTGATTTTTTCGTTAATTTTTTTCTAACATTCTTTTCGATCATCTGAACTATATATGAAATAAAAAAGTATGTTAAATTCTTACAGCGAGTTGTGGAATTTTTCTGAGCATTTAAATGCCTTAAAGGGTGCTTTCCATGTTCCTGATTTTTTCGATAATTTTTTTCTAACATTCTTTTCGATCATCTGAACTATATATGAAATAAAAAAGTATGTTAAATTCTTACAGCGAGTTGTGGAATTTTTCTGTAGCATTTAACTGCCTTAAAGGGTGCTTTCCATGTTCCTGATTTTTTCGCTGATTTTTTTATATTCTTATTTTTGATCATTTGAACTATATATGAAATAAAAAAGTATGTTAAATTCTTAGAGCGAGTTGTGGAATTTTTCTGAGCATTTAACTGCCTTAAAGGGTGCTTTCCATGTTCCTGATTTTTTCGCTGATTTTTTTGTAACATTCTTTTCGATCATCTGAACTATATATGAAATAAAAAAGTATGTTAAATTCTTACAGCGAGTTGTGGATTTTTTTTGATCATTCAACTGCCTTAAATGGTGCCTTTCATGTTCCTGATTTTTTCGTTAATTTTTTTCTAACATTCTTTTCGATCATCTGAACTATATATGAAATAAAAAAGTATGTTAAATTCTTACAGCGAGTTGTGGAATTTTTCTGAGCATTCAACTGCCTTAAAGGGTGCTTTCCATGTTCCTGATTTTTTCGCTAATTTTTTTCTAACATTCTTTTCAATCATCTGAACTATATATGAAATAAAAAAGTATGTTAAATTCTTACAGCGAGTTGTGGAATTTTTCTGAGCATTTAACTGCCTTAAAGGGTGCTTTCCATGTTCCTGATTCTTTCACTGATTTTTTTATATTCTTATTTTTGATCATTTGAACTATATATGAAATAAAAAAGTATGTTAAATTCTTACAGCGAGTTGTGGAATTTTTCTGAGCATTTAACTGCCTTAAAGGGTGCTTTCCATGTTCCTGATTTTTTCGTTAATTTTTTTCTAACATTCTTTTCGATCATCTGAACTATATATGAAATAAAAAAGTATGATAAATTCTTACAGCGAGTCGTGGATTTTTTTTGATCATTCAACTGCCATAAAGTGTGCTTTCCATGTTCCTGATTTTTTCGTTAATTTTTTTCTAACATTCTTTTCGATCATCTGAACTATATATGAAATAAAAAAGTATGTTAAATTCTTACAGCGAGTTGTGGATTTTTTTTGATCATTCAACTGCCTTAAAGGGTGCTTTCCATGTTCCTGATTTTTCGTTAATTTTTTTCTAACATTCTTTTCGATCATCTGAACTATATATGAAATAAAAAAGTATGTTAAATTCTTACAGCGAGTTGTGGATTTTTTTTGATCATTCAACTGCCTTAAAGGGTGCTTTCCATGTTCCTGATTTTTTCGTTAATTTTTTTCTAACATTCTTTTCGATCATCTGAAGTATATATGAAATAAAAAAGTATGTTAAATTCTTACAGCGAGTTGTGGAATTTTGCTGAGCATTTAACTGCCTTAAAGGGTGCTTTCCATGTTCCTGATTTTTTCGTTAATTTTTTTCTAACATTCTTTTCGATCATCTGAACTATATATGAAATAAAAAAGTATGTTAAATCCTTAGAGCGAGTTGTGGAATTTTTCTGAGCATTTAACTGCCTTAAAGGGTGCTTTCCATGTTCCTGATTTTTTCGATAATTTTTTTCTAACATTCTTTTCGATCATCTGAACTATATACGAAATAAAAAAGTATGTTAAATTCTTACAGCGAGTTGTGGAATTTTTCTGTAGCATTTAACTGCCTTAAAGGGTGCTTTCCATGTTCCTGATTTTTTCGCTGATTTTTTTATATTCTTATTTTTGATCATTTGAACTATATATGAAATAAAAAAGTATGTTAAATTCTTAGAGCGAGTTGTGGAATTTTTCTGAGCATTTAACTGACTTAAACGGTGCTTTCCATGTTCCTGATTTTTTCGCTGATTTTTTTCTAACATTCTTTTCGATCATCTGAACTATATATGAAATAAAAAAGTATGTTAAATTCTTACAGCGAATTGTGGATTTTTTTTGATCATTCAACTGCCTTAAAGGGTGCCTTTCATGTTCCTGATTTTTTCGTTAATTTTTTTCTAACATTCTTTTCGATCATCTGAACTATATATGAAATAAAAAAGTATGTTAAATTCTTACAGCGAGTTGTGGAATTTTTCTGAGCATTCAACTGCCTTAAAGGGTGCTTTCCATGTTCCTGATTTTTTCGCTAATTTTTTTCTAACATTCTTTTCAATCATCTGAACTATATATGAAATAAAAAAGTATGTTAAATTCTTACAGCGAGTTGTAGAATTTTTCTGAGCATTTAACTGCCTTAAAGGGTGCTTTCCATGTTCCTGATTCTTTCGCTGATTTTTTTATATTCTTATTTTTGATCATTTGAACTATATATGAAATAAAAAAGTATGTTAAATTCTTAGAGCGAGTTGTGGAATTTTTCTGAGCATTTAACTGCCTTAAAGGGTGCTTTCCATGTTCCTGATTTTTTCGCTGATTTTTTTCTAACATTCTTTTCGATCATCTGAACTATATATGAAATAAAAAAGTATGTTAAATTCTTACAGCGAGTTGTGGATTTTTTTTGATCATTCAACTGCCTTAAAGGGTGCTTTCCATGTTCCTGATTTTTTCGCTGATTTTTTTATATTCTTATTTTTGATCATTTGAACTATATATGAAATAAAAAAGTATGTTAAATTCTTAGAGCGAGTTGTGGAATTTTTCTGAGCATTTAACTGCCTTAAAGGGTGCTTTCCATGTTCCTGATTTTTTCGCTGATTTTTTTCTAACATTCTTTTCGATCATCTGAACTATATATGAAATAAAAAAGTATGTTAAATTCTTACAGCGAGTTGTGGATTTTTTTTGATCATTCAACTGCCTTAAAGGGTGCCTTTCATATTCCTGATTTTTTCGTTAATTTTTTTCTAACATTCTTTTCGATCATCTGAACTATATATGAAATAAAAAAGTATGTTAAATTCTTACAGCGAGTTGTGGAATTTTTCTGAGCATTCAACTGCCTTAAAGTGTGCTTTCCATGTTCCTGATTTTTTCGCTAATTTTTTTCTAACATTCTTTTCAATCATCTGAACTATATATGAAATAAAAAAGTATGTTAAATTCTTACAGCGAGTCGTGGATTTTTTTTGATCATTCAACTGCCATAAAGGGTGCTTTCCATGTTCCTGATTCTTTCACTGATTTTTTTATATTCTTATTTTTGATCATTTGAACTATATATGAAATAAAAAAGTATGTTAAATTCATACAGCGAGTTGTGGAATTTTTCTGAGCATTTAACTGCCTTAAAGGGTGCTTTCCATGTTCCTGATTTTTTCGTTAATTTTTTTCTAACATTCTTTTCGATCATCTGAACTATATATGAAATAAAAAAGTATGATAAATTCTTACAGCGAGTCGTGGATTTTTTTTGATCATTCAACTGCCATAAAGGGTGCTTTCCATGTTCCTGATTTTTTCGTTAATTTTTTTCTAACATTCTTTTCGATCATCTGAACTATATATGAAATAAAAAAGTATGTTGAATTCTTACAGCGAGTTGTGGAATTTTTCTGAGCATTTAAATGCCTTAAAGGGTGCTTTCCATGTTCCTGATTTTTTCGATAATTTTTTTCTAACATTCTTTTCGATCATCTGAACTATATATGAAATAAAAAAGTATGTTAAATTCTTGCAGCGAGTTGTGGATTTTTTCTGAGCATTCAACTGCCTTAAAGGGTGCTTTCCATGTTCCTGATTTTTTCGTTAATTTTTTTCTAACATTCTTTTCGATCATCTGAACTATATATGAAATAAAAACGTATGTTAAATTCTTACAGCGAGTTGTGGAATTTTTCTGAGCATTTAAATGCCTTAAAGGGTGCTTTCCATGTTCCTGATTTTTTCGATAATTTTTTTCTAATATTCTTTTCGATCATCTGAACTATATATGAAATAAAAAAGTATGTTAAATTCTTACAGCGAGTTGTGGAATTTTTCTGTAGCATTTAACTGCCTTAAAGGGTGCTTTCCATGTTCCTGATTTTTTCGCTGATTTTTTTATATTCTTATTTTTGATCATTTGAACTATATATGAAATAGAAAAGTATGTTAAATTCTGAGAGCGAGTTGTGGAATTTTTCTGAGCATTTAACTGCCTTAAAGGGTGCTTTCCATGTTCCTGATTTTTTCGCTGATTTTTTTCTAACATTCTTTTCGATCATCTGAACTATATATGAAATAAAAAAGTATGTTAAATTCTTACAGCGAGTTGTGGATTTTTTTTGATCATTCAACTGCCTTAAAGGGTGCCTTTCATGTTCCTGATTTTTTCGTTAATTTTTTTCTAACATTCTTTTCGATCATCTGAACTATATATGAAATAAAAAAGTATGTTAAATTCTTACAGCGAGTTGTGGAATTTTTCTGAGCATTCAACTGCCTTAAAGGGTGCTTTCCATGTTCCTGATTTTTTCGCTAATTTTTTTCTAACATTCTTTTCAATCATCTGAACTATATATGAAATAAAAAAGTATGTTAAATTCTTACAGCGAGTTGTGGAATTTTTCTGAGCATTTAACTGCCTTAAAGGGTGCTTTCCATGTTCCTGATTCTTTCACTGATTTTTTTATATTCTTATTTTTGATCATTTGAACTATATATGAAATAAAAAAGTATGTTAAATTCTTACAGCGAGTTGTGGAATTTTTCTGAGCATTTAACTGCCTTAAAGGGTGCTTTCCATGTTCCTGATTTTTTCGTTAATTTTTTTCTAACATTCTTTTCGATCATCTGAACTATATATGAAATAAAAAAGTATGATAAATTCTTACAGCGAGTCGTGGATTTTTTTTGATCATTCAACTGCCATAAAGTGTGCTTTCCATGTTCCTGATTTTTTCGTTAATTTTTTTCTAACATTCTTTTCGATCATCTGAACTATATATGAAATAAAAAAGTATGTTAAATTCTTACAGCGAGTTGTGGAATTTTTCTGAGCATTTAAATGCCTTAAAGGGTGCTTTCCATGTTCCTGATTTTTTCGATAATTTTTTTCTAACATTCTTTTCGATCATATGAACTATATATGAAATAAAAAAGTATGTTAAATTCTTGCAGCGAGTTGTGGATTTTTTCTGAGCATTCAACTGCCTTAAAGGGTGCTTTCCATGTTCCTGATTTTTTCGTTAATTTTTTTCTAACATTCTTTTCGATCATCTGAACTATATATGAAATAAAAAAGTATGTTAAATTCTTACAGCGAGTTGTGGAATTTTTCTGAGCATTCAACTGCCTTAAAGGGTGCTTTCCATGTTCCTGATTTTTTCGTTAATTTTTTTTCTAACATTCTTTTCGATCATCTGAACTATATATGAAATAAAAAAGTATGTTAAATTCTTACAGCGAGATGTGGATTTTTTTTGATCATTCAACTGCCTTAAAGGGTGCTTTCCATGTTCCTGATTTTTTCGTTAATTTTTTTCTAACATTCTCTTCGATCATCTGAACTATATATGAAATAAAAAAGTATGTTAAATTCTTACAGCGAGTTGTGGAATTTTTCTGTAGCATTTAACTGCCTTAAAAGGTGCTTTCCATGTTCCTGATTTTTTCGCTGATTTTTTTCTATTCTTATTTTTGATCATTTGAACTATATATGAAATAAAAAAGTATGTTAAATTCTTAGAGCGAGTTGTGGAATTTTTCTGAGCATTTAACTGCCTTAAAGGGTGCTTTCCATGTTCCTGATTTTTTCGCTGATTTTTTTCTAACATTCTTTTCGATCATCTGAACTATATATGAAATAAAAAAGTATGTTAAATTCTTACATCGAGTTGTGGATTTTTTTTGATCATTCAACTGCCTTAAAGGGTGCCTTTCATGTTCCTGATTTTTTCGTTAATTTTTTTCTAACATTCTTTTCGATCATCTGAACTATATATGAAATAAAAAAGTATGTTAAATTCTTACAGCGAGTTGTGGAATTTTTCTGAGCATTCAACTGCCTTAAAGGGTGCTTTCCATGTTCCTGATTTTTTCGTTAATTTTTTTCTAACATTCTTTTCGATCATCTGAACTATATATGAAATAAAAAAGTATGTTAAATTCTTACAGCGAGTTGTGGAATTTTTCTGAGCGTTTAACTGCCTTAAAGGGTGCTTTCCATGTTCCTGATTCTTTCGCTGATTTTTTTATATTCTTATTTTTGATCATTTGAACTATATATGAAATAAAAAAGTATGTTAAATTCTTACAGCGAGATGTGGATTTTTTTTGATCATTCAACTGCCTTAAAGGGTGCTTTCCATGTTCCTGATTTTTTCGTTAATTTTTTTCTAACATTCTCTTCGATCATCTGAACTATATATGAAATAAAAAAGTATGTTAAATTCTTACAGCGAGTTGTGGAATTTTTCTGTAGCATTTAACTGCCTTAAAAGGTGCTTTCCATGTTCCTGATTTTTTCGCTGATTTTTTTCTATTCTTATTTTTGATCATTTGAACTATATATGAAATAAAAAAGTATGTTAAATTCTTAGAGCGAGTTGTGGAATTTTTCTGAGCATTTAACTGCCTTAAAGGGTGCTTTCCATGTTCCTGATTTTTTCGCTGATTTTTTTCTAACATTCTTTTCGATCATCTGAACTATATATGAAATAAAAAAGTATGTTAAATTCTTACATCGAGTTGTGGATTTTTTTTGATCATTCAACTGCCTTAAAGGGTGCCTTTCATGTTCCTGATTTTTTCGTTAATTTTTTTCTAACATTCTTTTCGATCATCTGAACTATATATGAAATAAAAAAGTATGTTAAATTCTTACAGCGAGTTGTGGAATTTTTCTGAGCATTCAACTGCCTTAAAGGGTGCTTTCCATGTTCCTGATTTTTTCGTTAATTTTTTTCTAACATTCTTTTCGATCATCTGAACTATATATGAAATAAAAAAGTATGTTAAATTCTTACAGCGAGTTGTGGAATTTTTCTGAGCGTTTAACTGCCTTAAAGGGTGCTTTCCATGTTCCTGATTCTTTCGCTGATTTTTTTATATTCTTATTTTTGATCATTTGAACTATATATGAAATAAAAAAGTATGTTAAATTCTTACAGCGAGTCGTGGAATTTTTCTGAGCATTTAACTGCCTTAAAGGGTGCTTTCCATGTTCCTGATTTTTTCGTTAATTTTTTTCTAACATTCTTTTCGATCATCTGAACTATATATGAAATAAAAAAGTATGTTAAATTCTTACAGCGAGTCGTGGATTTTTTTTGATCATTCAACTGCCATAAAGGGTGCTTTCCATGTTCCTGATTTTTTCGTTAATTTTTTTCTAACATTCTTTTCGATCATCTGAACTATATATGAAATAAAAACGTATGTTAAATTCTTACAGCGAGTTGTGGAATTTTTCTGAGCATTTAAATGCCTTAAAGGGTGCTTTCCATGTTCCTGATTTTTTCGATAATTTTTTTCTAATATTCTTTTCGATCATCTGAACTATATATGAAATAAAAAAGTATGTTAAATTCTTACAGCGAGTTGTGGAATTTTTCTGTAGCATTTAACTGCCTTAAAGGGTGCTTTACATGTTCCTGATTTTTTCGCTGATTTTTTTATATTCTTATTTTTGATCATTTGAACTATATATGAAATAAAAAAGTATGTTAAATTCTTAGAGCGAGTTGTGGAATTTTTCTGAGCATTTAACTGCCTTAAAGGGTGCTTTCCATGTTCCTGATTTTTTCGCTGATTTTTTTCTAACATTCTTTTCGATCATCTGAACTATATATGAAATAAAAAAGTATGTTAAATTCTTACAGCGAGTTGTGGATTTTTTTTGATCATTCAACTGCCTTAAAGGGTGCCTTTCATGTTCCTGATTTTTTCGTTAATTTTTTTCTATCATTCTTTTCGATCATCTGAACTATATATGAAATAAAAAAGTATGTTAAATTCTTACAGCGAGTTGTGGAATTTTTCTGAGCATTCAACTGCCTTAAAGTGTGCTTTCCATGTTCTTGATTTTTTCGCTAATTTTTTTCTAACATTCTTTTCAATCATCTGAACTATATATGAAATAAAAAAGTATGTTAAATTCTTACAGCGAGTCGTGGATTTTTTTTGATCATTCAACTGCCATAAAGGGTGCTTTCCATGTTCCTGATTCTTTCACTGATTTTTTTATATTCTTATTTTTGATCATTTGAACTATATGTGAAATAAAAAAGTATGTTAAATTCTTACAGCGAGTTGTGGAATTTTTCTGAGCATTTAACTGCCTTAAAGGGTGCTTTCCATGTTCCTGATTTTTTCGTTAATTTTTTTCTAACGTTCTTTTCGATCATCTGAACTATATATGAAATAAAAAAGTATGATAAATTCTTACAGCGAGTCGTGGATTTTTTTTGATCATTCAACTGCCATAAAGGGTGCTTTCCATGTTCCTGATTTTTTCGTTAATTTTTTTCTAACATTCTTTTCGATCATCTGAACTATATATGAAATAAAAAAGTATGTTGAATTCTTACAGCGAGTTGTGGAATTTTTCTGAGCATTTAAATGCCTTAAAGGGTGCTTTCCATGTTCCTGATTTTTTCGATAATTTTTTTCTAACATTCTTTTCGATCATCTGAACTATATATGAAATAAAAAAGTATGTTAAATTCTTGCAGCGAGTTGTGGATTTTTTCTGAGCATTCAACTGCCTTAAAGGGTGCTTTCCATGTTCCTGATTTTTTCGTTAATTTTTTTCTAACATTCTTTTCGATCATCTGAACTATATATGAAATAAAAACGTATGTTAAATTCTTACAGCGAGTTGTGGAATTTTTCTGAGCATTTAAATGCCTTAAAGGGTGCTTTCCATGTTCCTGATTTTTTCGATAATTTTTTTCTAATATTCTTTTCGATCATCTGAACTTTATATGAAATAAAAAAGTATGTTAAATTCTTACAGCGAGTTGTGGAATTTTTCTGTAGCATTTAACTGCCTTAAAGGGTGCTTTCCATGTTCCTGATTTTTTCGCTGATTTTTTTATATTCTTATTTTTGATCATTTGAACTATATATGAAATAAAAAAGTATGTTAAATTCTTAGAGCGAGTTGTGGAATTTTTCTGAGCATTTAACTGCCTTAAAGGGTGCTTTCCATGTTCCTGATTTTTTCGTTAATTTTTTTCTAACATTCTTTTCGATCATCTGAACTATATATGAAATAAAAAAGTATGATAAATTCTTACAGCGAGTCGTGGATTTTTTTTGATCATTCAACTGCCATAAAGGGTGCTTTCCATGTTCCTGATTTTTTCGTTAATTTTTTTCTAACATTCTTTTCGATCATCTGAACTATATATGAAATAAAAAAGTATGTTGAATTCTTACAGCGAGTTGTGGAATTTTTCTGAGCATTTAAATGCCTTAAAGGGTGCTTTCCATGTTCCTGATTTTTTCGATAATTTTTTTCTAACATTCTTTTCGATCATCTGAACTATATATGAAATAAAAAAGTATGTTAAATTCTTGCAGCGAGTTGTGGTTTTTTTCTGAGCATTCAACTGCCTTAAAGGGTGCTTTCCATGTTCCTGATTTTTTCGTTAATTTTTTTCTAACATTCTTTTCGATCATCTGAACTATATATGAAATAAAAACGTATGTTAAATTCTTACAGCGAGTTGTGGAATTTTTCTGAGCATTTAAATGCCTTAAAGGGTGCTTTCCATGTTCCTGATTTTTTCGATAATTTTTTTCTAATATTCTTTTCGATCATCTGAACTATATATGAAATAAAAAAGTATGTTAAATTCTTACAGCGAGTTGTGGAATTTTTCTGTAGCATTTAACTGCCTTAAAGGGTGCTTTCCATGTTCCTGATTTTTTCGCTGATTTTTTTATATTCTTATTTTTGATCATTTGAACTATATATGAAATAGAAAAGTATGTTAAATTCTGAGAGCGAGTTGTGGAATTTTTCTGAGCATTTAACTGCCTTAAAGGGTGCTTTCCATGTTCCTGATTTTTTCGCTGATTTTTTTCTAACATTCTTTTCGATCATCTGAACTATATATGAAATAAAAAAGTATGTTAAATTCTTACAGCGAGTTGTGGATTTTTTTTGATCATTCAACTGCCTTAAAGGGTGCCTTTCATGTTCCTGATTTTTTCGTTAATTTTTTTCTAACATTCTTTTCGATCATCTGAACTATATATGAAATAAAAAAGTATGTTAAATTCTTACAGCGAGTTGTGGAATTTTTCTGAGCATTCAACTGCCTTAAAGGGTGCTTTCCATGTTCCTGATTTTTTCGCTAATTTTTTTCTAACATTCTTTTCAATCATCTGAACTATATATGAAATAAAAAAGTATGTTAAATTCTTACAGCGAGTTGTGGAATTTTTCTGAGCATTTAACTGCCTTAAAGGGTGCTTTCCATGTTCCTGATTCTTTCACTGATTTTTTTATATTCTTATTTTTGATCATTTGAACTATATATGAAATAAAAAAGTATGTTAAATTCTTACAGCGAGTTGTGGAATTTTTCTGAGCATTTAACTGCCTTAAAGGGTGCTTTCCATGTTCCTGATTTTTTCGTTAATTTTTTTCTAACATTCTTTTCGATCATCTGAACTATATATGAAATAAAAAAGTATGATAAATTCTTACAGCGAGTCGTGGATTTTTTTTGATCATTCAACTGCCATAAAGTGTGCTTTCCATGTTCCTGATTTTTTCGTTAATTTTTTTCTAACATTCTTTTCGATCATCTGAACTATATATGAAATAAAAAAGTATGTTAAATTCTTACAGCGAGTTGTGGAATTTTTCTGAGCATTTAAATGCCTTAAAGGGTGCTTTCCATGTTCCTGATTTTTTCGATAATTTTTTTCTAACATTCTTTTCGATCATATGAACTATATATGAAATAAAAAAGTATGTTAAATTCTTGCAGCGAGTTGTGGATTTTTTCTGAGCATTCAACTGCCTTAAAGGGTGCTTTCCATGTTCCTGATTTTTTCGTTAATTTTTTTCTAACATTCTTTTCGATCATCTGAACTATATATGAAATAAAAAAGTATGTTAAATTCTTACAGCGAGTTGTGGAATTTTTCTGAGCATTCAACTGCCTTAAAGGGTGCTTTCCATGTTCCTGATTTTTTCGTTAATTTTTTTTCTAACATTCTTTTCGATCATCTGAACTATATATGAAATAAAAAAGTATGTTAAATTCTTACAGCGAGATGTGGATTTTTTTTGATCATTCAACTGCCTTAAAGGGTGCTTTCCATGTTCCTGATTTTTTCGTTAATTTTTTTCTAACATTCTCTTCGATCATCTGAACTATATATGAAATAAAAAAGTATGTTAAATTCTTACAGCGAGTTGTGGAATTTTTCTGTAGCATTTAACTGCCTTAAAAGGTGCTTTCCATGTTCCTGATTTTTTCGCTGATTTTTTTCTATTCTTATTTTTGATCATTTGAACTATATATGAAATAAAAAAGTATGTTAAATTCTTAGAGCGAGTTGTGGAATTTTTCTGAGCATTTAACTGCCTTAAAGGGTGCTTTCCATGTTCCTGATTTTTTCGCTGATTTTTTTCTAACATTCTTTTCGATCATCTGAACTATATATGAAATAAAAAAGTATGTTAAATTCTTACATCGAGTTGTGGATTTTTTTTGATCATTCAACTGCCTTAAAGGGTGCCTTTCATGTTCCTGATTTTTTCGTTAATTTTTTTCTAACATTCTTTTCGATCATCTGAACTATATATGAAATAAAAAAGTATGTTAAATTCTTACAGCGAGTTGTGGAATTTTTCTGAGCATTCAACTGCCTTAAAGGGTGCTTTCCATGTTCCTGATTTTTTCGTTAATTTTTTTCTAACATTCTTTTCGATCATCTGAACTATATATGAAATAAAAAAGTATGTTAAATTCTTACAGCGAGTTGTGGAATTTTTCTGAGCGTTTAACTGCCTTAAAGGGTGCTTTCCATGTTCCTGATTCTTTCGCTGATTTTTTTATATTCTTATTTTTGATCATTTGAACTATATATGAAATAAAAAAGTATGTTAAATTCTTACAGCGAGATGTGGATTTTTTTTGATCATTCAACTGCCTTAAAGGGTGCTTTCCATGTTCCTGATTTTTTCGTTAATTTTTTTCTAACATTCTCTTCGATCATCTGAACTATATATGAAATAAAAAAGTATGTTAAATTCTTACAGCGAGTTGTGGAATTTTTCTGTAGCATTTAACTGCCTTAAAAGGTGCTTTCCATGTTCCTGATTTTTTCGCTGATTTTTTTCTATTCTTATTTTTGATCATTTGAACTATATATGAAATAAAAAAGTATGTTAAATTCTTAGAGCGAGTTGTGGAATTTTTCTGAGCATTTAACTGCCTTAAAGGGTGCTTTCCATGTTCCTGATTTTTTCGCTGATTTTTTTCTAACATTCTTTTCGATCATCTGAACTATATATGAAATAAAAAAGTATGTTAAATTCTTACATCGAGTTGTGGATTTTTTTTGATCATTCAACTGCCTTAAAGGGTGCCTTTCATGTTCCTGATTTTTTCGTTAATTTTTTTCTAACATTCTTTTCGATCATCTGAACTATATATGAAATAAAAAAGTATGTTAAATTCTTACAGCGAGTTGTGGAATTTTTCTGAGCATTCAACTGCCTTAAAGGGTGCTTTCCATGTTCCTGATTTTTTCGTTAATTTTTTTCTAACATTCTTTTCGATCATCTGAACTATATATGAAATAAAAAAGTATGTTAAATTCTTACAGCGAGTTGTGGAATTTTTCTGAGCGTTTAACTGCCTTAAAGGGTGCTTTCCATGTTCCTGATTCTTTCGCTGATTTTTTTATATTCTTATTTTTGATCATTTGAACTATATATGAAATAAAAAAGTATGTTAAATTCTTACAGCGAGTTGTGGAATTTTTCTGAGCATTTAACTGCCTTAAAGGGTGCTTTCCATGTTCCTGATTTTTTCGTTAATTTTTTTCTAACGTTCTTTTCGATCATCTGAACTATATATGAAATAAAAAAGTATGATAAATTCTTACAGCGAGTCGTGGATTTTTTTTGATCATTCAACTGCCATAAAGGGTGCTTTCCATGTTCCTGATTTTTTCGTTAATTTTTTTCTAACATTCTTTTCGATCATCTGAACTATATATGAAATAAAAAAGTATGTTGAATTCTTACAGCGAGTTGTGGAATTTTTCTGAGCATTTAAATGCCTTAAAGGGTGCTTTCCATGTTCCTGATTTTTTCGATAATTTTTTTCTAACATTCTTTTCGATCATCTGAACTATATATGAAATAAAAAAGTATGTTAAATTCTTGCAGCGAGTTGTGGATTTTTTCTGAGCATTCAACTGCCTTAAAGGGTGCTTTCCATGTTCCTGATTTTTTCGTTAATTTTTTTCTAACATTCTTTTCGATCATCTGAACTATATATGAAATAAAAACGTATGTTAAATTCTTACAGCGAGTTGTGGAATTTTTCTGAGCATTTAAATGCCTTAAAGGGTGCTTTCCATGTTCCTGATTTTTTCGATAATTTTTTTCTAATATTCTTTTCGATCATCTGAACTATATATGAAATAAAAAAGTATGTTAAATTCTTACAGCGAGTTGTGGAATTTTTCTGTAGCATTTAACTGCCTTAAAGGGTGCTTTCCATGTTCCTGATTTTTTCGCTGATTTTTTTATATTCTTATTTTTGATCATTTGAACTATATATGAAATAAAAAAGTATGTTAAATTCTTAGAGCGAGTTGTGGAATTTTTCTGAGCATTTAACTGCCTTAAAGGGTGCTTTCCATGTTCCTGATTTTTTCGCTGATTTTTTTCTAACATTCTTTTCGATCATCTGAACTATATATGAAATAAAAAAGTATGTTAAATTCTTACAGCGAGTTGTGGATTTTTTTTGATCATTCAACTGCCTTAAAGGGTGCCTTTCATGTTCCTGATTTTTTCGTTAATTTTTTTCTAACATTCTTTTCGATCATCTGAACTATATATGAAATAAAAAAGTATGTTAAATTCTTACAGCGAGTTGTGGAATTTTTCTGAGCATTCAACTGCCTTAAAGTGTGCTTTCCATGTTCCTGATTTTTTCGCTAATTTTTTTCTAACATTCTTTTCAATCATCTGAACTATATATGAAATAAAAAAGTATGTTAAATTCTTACAGCGAGTCGTGGATTTTTTTTGATCATTCAACTGCCATAAAGGGTGCTTTCCATGTTCCTGATTTTTTCGTTAATTTTTTTCTAACATTCTTTTCGATCATCTGAACTATATATGAAATAAAAAAGTATGTTGAATTCTTACAGCGAGTTGTGGAATTTTTCTGAGCATTTAAATGCCTTAAAGGGTGCTTTCCATGTTCCTGATTTTTTCGTTAATTTTTTTCTAACATTCTTTTCGATCATCTGAACTATATATGAAATAAAAACGTATGTTAATTTCTTACAGCGAGTTGTGGAATTTTTCTGAGCATTTAAATGCCTTAAAGGGTGCTTTCCATGTTCCTGATTTTTTCGATAATTTTTTTCTAATATTCTTTTCGATCATCCGAACTATATATGAAATAAAAAAGTATGTTAAATTCTTACAGCGAGTTGTGGAATTTTTCTGTAGCATTTAACTGCCTTAAAGGGTGCTTTCCATGTTCCTGATTTTTTCGCTGATTTTTTTATATTCTTATTTTTGATCATTTGAACTATATATGAAATAAAAAAGTATGTTAAATTCTTAGAGCGAGTTGTGGAATTTTTCTGAGCATTTAACTGCCTTAAAGGGTGCTTTCCATGTTCCTGATTTTTTCGCTGGTTTTTTTCTAACATTCTTTTCGATCATCTGAACTATATATGAAATAAAAAAGTATGTTAAATTCTTACAGCGAGTTGTGGATTTTTTTTGATCATTCAACTGCCTTAAAGGGTGCCTTTCATGTTCCTGATTTTTTCGTTAATTTTTTTGTAACATTCTTTTCGATCATCTGAACTATATATGAAATAAAATAGTATGTTAAATTCTTACAGCGAGTTGTGGAATTTTTCTGAGCATTCAACTGCCTTAAAGGGTGCTTTTCATGTTCCTGATTTTTTCGCTAATTTTTTTCTAACATTCTTTTCAATCATCTGAACCATATATGAAATAAAAAAGTATGTTAAATTCTTACAGCGAGTTGTGGAATTTTTCTGAGCATTTAACTGCCTTAAAGGGTGCTTTCCATGTTCCTGATTCTTTCGCTGATTTTTTTATATTCTTATTTTTGATCATTTGAACTATATATGAAATAAAAAAGTATGTTAAATTCTTACAGCGAGTTGTGGAATTTTTCTGAGCATTTAACTGCCTTAAAGGGTGCTTTCCATGTTCCTGATTTTTTCGCTGATTTTTTTCTAACATTATTTTCGATCATCTGAACTATATATGAAATAAAAAAGTATGTTAAATTCTTACAACGAGTTGTGGATTTTTTTTGATCATTCAACTACATTAAAGGGTGACTTTCATGTTCCTGATTTTTTCGTTAATTTTTTTCTAACATTCTTTTCGATCATCTGAACTATATATGAAATAAAAAAGTATGTTAAATTCTTACAGCGAGTTGTGGAATTTTTCTGAGCATTCAACTGCCTTAAAGGGTGCTTTCCATGTTCCTGATATTTTCGCTGATTTTTTATATTCTTATTTTTGATCATTTGAACTATATATGAAATAAAAAAGTATGTTAAATTCTTAGAGCGAGTTGTGGAATTTTTCTGAGCATTCAACTGCCTTAAAGGGTGCTTTCCATGTTCCTGATTCTTTCGCTGATTTTTTTATATTCTTATTTTTGATCATTTGAACTATATATGAAATAAAAAAGTATGTTAAATTCTTACAGCGAGTTGTCGAATTTTTCTGAGCATTTAACTGCCTTAAAGGGTGCTTTCCATGTTCCTGATTTTTTCGTTAATTTTTTTCTAACATTCTTTTCGATCATCTGAACTATATATGAAATAAAAAAGTATGTTAAATTCTTACAGCGAGTCGTGGATTTTTTTTGATCATTCAACTGCCTTAAAGGGTGCTTTCCATGTTCCAGATTTTTTCGCTGATTTTTTTGTATTCTTATTTTTGATCATTTGAACTATATATGAAATAAAAAAGTATGTTAAATTCTTAGAGCGAGTTGTGGAATTTTTCTGAGCATTTAACTGCCTTAAAGGGTGCTTTCCATGTTCCTGATTTTTTCGCTGATTTTTTTCTAATATTTTTTTCGATCATCTGAACTATATATGAAATAAAAAAGTATGTTAAATTCTTACAGCGAGTTGTGGATTTTTTTTGATCATTGAACTGCCTTAAAGGGTGCCTTTCATGTTCCTGATTTTTTCGTTAATTTTTTTCTAACATTCTTTTCGATCATCTGAACTATATATGAAATAAAAAAGTATGTTAAATTCTTACAGCGAGTTGTGGAATTTTTCTGAGCATTCAACTGCCTTAAAGGGTGCTTTCCATGTTCCTGATTTTTTCGTTAATTTTTTTCTAACATTCTTTTCGATCATCTGAACTATATATGAAATAAAAAAGTATGTTCAATTCTTACAGCGAGTTGTGGAATTTTTCTGAGCATTTAACTGCCTTAAAGGGTGCTTTCCATGTTCCTGATTTTTTCGTTAATTTTTTTCTAACATTCTTTTCGATCATCTGAACTATATATGAAATAAAAAAGTATGTTAAATTCTTACAGCGAGTTGTGGATTTTTTTTGATCATTCAACTGTCTTAACGGGTGCTTTCCATGTTTCTGATTTTTTCGCTGATTTTTTTATATTCTTTTTTTTGATCATTTGAACTATATATGAAATAAAAAAGTATGTTAAATTCTTACAGCGAGTTGTGGAATTTTTCTGAGCATTTAACTGCCTTAAAGGGTGCTTTCCATGTTCCTGATTTTTTCGTTAATTTTTTCTAACATTCTTTTCGATCATCTGAACTATATATGAAATAAAAAAGTATGTTAAATTCTTACAGCGAGTCGTGGATTTTTTTTGATCATTCAACTGCCTTAAAGGGTGCTTTCCATGTTTCTGATTTTTTCGCTGATTTTTTCATATTCTTATTTTTGATCATTTCAACTATATATTAAATAAAAAAGTATGTTAAATTCTTAGAGCGAGTTGTGGAATTTTTCTGAGCATTTAACTGCCTTAAAGGGTGCTTTCCATGTTCCTGATTTTTTCGCTGATTTTTATATACTCTTATTTTTGATCATTTGAAGTATATGTGAACCAAAAAAGTATGTTAAATTCTTACAGCGAGTTGTGGAATTTTTCTGATCATTCAACTGCCTTAAAGGGTGCTTTCCATGTTCCTGATTTTTTCGTTAATTTTTTTCTAACATTCTTTTCGATCATCTGAACTATATATGAAATAAAAAAGTATGATAAATTCTTAGAGCGAGTTGTGGAATTTTTCTGAGCATTTAACTGCCTTAAAGGGTGCTTTCCATGTTCCTGATTTTTTCGCTGATTTTTTTATATTCTTATTTTTGATCATTCGAACTATATATGAAATAAAAAAGTATGTTAAATTCTTAGAGCGAGTTGTGGAATTTTTCTGAGCATTTAACTGCCTTAAAGGGTGCTTTCCATGTTCCTGATTTTTTCGCTGATTTTTTTCTAACATTCTTTTCGATCATCTGAACTATATATGAAATAAAAAAGTATGTTAAATTCTTACAGCGAGTTGTGGATTTTTTTTGATCATTCAACTGCCTTAAAGGGTGCTTTCCATGTTCCTGATTTTTCGTTAATTTTTTTCTAACATTGTTTTCGATCATCTGAACTATATATGAAATAAAAAAGTATGTTAAATTCTTACAGCGAGTTGTGGATTTTTTTTGATCATTCAACTGCCTTAAAGGGTGCTTTCCATGTTCCTGATTTTTTCGTTAATTTTTTTCTAACATTCTTTTCGATCATCTGAAGTATATATGAAATAAAAAAGTATGTTAAATTCTTACAGCGAGTTGTGGAATTTTGCTGAGCATTTAACTGCCTTAAAGGGTGCTTTCCATGTTCCTGATTTTTTCGTTAATTTTTTTCTAACATTCTTTTCGATCATCTGAACTATATATGAAATAAAAAAGTATGTTAAATCCTTAGAGCGAGTTGTGGAATTTTTCTGAGCATTTAACTGCCTTAAAGGGTGCTTTCCATGTTCCTGATTTTTTCGATAATTTTTTTCTAACATTCTTTTCGATCATCTGAACTATATACGAAATAAAAAAGTATGTTAAATTCTTACAGCGAGTTGTGGAATTTTTCTGTAGCATTTAACTGCCTTAAAGGGTGCTTTCCATGTTCCTGATTTTTTCGCTGATTTTTTTATATTCTTATTTTTGATCATTTGAACTATATATGAAATAAAAAAGTATGTTAAATTCTTAGAGCGAGTTGTGGAATTTTTCTGAGCATTTAACTGACTTAAAGGGTGCTTTCCATGTTCCTGATTTTTTCGCTGATTTTTTTCTAACATTCTTTTCGATCATCTGAACTATATATGAAATAAAAAAGTATGTTAAATTCTTACAGCGAATTGTGGATTTTTTTTGATCATTCAACTGCCTTAAAGGGTGCCTTTCATGTTCCTGATTTTTTCGTTAATTTTTTTCTAACATTCTTTTCGATCATCTGAACTATATATGAAATAAAAAAGTATGTTAAATTCTTACAGCGAGTTGTGGAATTTTTCTGAGCATTCAACTGCCTTAAAGGGTGCTTTCCATGTTCCTGATTTTTTCGCTAATTTTTTTCTAACATTCTTTTCAATCATCTGAACTATATATGAAATAAAAAAGTATGTTAAATTCTTACAGCGAGTTGTAGAATTTTTCTGAGCATTTAACTGCCTTAAAGGGTGCTTTCCATGTTCCTGATTCTTTCGCTGATTTTTTTATATTCTTATTTTTGATCATTTGAACTATATATGAAATAAAAAAGTATGTTAAATTCTTAGAGCGAGTTGTGGAATTTTTCTGAGCATTTAACTGCCTTAAAGGGTGCTTTCCATGTTCCTGATTTTTTCGCTGATTTTTTTCTAACATTCTTTTCGATCATCTGAACTATATATGAAATAAAAAAGTATGTTAAATTCTTACAGCGAGTTGTGGATTTTTTTTGATCATTCAACTGCCTTAAAGGGTGCTTTCCATGTTCCTGATTTTTTCGCTGATTTTTTTATATTCTTATTTTTGATCATTTGAACTATATATGAAATAAAAAAGTATGTTAAATTCTTAGAGCGAGTTGTGGAATTTTTCTGAGCATTTAACTGACTTAAAGGGTGCTTTCCATGTTCCTGATTTTTTCGCTGATTTTTTTCTAACATTCTTTTCGATCATCTGAACTATATATGAAATAAAAAAGTATGTTAAATTCTTACAGCGAATTGTGGATTTTTTTTGATCATTCAACTGCCTTAAAGGGTGCCTTTCATGTTCCTGATTTTTTCGTTAATTTTTTTCTAACATTCTTTTCGATCATCTGAACTATATATGAAATAAAAAAGTATGTTAAATTCTTACAGCGAGTTGTGGAATTTTTCTGAGCATTCAACTGCCTTAAAGGGTGCTTTCCATGTTCCTGATTTTTTCGCTAATTTTTTTCTAACATTCTTTTCAATCATCTGAACTATATATGAAATAAAAAAGTATGTTAAATTCTTACAGCGAGTTGTGGAATTTTTCTGAGCATTTAACTGCCTTAAAGGGTGCTTTCCATGTTCCTGATTCTTTCACTGATTTTTTTATATTCTTATTTTTGATCATTTGAACTATATATGAAATAAAAAAGTATGTTAAATTCTTACAGCGAGTTGTGGAATTTTTCTGAGCATTTAACTGCCTTAAAGGGTGCTTTCCATGTTCCTGATTTTTTCGTTAATTTTTTTCTAACATTCTTTTCGATCATCTGAACTATATATGAAATAAAAAAGTATGATAAATTCTTACAGCGAGTCGTGGATTTTTTTGGATCATTCAACTGCCATAAAGGGTGCTTTCCATGTTCCTGATTTTTTCGTTAATTTTTTTCTAACATTCTTTTCGATCATCTGAACTATATATGAAATAAAAAAGTATGTTAAATTCTTACAGCGAGTTGTGGAATTTTTCTGAGCATTTAAATGCCTTAAAGGGTGCTTTCCGTGTTCCTGATTTTTTCGATAATTTTTTTCTAACATTCTTTTCGATCATCTGAACTATATATGAAATAAAAAAGTATGTTAAATTCTTACAGCGAGTTGGGGAATTTTTCTGTAGCATTTAACTGCCTTAAAGGGTGCTTTCCATGTTCCTGATTTTTTCGCTGATTTTTCTGTATTCTTATTTTTGATCATTTGAACTATATATGAATTAAAAAAGTATGTTAAATTCTTAGAGCGAGTTGTGGAATTTTTCTGAGCATTTAACTGCCTTAAAGGGTGCTTTCCATGTTCGTGATTTTTTCGCTGATTTTTTTCTAACATTATTTTCGATCATCTGAACTATATATGAAATAAAAAAGTATGTTAAATTCTTACAACGAGTTGTGGATTTTTTTTGATCATTCAACTACATTAAAGGGTGACTTTCATGTTCCTGATTTTTTCGTTAATTTTTTTCTAACATTCTTTTCGATCATCTGAACTATATATGAAATAAAAAAGTATGTTAAATTCTTACAGCGAGTTGTGGAATTTTTCTGAGCATTCAACTGCCTTAAAGGGTGCTTTCCATGTTCCTGATATTTTCGCTGATTTTTTATATTCTTATTTTTGATCATTTGAACTATATATGAAATAAAAAAGTATGTTAAATTCTTAGAGCGAGTTGTGGAATTTTTCTGAGCATTCAACTGCCTTAAAGGGTGCTTTCCATGTTCCTGATTCTTTCGCTGATTTTTTTATATTCTTATTTTTGATCATTTGAACTATATATGAAATAAAAAAGTATGTTAAATTCTTACAGCGAGTTGTCGAATTTTTCTGAGCATTTAACTGCCTTAAAGGGTGCTTTCCATGTTCCTGATTTTTTCGTTAATTTTTTTCTAACATTCTTTTCGATCATCTGAACTATATATGAAATAAAAAAGTATGTTAAATTCTTACAGCGAGTCGTGGATTTTTTTTGATCATTCAACTGCCTTAAAGGGTGCTTTCCATGTTCCAGATTTTTTCGCTGATTTTTTTATATTCTTATTTTTTATCATTTGAACTATATATGAAATAAAAAAGTATGTTAAATTCTTAGAGCGAGTTGTGGAATTTTTCTGAGCATTTAACTGCCTTAAAGGGTGCTTTCCATGTTCCTGATTTTTTCGCTGATTTTTTTCTAATATTTTTTTCGATCATCTGAACTATATATGAAATAAAAAAGTATGTTAAATTCTTACAGCGAGTTGTGGATTTTTTTTGATCATTCAACTGCCTTAAAGGGTGCCTTTCATGTTCCTGATTTTTTCGTTAATTTTTTTCTAACATTCTTTTCGATCATCTGAACTATATATGAAATAAAAAAGTATGTTAAATTCTTACAGCGAGTTGTGGAATTTTTCTGAGCATTCAACTGCCTTAAAGGGTGCTTTCCATGTTCCTGATTTTTTCGTTAATTTTTTTCTAACATTCTTTTCGATCATCTGAACTATATATGAAATAAAAAAGTATGTTCAATTCTTACAGCGAGTTGTGGAATTTTTCTGAGCATTTAACTGCCTTAAAGGGTGCTTTCCATGTTCCTGATTTTTTCGTTAATTTTTTTCTAACATTCTTTTCGATCATCTGAACTATATATGAAATAAAAAAGTATGTTAAATTCTTACAGCGAGTTGTGGATTTTTTTTGATCATTCAACTGTCTTAACGGGTGCTTTCCATGTTTCTGATTTTTTCGCTGATTTTTTTATATTCTTTTTTTTGATCATTTGAACTATATATGAAATAAAAAAGTATGTTAAATTCTTACAGCGAGTTGTGGAATTTTTCTGAGCATTTAACTGCCTTAAAGGGTGCTTTCCATGCTCCTGATTTTTTCGTTAATTTTTTCTAACATTCTTTTCGATCATCTGAACTATATATGAAATAAAAAAGTATGTTAAATTCTTACAGCGAGTCGTGGATTTTTTTTGATCATTCAACTGCCTTAAAGGGTGCTTTCCATGTTTCTGATTTTTTCGCTGATTTTTTCATATTCTTATTTTTGATCATTTCAACTATATATTAAATAAAAAAGTATGTTAAATTCTTAGAGCGAGTTGTGGAATTTTTCTGAGCATTTAACTGCCTTAAAGGGTGCTTTCCATGTTCCTGATTTTTTCGCTGATTTTTATATACTCTTATTTTTGATCATTTGAAGTATATGTGAACCAAAAAAGTATGTTCAATTCGTACAGCGAGTTGTGGAATTTTTCTGATCATTCAACTGCCTTAAAGGGTGCTTTCCATGTTCCTGATTTTTTCGTTAATTTTTTTCTAACATTCTTTTCGATCATCTGAACTATATATGAAATTAAAAAGTATGATAAATTCTTAGAGCGAGTTGTGGAATTTTTCTGAGCATTTAACTGCCTTAAAGGGTGCTTTCCATGTTCCTGATTTTTTCGCTGATTTTTTTATATTCTTATTTTTGATCATTCGAACTATATATGAAATAAAAAAGTATGTTAAATTCTTAGAGCGAGTTGTGGAATTTTTCTGAGCATTTAACTGCCTTAAAGGGTGCTTTCCATGTTCCTGATTTTTTCGCTGATTTTTTTCTAACATTCTTTTCGATCATCTGAACTATATATGAAATAAAAAAGTATGTTAAATTCTTACAGCGAGTTGTGGATTTTTTTTGATCATTCAACTGCCTTAAAGGGTGCTTTCCATGTTCCTGATTTTTCGTTAATTTTTTTCTAACATTGTTTTCGATCATCTGAACTATATATGAAATAAAAAAGTATGTTAAATTCTTACAGCGAGTTGTGGATTTTTTTTGATCATTCAACTGCCTTAAAGGGTGCTTTCCATGTTCCTGATTTTTTCGTTAATTTTTTTCTAACATTCTTTTCGATCATCTGAAGTATATATGAAATAAAAAAGTATGTTAAATTCTTACAGCGAGTTGTGGAATTTTGCTGAGCATTTAACTGCCTTAAAGGGTGCTTTCCATGTTCCTGATTTTTTCGTTAATTTTTTTCTAACATTCTTTTCGATCATCTGAACTATATATGAAATAAAAAAGTATGTTAAATCCTTAGAGCGAGTTGTGGAATTTTTCTGAGCATTTAACTGCCTTAAAGGGTGCTTTCCATGTTCCTGATTTTTTCGATAATTTTTTTCTAACATTCTTTTCGATCATCTGAACTATATACGAAATAAAAAAGTATGTTAAATTCTTACAGCGAGTTGTGGAATTTTTCTGTAGCATTTAACTGCCTTAAAGGGTGCTTTCCATGTTCCTGATTTTTTCGCTGATTTTTTTATATTCTTATTTTTGATCATTTGAACTATATATGAAATAAAAAAGTATGTTAAATTCTTAGAGCGAGTTGTGGAATTTTTCTGAGCATTTAACTGACTTAAAGGGTGCTTTCCATGTTCCTGATTTTTTCGCTGATTTTTTTCTAACATTCTTTTCGATCATCTGAACTATATATGAAATAAAAAAGTATGTTAAATTCTTACAGCGAATTGTGGATTTTTTTTGATCATTCAACTGCCTTAAACGGTGCCTTTCATGTTCCTGATTTTTTCGTTAATTTTTTTCTAACATTCTTTTCGATCATCTGAACTATATATGAAATAAAAAAGTATGTTCAATTCTTACAGCGAGTTGTGGAATTTTTCTGAGCATTCAACTGCCTTAAAGGGTGCTTTCCATGTTCCTGATTTTTTCGCTAATTTTTTTCTAACATTCTTTTCAATCATCTGAACTATATATGAAATAAAAAAGTATGTTAAATTCTTACAGCGAGTTGTAGAATTTTTCTGAGCATTTAACTGCCTTAAAGGGTGCTTTCCATGTTCCTGATTCTTTCGCTGATTTTTTTATATTCTTATTTTTGATCATTTGAACTATATATGAAATAAAAAAGTATGTTAAATTCTTAGAGCGAGTTGTGGAATTTTTCTGAGCATTTAACTGCCTTAAAGGGTGCTTTCCATGTTCCTGATTTTTTCGCTGATTTTTTTCTAACATTCTTTTCGATCATCTGAACTATATATGAAATAAAAAAGTATGTTAAATTCTTACAGCGAGTTGTGGATTTTTTTTGATCATTCAACTGCCTTAAAGGGTGCTTTCCATGTTCCTGATTTTTTCGCTGATTTTTTTATATTCTTATTTTTGATCATTTGAACTATATATGAAATAAAAAAGTATGTTAAATTCTTAGAGCGAGTTGTGGAATTTTTCTGAGCATTTAACTGCCTTAAAGGGTGCTTTCCATGTTCCTGATTTTTTCGCTGATTTTTTTCTAACATTCTTTTCGATCATCTGAACTATATATGAAATAAAAAAGTATGTTAAATTCTTACAGCGAGTTGTGGATTTTTTTTGATCATTCAACTGCCTTAAAGGGTGCCTTTCATATTCCTGATTTTTTCGTTAATTTTTTTCTAACATTCTTTTCGATCATCTGAACTATATATGAAATAAAAAAGTATGTTAAATTCTTACAGCGAGTTGTGGAATTTTTCTGAGCATTCAACTGCCTTAAAGTGTGCTTTCCATGTTCCTGATTTTTTCGCTAATTTTTTTCTAACATTCTTTTCAATCATCTGAACTATATATGAAATAAAAAAGTATGTTAAATTCTTACAGCGAGTCGTGGATTTTTTTTGATCATTCAACTGCCATAAAGGGTGCTTTCCATGTTCCTGATTCTTTCACTGATTTTTTTATATTCTTATTTTTGATCATTTGAACTATATATGAAATAAAAAAGTATGTTAAATTCATACAGCGAGTTGTGGAATTTTTCTGAGCATTTAACTGCCTTAAAGGGTGCTTTCCATGTTCCTGATTTTTTCGTTAATTTTTTTCTAACATTCTTTTCGATCATCTGAACTATATATGAAATAAAAAAGTATGATAAATTCTTACAGCGAGTCGTGGATTTTTTTTGATCATTCAACTGCCATAAAGGGTGCTTTCCATGTTCCTGATTTTTTCGTTAATTTTTTTCTAACATTCTTTTCGATCATCTGAACTATATATGAAATAAAAAAGTATGTTGAATTCTTACAGCGAGTTGTGGAATTTTTCTGAGCATTTAAATGCCTTAAAGGGTGCTTTCCATGTTCCTGATTTTTTCGATAATTTTTTTCTAACATTCTTTTCGATCATCTGAACTATATATGAAATAAAAAAGTATGTTAAATTCTTGCAGCGAGTTGTGGATTTTTTCTGAGCATTCAACTGCCTTAAAGGGTGCTTTCCATGTTCCTGATTTTTTCGTTAATTTTTTTCTAACATTCTTTTCGATCATCTGAACTATATATGAAATAAAAACGTATGTTAAATTCTTACAGCGAGTTGTGGAATTTTTCTGAGCATTTAAATGCCTTAAAGGGTGCTTTCCATGTTCCTGATTTTTTCGATAATTTTTTTCTAATATTCTTTTCGATCATCTGAACTATATATGAAATAAAAAAGTATGTTAAATTCTTACAGCGAGTTGTGGAATTTTTCTGTAGCATTTAACTGCCTTAAAGGGTGCTTTCCATGTTCCTGATTTTTTCGCTGATTTTTTTATATTCTTATTTTTGATCATTTGAACTATATATGAAATAGAAAAGTATGTTAAATTCTGAGAGCGAGTTGTGGAATTTTTCTGAGCATTTAACTGCCTTAAAGGGTGCTTTCCATGTTCCTGATTTTTTCGCTGATTTTTTTCTAACATTCTTTTCGATCATCTGAACTATATATGAAATAAAAAAGTATGTTAAATTCTTACAGCGAGTTGTGGATTTTTTTTGATCATTCAACTGCCTTAAAGGGTGCCTTTCATGTTCCTGATTTTTTCGTTAATTTTTTTCTAACATTCTTTTCGATCATCTGAACTATATATGAAATAAAAAAGTATGTTAAATTCTTACAGCGAGTTGTGGAATTTTTCTGAGCATTCAACTGCCTTAAAGGGTGCTTTCCATGTTCCTGATTTTTTCGCTAATTTTTTTCTAACATTCTTTTCAATCATCTGAACTATATATGAAATAAAAAAGTATGTTAAATTCTTACAGCGAGTTGTGGAATTTTTCTGAGCATTTAACTGCCTTAAAGGGTGCTTTCCATGTTCCTGATTCTTTCACTGATTTTTTTATATTCTTATTTTTGATCATTTGAACTATATATGAAATAAAAAAGTATGTTAAATTCTTACAGCGAGTTGTGGAATTTTTCTGAGCATTTAACTGCCTTAAAGGGTGCTTTCCATGTTCCTGATTTTTTCGTTAATTTTTTTCTAACATTCTTTTCGATCATCTGAACTATATATGAAATAAAAAAGTATGATAAATTCTTACAGCGAGTCGTGGATTTTTTTTGATCATTCAACTGCCATAAAGTGTGCTTTCCATGTTCCTGATTTTTTCGTTAATTTTTTTCTAACATTCTTTTCGATCATCTGAACTATATATGAAATAAAAAAGTATGTTAAATTCTTACAGCGAGTTGTGGAATTTTTCTGAGCATTTAAATGCCTTAAAGGGTGCTTTCCAAGTTCCTGATTTTTTCGATAATTTTTTTCTAACATTCTTTTCGATCATATGAACTATATATGAAATAAAAAAGTATGTTAAATTCTTGCAGCGAGTTGTGGATTTTTTCTGAGCATTCAACTGCCTTAAAGGGTGCTTTCCATGTTCCTGATTTTTTCGTTAATTTTTTTCTAACATTCTTTTCGATCATCTGAACTATATATGAAATAAAAAAGTATGTTAAATTCTTACAGCGAGTTGTGGAATTTTTCTGAGCATTCAACTGCCTTAAAGGGTGCTTTCCATGTTCCTGATTTTTTCGTTAATTTTTTTTCTAACATTCTTTTCGATCATCTGAACTATATATGAAATAAAAAAGTATGTTAAATTCTTACAGCGAGATGTGGATTTTTTTTGATCATTCAACTGCCTTAAAGGGTGCTTTCCATGTTCCTGATTTTTTCGTTAATTTTTTTCTAACATTCTCTTCGATCATCTGAACTATATATGAAATAAAAAAGTATGTTAAATTCTTACAGCGAGTTGTGGAATTTTTCTGTAGCATTTAACTGCCTTAAAAGGTGCTTTCCATGTTCCTGATTTTTTCGCTGATTTTTTTCTATTCTTATTTTTGATCATTTGAACTATATATGAAATAAAAAAGTATGTTAAATTCTTAGAGCGAGTTGTGGAATTTTTCTGAGCATTTAACTGCCTTAAAGGGTGCTTTCCATGTTCCTGATTTTTTCGCTGATTTTTTTCTAACATTCTTTTCGATCATCTGAACTATATATGAAATAAAAAAGTATGTTAAATTCTTACATCGAGTTGTGGATTTTTTTTGATCATTCAACTGCCTTAAAGGGTGCCTTTCATGTTCCTGATTTTTTCGTTAATTTTTTTCTAACATTCTTTTCGATCATCTGAACTATATATGAAATAAAAAAGTATGTTAAATTCTTACAGCGAGTTGTGGAATTTTTCTGAGCATTCAACTGCCTTAAAGGGTGCTTTCCATGTTCCTGATTTTTTCGTTAATTTTTTTCTAACATTCTTTTCGATCATCTGAACTATATATGAAATAAAAAAGTATGTTAAATTCTTACAGCGAGTTGTGGAATTTTTCTGAGCGTTTAACTGCCTTAAAGGGTGCTTTCCATGTTCCTGATTCTTTCGCTGATTTTTTTATATTCTTATTTTTGATCATTTGAACTATATATGAAATAAAAAAGTATGTTAAATTCTTACAGCGAGATGTGGATTTTTTTTGATCATTCAACTGCCTTAAAGGGTGCTTTCCATGTTCCTGATTTTTTCGTTAATTTTTTTCTAACATTCTCTTCGATCATCTGAACTATATATGAAATAAAAAAGTATGTTAAATTCTTACAGCGAGTTGTGGAATTTTTCTGTAGCATTTAACTGCCTTAAAAGGTGCTTTCCATGTTCCTGATTTTTTCGCTGATTTTTTTCTATTCTTATTTTTGATCATTTGAACTATATATGAAATAAAAAAGTATGTTAAATTCTTAGAGCGAGTTGTGGAATTTTTCTGAGCATTTAACTGCCTTAAAGGGTGCTTTCCATGTTCCTGATTTTTTCGCTGATTTTTTTCTAACATTCTTTTCGATCATCTGAACTATATATGAAATAAAAAAGTATGTTAAATTCTTACATCGAGTTGTGGATTTTTTTTGATCATTCAACTGCCTTAAAGGGTGCCTTTCATGTTCCTGATTTTTTCGTTAATTTTTTTCTAACATTCTTTTCGATCATCTGAACTATATATGAAATAAAAAAGTATGTTAAATTCTTACAGCGAGTTGTGGAATTTTTCTGAGCATTCAACTGCCTTAAAGGGTGCTTTCCATGTTCCTGATTTTTTCGTTAATTTTTTTCTAACATTCTTTTCGATCATCTGAACTATATATGAAATAAAAAAGTATGTTAAATTCTTACAGCGAGTTGTGGAATTTTTCTGAGCGTTTAACTGCCTTAAAGGGTGCTTTCCATGTTCCTGATTCTTTCGCTGATTTTTTTATATTCTTATTTTTGATCATTTGAACTATATATGAAATAAAAAAGTATGTTAAATTCTTACAGCGAGTCGTGGAATTTTTCTGAGCATTTAACTGCCTTAAAGGGTGCTTTCCATGTTCCTGATTTTTTCGTTAATTTTTTTCTAACATTCTTTTCGATCATCTGAACTATATATGAAATAAAAAAGTATGTTAAATTCTTACAGCGAGTCGTGGATTTTTTTTGATCATTCAACTGCCATAAAGGGTGCTTTCCATGTTCCTGATTTTTTCGTTAATTTTTTTCTAACATTCTTTTCGATCATCTGAACTATATATGAAATAAAAACGTATGTTAAATTCTTACAGCGAGTTGTGGAATTTTTCTGAGCATTTAAATGCCTTAAAGGGTGCTTTCCATGTTCCTGATTTTTTCGATAATTTTTTTCTAATATTCTTTTCGATCATCTGAACTATATATGAAATAAAAAAGTATGTTAAATTCTTACAGCGAGTTGTGGAATTTTTCTGTAGCATTTAACTGCCTTAAAGGGTGCTTTACATGTTCCTGATTTTTTCGCTGATTTTTTTATATTCTTATTTTTGATCATTTGAACTATATATGAAATAAAAAAGTATGTTAAATTCTTAGAGCGAGTTGTGGAATTTTTCTGAGCATTTAACTGCCTTAAAGGGTGCTTTCCATGTTCCTGATTTTTTCGCTGATTTTTTTCTAACATTCTTTTCGATCATCTGAACTATATATGAAATAAAAAAGTATGTTAAATTCTTACAGCGAGTTGTGGATTTTTTTTGATCATTCAACTGCCTTAAAGGGTGCCTTTCATGTTCCTGATTTTTTCGTTAATTTTTTTCTATCATTCTTTTCGATCATCTGAACTATATATGAAATAAAAAAGTATGTTAAATTCTTACAGCGAGTTGTGGAATTTTTCTGAGCATTCAACTGCCTTAAAGTGTGCTTTCCATGTTCTTGATTTTTTCGCTAATTTTTTTCTAACATTCTTTTCAATCATCTGAACTATATATGAAATAAAAAAGTATGTTAAATTCTTACAGCGAGTCGTGGATTTTTTTTGATCATTCAACTGCCATAAAGGGTGCTTTCCATGTTCCTGATTCTTTCACTGATTTTTTTATATTCTTATTTTTGATCATTTGAACTATATGTGAAATAAAAAAGTATGTTAAATTCTTACAGCGAGTTGTGGAATTTTTCTGAGCATTTAACTGCCTTAAAGGGTGCTTTCCATGTTCCTGATTTTTTCGTTAATTTTTTTCTAACGTTCTTTTCGATCATCTGAACTATATATGAAATAAAAAAGTATGATAAATTCTTACAGCGAGTCGTGGATTTTTTTTGATCATTCAACTGCCATAAAGGGTGCTTTCCATGTTCCTGATTTTTTCGTTAATTTTTTTCTAACATTCTTTTCGATCATCT
Organism: Rhimphoctona megacephalus; assembly: GCA_963989365.1. NCBI lineage: Eukaryota > Metazoa > Arthropoda > Insecta > Hymenoptera > Ichneumonidae > Rhimphoctona > Rhimphoctona megacephalus. Next base: position 950,141 of record OZ022414.1, read on the forward strand.
GAACTATATATGAAATAAAAAAGTATGTTGAATTCTTACAGCGAGTTGTGGAATTTTTCTGAGCATTTAAATGCCTTAAAGGGTGCTTTCCATGTTCCTGATTTTTTCGATAATTTTTTTCTAACATTCTTTTCGATCATCTGAACTATATATGAAATAAAAAAGTATGTTAAATTCTTGCAGCGAGTTGTGGATTTTTTCTGAGCATTCAACTGCCTTAAAGGGTGCTTTCCATGTTCCTGATTTTTTCGTTAATTTTTTTCTAACATTCTTTTCGATCATCTGAACTATATATGAAATAAAAACGTATGTTAAATTCTTACAGCGAGTTGTGGAATTTTTCTGAGCATTTAAATGCCTTAAAGGGTGCTTTCCATGTTCCTGATTTTTTCGATAATTTTTTTCTAATATTCTTTTCGATCATCTGAACTATATATGAAATAAAAAAGTATGTTAAATTCTTACAGCGAGTTGTGGAATTTTTCTGTAGCATTTAACTGCCTTAAAGGGTGCTTTCCATGTTCCTGATTTTTTCGCTGATTTTTTTATATTCTTATTTTTGATCATTTGAACTATATATGAAATAAAAAAGTATGTTAAATTCTTAGAGCGAGTTGTGGAATTTTTCTGAGCATTTAACTGCCTTAAAGGGTGCTTTCCATGTTCCTGATTTTTTCGCTGATTTTTTTCTAACATTCTTTTCGATCATCTGAACTATATATGAAATAAAAAAGTATGTTAAATTCTTACAGCGAGTTGTGGATTTTTTTTGATCATTCAACTGCCTTAAAGGGTGCCTTTCATGTTCCTGATTTTTTCGTTAATTTTTTTCTAACATTCTTTTCGATCATCTGAACTATATATGAAATAAAAAAGTATGTTAAATTCTTACAGCGAGTTGTGGAATTTTTCTGAGCATTCAACTGCCTTAAAGTGTGCTTTCCATGTTCCTGATTTTTTCGCTAATTTTTTTCTAACATTCTTTTCAATCATCTGAACTATATATGAAATAAAAAAGTATGTTAAATTCTTACAGCGAGTCGTGGATTTTTTTTGATCATTCAACTGCCATAAAGGGTGCTTTCCATGTTCCTGATTTTTTCGTTAATTTTTTTCTAACATTCTTTTCGATCATCTGAACTATATATGAAATAAAAAAGTATGTTGAATTCTTACAGCGAGTTGTGGAATTTTTCTGAGCATTTAAATGCCTTAAAGGGTGCTTTCCATGTTCCTGATTTTTTCGATAATTTTTTTCTAACATTCTTTTCGATCATCTGAACTATATATGAAATAAAAAAGTATGTTAAATTCTTGCAGCGAGTTGTGGATTTTTTCTGAGCATTCAACTGCCTTAAAGGGTGCTTTCCATGTTCCTGATTTTTTCGTTAATTTTTTTCTAACATTCTTTTCGATCATCTGAACTATATATGAAATAAAAACGTATGTTAAATTCTTACAGCGAGTTGTGGAATTTTTCTGAGCATTTAAATGCCTTAAAGGGTGCTTTCCATGTTCCTGATTTTTTCGATAATTTTTTTCTAATATTCTTTTCGATCATCTGAACTATATATGAAATAAAAAAGTATGTTAAATTCTTACAGCGAGTTGTGGAATTTTTCTGTAGCATTTAACTGCCTTAAAGGGTGCTTTCCATGTTCCTGATTTTTTCGCTGATTTTTTTATATTCTTATTTTTGATCATTTGAACTATATATGAAATAAAAAAGTATGTTAAATTCTTAGAGCGAGTTGTGGAATTTTTCTGAGCATTTAACTGCCTTAAAGGGTGCTTTCCATGTTCCTGATTTTTTCGCTGGTTTTTTTCTAACATTCTTTTCGATCATCTGAACTATATATGAAATAAAAAAGTATGTTAAATTCTTACAGCGAGTTGTGGATTTTTTTTGATCATTCAACTGCCTTAAAGGGTGCCTTTCATGTTCCTGATTTTTTCGTTAATTTTTTTGTAACATTCTTTTCGATCATCTGAACTATATATGAAATAAAATAGTATGTTAAATTCTTACAGCGAGTTGTGGAATTTTTCTGAGCATTCAACTGCCTTAAAGGGTGCTTTCCATGTTCCTGATTTTTTCGCTAATTTTTTTCTAACATTCTTTTCAATCATCTGAACCATATATGAAATAAAAAAGTATGTTAAATTCTTACAGCGAGTTGTGGAATTTTTCTGAGCATTTAACTGCCTTAAAGGGTGCTTTCCATGTTCCTGATTCTTTCACTGATTTTTTTATATTCTTATTTTTGATCATTTGAACTATATATGAAATAAAAAAGTATGTTAAATTCTTACAGCGAGTTGTGGAATTTTTCTGAGCATTTAACTGCCTTAAAGGGTGCTTTCCATGTTCCTGATTTTTTCGTTAATTTTTTTCTAACATTCTTTTCGATCATCTGAACTATATATGAAATAAAAAAGTATGATAAATTCTTACAGCGAGTCGTGGATTTTTTTGGATCATTCAACTGCCATAAAGGGTGCTTTCCATGTTCCTGATTTTTTCGTTAATTTTTTTCTAACATTCTTTTCGATCATCTGAACTATATATGAAATAAAAAAGTATGTTAAATTCTTACAGCGAGTTGTGGAATTTTTCTGAGCATTTAAATGCCTTAAAGGGTGCTTTCCATGTTCCTGATTTTTTCGATAATTTTTTTCTAACATTCTTTTCGATCATCTGAACTATATATGAAATAAAAAAGTATGTTAAATTCTTACAGCGAGTTGGGGAATTTTTCTGTAGCATTTAACTGCCTTAAAGGGTGCTTTCCATGTTCCTGATTTTTTCGCTGATTTTTCTGTATTCTTATTTTTGATCATTTGAACTATATATGAATTAAAAAAGTATGTTAAATTCTTAGAGCGAGTTGTGGAATTTTTCTGAGCATTTAACTGCCTTAAAGGGTGCTTTCCATGTTCCTGATTTTTTCGCTGATTTTTTTCTAACATTATTTTCGATCATCTGAACTATATATGAAATAAAAAAGTATGTTAAATTCTTACAACGAGTTGTGGATTTTTTTTGATCATTCAACTACATTAAAGGGTGACTTTCATGTTCCTGATTTTTTCGTTAATTTTTTTCTAACATTCTTTTCGATCATCTGAACTATATATGAAATAAAAAAGTATGTTAAATTCTTACAGCGAGTTGTGGAATTTTTCTGAGCATTCAACTGCCTTAAAGGGTGCTTTCCATGTTCCTGATATTTTCGCTGATTTTTTATATTCTTATTTTTGATCATTTGAACTATATATGAAATAAAAAAGTATGTTAAATTCTTAGAGCGAGTTGTGGAATTTTTCTGAGCATTCAACTGCCTTAAAGGGTGCTTTCCATGTTCCTGATTCTTTCGCTGATTTTTTTATATTCTTATTTTTGATCATTTGAACTATATATGAAATAAAAAAGTATGTTAAATTCTTACAGCGAGTTGTCGAATTTTTCTGAGCATTTAACTGCCTTAAAGGGTGCTTTCCATGTTCCTGATTTTTTCGTTAATTTTTTTCTAACATTCTTTTCGATCATCTGAACTATATATGAAATAAAAAAGTATGTTAAATTCTTACAGCGAGTCGTGGATTTTTTTTGATCATTCAACTGCCTTAAAGGGTGCTTTCCATGTTCCAGATTTTTTCGCTGATTTTTTTGTATTCTTATTTTTGATCATTTGAACTATATATGAAATAAAAAAGTATGTTAAATTCTTAGAGCGAGTTGTGGAATTTTTCTGAGCATTTAACTGCCTTAAAGGGTGCTTTCCATGTTCCTGATTTTTTCGCTGATTTTTTTCTAATATTTTTTTCGATCATCTGAACTATATATGAAATAAAAAAGTATGTTAAATTCTTACAGCGAGTTGTGGATTTTTTTTGATCATTGAACTGCCTTAAAGGGTGCCTTTCATGTTCCTGATTTTTTCGTTAATTTTTTTCTAACATTCTTTTCGATCATCTGAACTATATATGAAATAAAAAAGTATGTTAAATTCTTACAGCGAGTTGTGGAATTTTTCTGAGCATTCAACTGCCTTAAAGGGTGCTTTCCATGTTCCTGATTTTTTCGTTAATTTTTTTCTAACATTCTTTTCGATCATCTGAACTATATATGAAATAAAAAAGTATGTTCAATTCTTACAGCGAGTTGTGGAATTTTTCTGAGCATTTAACTGCCTTAAAGGGTGCTTTCCATGTTCCTGATTTTTTCGTTAATTTTTTTCTAACATTCTTTTCGATCATCTGAACTATATATGAAATAAAAAAGTATGTTAAATTCTTACAGCGAGTTGTGGATTTTTTTTGATCATTCAACTGTCTTAACGGGTGCTTTCCATGTTTCTGATTTTTTCGCTGATTTTTTTATATTCTTTTTTTTGATCATTTGAACTATATATGAAATAAAAAAGTATGTTAAATTCTTACAGCGAGTTGTGGAATTTTTCTGAGCATTTAACTGCCTTAAAGGGTGCTTTCCATGTTCCTGATTTTTTCGTTAATTTTTTCTAACATTCTTTTCGATCATCTGAACTATATATGAAATAAAAAAGTATGTTAAATTCTTACAGCGAGTCGTGGATTTTTTTTGATCATTCAACTGCCTTAAAGGGTGCTTTCCATGTTTCTGATTTTTTCGCTGATTTTTTCATATTCTTATTTTTGATCATTTCAACTATATATTAAATAAAAAAGTATGTTAAATTCTTAGAGCGAGTTGTGGAATTTTTCTGAGCATTTAACTGCCTTAAAGGGTGCTTTCCATGTTCCTGATTTTTTCGCTGATTTTTATATACTCTTATTTTTGATCATTTGAAGTATATGTGAACCAAAAAAGTATGTTAAATTCTTACAGCGAGTTGTGGAATTTTTCTGATCATTCAACTGCCTTAAAGGGTGCTTTCCATGTTCCTGATTTTTTCGTTAATTTTTTTCTAACATTCTTTTCGATCATCTGAACTATATATGAAATAAAAAAGTATGATAAATTCTTAGAGCGAGTTGTGGAATTTTTCTGAGCATTTAACTGCCTTAAAGGGTGCTTTCCATGTTCCTGATTTTTTCGCTGATTTTTTTATATTCTTATTTTTGATCATTCGAACTATATATGAAATAAAAAAGTATGTTAAATTCTTAGAGCGAGTTGTGGAATTTTTCTGAGCATTTAACTGCCTTAAAGGGTGCTTTCCATGTTCCTGATTTTTTCGCTGATTTTTTTCTAACATTCTTTTCGATCATCTGAACTATATATGAAATAAAAAAGTATGTTAAATTCTTACAGCGAGTTGTGGATTTTTTTTGATCATTCAACTGCCTTAAAGGGTGCTTTCCATGTTCCTGATTTTTCGTTAATTTTTTTCTAACATTGTTTTCGATCATCTGAACTATATATGAAATAAAAAAGTATGTTAAATTCTTACAGCGAGTTGTGGATTTTTTTTGATCATTCAACTGCCTTAAAGGGTGCTTTCCATGTTCCTGATTTTTTCGTTAATTTTTTTCTAACATTCTTTTCGATCATCTGAAGTATATATGAAATAAAAAAGTATGTTAAATTCTTACAGCGAGTTGTGGAATTTTGCTGAGCATTTAACTGCCTTAAAGGGTGCTTTCCATGTTCCTGATTTTTTCGTTAATTTTTTTCTAACATTCTTTTCGATCATCTGAACTATATATGAAATAAAAAAGTATGTTAAATCCTTAGAGCGAGTTGTGGAATTTTTCTGAGCATTTAACTGCCTTAAAGGGTGCTTTCCATGTTCCTGATTTTTTCGATAATTTTTTTCTAACATTCTTTTCGATCATCTGAACTATATACGAAATAAAAAAGTATGTTAAATTCTTACAGCGAGTTGTGGAATTTTTCTGTAGCATTTAACTGCCTTAAAGGGTGCTTTCCATGTTCCTGATTTTTTCGCTGATTTTTTTATATTCTTATTTTTGATCATTTGAACTATATATGAAATAAAAAAGTATGTTAAATTCTTAGAGCGAGTTGTGGAATTTTTCTGAGCATTTAACTGACTTAAAGGGTGCTTTCCATGTTCCTGATTTTTTCGCTGATTTTTTTCTAACATTCTTTTCGATCATCTGAACTATATATGAAATAAAAAAGTATGTTAAATTCTTACAGCGAATTGTGGATTTTTTTTGATCATTCAACTGCCTTAAAGGGTGCCTTTCATGTTCCTGATTTTTTCGTTAATTTTTTTCTAACATTCTTTTCGATCATCTGAACTATATATGAAATAAAAAAGTATGTTAAATTCTTACAGCGAGTTGTGGAATTTTTCTGAGCATTCAACTGCCTTAAAGGGGGCTTTCCATGTTCCTGATTTTTTCGCTAATTTTTTTCTAACATTCTTTTCAATCATCTGAACTATATATGAAATAAAAAAGTATGTTAAATTCTTACAGCGAGTTGTAGAATTTTTCTGAGCATTTAACTGCCTTAAAGGGTGCTTTCCATGTTCCTGATTCTTTCGCTGATTTTTTTATATTCTTATTTTTGATCATTTGAACTATATATGAAATAAAAAAGTATGTTAAATTCTTAGAGCGAATTGTGGAATTTTTCTGAGCATTTAACTGCCTTAAAGGGTGCTTTCCATGTTCCTGATTTTTTCGCTGATTTTTTTCTAACATTCTTTTCGATCATCTGAACTATATATGAAATAAAAAAGTATGTTAAATTCTTACAGCGAGTTGTGGATTTTTTTTGATCATTCAACTGCCTTAAAGGGTGCTTTCCATGTTCCTGATTTTTTCGCTGATTTTTTTATATTCTTATTTTTGATCATTTGAACTATATATGAAATAAAAAAGTATGTTAAATTCTTAGAGCGAGTTGTGGAATTTTTCTGAGCATTTAACTGACTTAAAGGGTGCTTTCCATGTTCCTGATTTTTTCGCTGATTTTTTTCTAACATTCTTTTCGATCATCTGAACTATATATGAAATAAAAAAGTATGTTAAATTCTTACAGCGAATTGTGGATTTTTTTTGATCATTCAACTGCCTTAAAGGGTGCCTTTCATGTTCCTGATTTTTTCGTTAATTTTTTTCTAACATTCTTTTCGATCATCTGAACTATATATGAAATAAAAAAGTATGTTAAATTCTTACAGCGAGTTGTGGAATTTTTCTGAGCATTCAACTGCCTTAAAGGGTGCTTTCCATGTTCCTGATTTTTTCGCTAATTTTTTTCTAACATTCTTTTCAATCATCTGAACTATATATGAAATAAAAAAGTATGTTAAATTCTTACAGCGAGTTGTGGAATTTTTCTGAGCATTTAACTGCCTTAAAGGGTGCTTTCCATGTTCCTGATTCTTTCACTGATTTTTTTATATTCTTATTTTTGATCATTTGAACTATATATGAAATAAAAAAGTATGTTAAATTCTTACAGCGAGTTGTGGAATTTTTCTGAGCATTTAACTGCCTTAAAGGGTGCTTTCCATGTTCCTGATTTTTTCGTTAATTTTTTTCTAACATTCTTTTCGATCATCTGAACTATATATGAAATAAAAAAGTATGATAAATTCTTACAGCGAGTCGTGGATTTTTTTGGATCATTCAACTGCCATAAAGGGTGCTTTCCATGTTCCTGATTTTTTCGTTAATTTTTTTCTAACATTCTTTTCGATCATCTGAACTATATATGAAATAAAAAAGTATGTTAAATTCTTACAGCGAGTTGTGGAATTTTTCTGAGCATTTAAATGCCTTAAAGGGTGCTTTCCGTGTTCCTGATTTTTTCGATAATTTTTTTCTAACATTCTTTTCGATCATCTGAACTATATATGAAATAAAAAAGTATGTTAAATTCTTACAGCGAGTTGGGGAATTTTTCTGTAGCATTTAACTGCCTTAAAGGGTGCTTTCCATGTTCCTGATTTTTTCGCTGATTTTTCTGTATTCTTATTTTTGATCATTTGAACTATATATGAATTAAAAAAGTATGTTAAATTCTTAGAGCGAGTTGTGGAATTTTTCTGAGCATTTAACTGCCTTAAAGGGTGCTTTCCATGTTCCTGATTTTTTCGCTGATTTTTTTCTAACATTATTTTCGATCATCTGAACTATATATGAAATAAAAAAGTATGTTAAATTCTTACAACGAGTTGTGGATTTTTTTTGATCATTCAACTACATTAAAGGGTGACTTTCATGTTCCTGATTTTTTCGTTAATTTTTTTCTAACATTCTTTTCGATCATCTGAACTATATATGAAATAAAAAAGTATGTTAAATTCTTACAGCGAGTTGTGGAATTTTTCTGAGCATTCAACTGCCTTAAAGGGTGCTTTCCATGTTCCTGATATTTTCGCTGATTTTTTATATTCTTATTTTTGATCATTTGAACTATATATGAAATAAAAAAGTATGTTAAATTCTTAGAGCGAGTTGTGGAATTTTTCTGAGCATTCAACTGCCTTAAAGGGTGCTTTCCATGTTCCTGATTCTTTCGCTGATTTTTTTATATTCTTATTTTTGATCATTTGAACTATATATGAAATAAAAAAGTATGTTAAATTCTTACAGCGAGTTGTCGAATTTTTCTGAGCATTTAACTGCCTTAAAGGGTGCTTTCCATGTTCCTGATTTTTTCGTTAATTTTTTTCTAACATTCTTTTCGATCATCTGAACTATATATGAAATAAAAAAGTATGTTAAATTCTTACAGCGAGTCGTGGATTTTTTTTGATCATTCAACTGCCTTAAAGGGTGCTTTCCATGTTCCAGATTTTTTCGCTGATTTTTTTATATTCTTATTTTTTATCATTTGAACTATATATGAAATAAAAAAGTATGTTAAATTCTTAGAGCGAGTTGTGGAATTTTTCTGAGCATTTAACTGCCTTAAAGGGTGCTTTCCATGTTCCTGATTTTTTCGTTAATTTTTTTCTAACATTCTTTTCGATCATCTGAACTATATATGAAATAAAAAAGTATGTTAAATTCTTACAGCGAGTTGTGGATTTTTTTTGATCATTCAACTGTCTTAACGGGTGCTTTCCATGTTTCTGATTTTTTCGCTGATTTTTTCATATTCTTTTTTTTGATCATTTGAACTATATATGAAATAAAAAAGTATGTTAAATTCTTACAGCGAGTTGTGGAATTTTTCTGAGCATTTAACTGCCTTAAAGGGTGCTTTCCATGTTCCTGATTTTTTCGTTAATTTTTTCTAACATTCTTTTCGATCATCTGAACTATATATGAAATAAAAAAGTATGTTAAATTCTTACAGCGAGTCGTGGATTTTTTTTGATCATTCAACTGCCTTAAAGGGTGCTTTCCATGTTTCTGATTTTTTCGCTGATTTTTTTATATTCTTATTTTTGATCATTTCAACTATATATTAAATAAAAAAGTATGTTAAATTCTTAGAGCGAGTTGTGGAATTTTTCTGAGCATTTAACTGCCTTAAAGGGTGCTTTCCATGTTCCTGATTTTTTCGCTGATTTTTATATACTCTTATTTTTGATCATTTGAAGTATATGTGAACCAAAAAAGTATGTTAAATTCTTACAGCGAGTTGTGGAATTTTTCTGATCATTCAACTGCCTTAAAGGGTGCTTTCCATGTTCCTGATTTTTTCGTTAATTTTTTTCTAACATTCTTTTCGATCATCTGAACTATATATGAAATAAAAAAGTATGATAAATTCTTAGAGCGAGTTGTGGAATTTTTCTGAGCATTTAACTGCCTTAAAGGGTGCTTTCCATGTTCCTGATTTTTTCGCTGATTTTTTTATATTCTTATTTTTGATCATTCGAACTATATATGAAATAAAAAAGTATGTTAAATTCTTAGAGCGAGTTGTGGAATTTTTCTGAGCATTTAACTGCCTTAAAGGGTGCTTTCCATGTTCCTGATTTTTTCGTTAATTTTTTTCTAACATTCTTTTCGATCATCTGAACTATATATGAAATAAAAAAGTATGTTAAATTCTTACAGCGAGTTGTGGAATTTTTCTGAGCATTCAACTGCCTTAAAGGGTGCTTTCCATGTTCCTGATTTTTTCGCTAATTTTTTTCTAACATTCTTTTCAATCATCTGAACTATATATGAAATAAAAAAGTATGTTAAATTCTTACAGCGAGTTGTGGAATTTTTCTGAGCATTTAACTGCCTTAAAGGGTGCTTTCCATGTTCCTGATTCTTTCGCTGATTTTTTTATATTCTTATTTTTGATCATTTGAACTATATATGAAATAAAAAAGTATGTTAAATTCTTACAGCGAGTTGTGGAATTTTTCTGAGCATTTAACTGCCTTAAAGGGTGCTTTCCATGTTCCTGATTTTTTCGTTAATTTTTTTCTAACATTCTTTTCGATCATCTGAACTATATATGAAATAAAAAAGTATGTTAAATCCTTAGAGCGAGTTGTGGAATTTTTCTGAGCATTTAACTGCCTTAAAGGGTGCTTTCCATGTTCCTGATTTTTTCGATAATTTTTTTCTAACATTCTTTTCGATCATCTGAACTATATATGAAATAAAAAAGTATGTTAAATTCTTACAGCGAGTTGTGGAATTTTTCTGTAGCATTTAACTGCCTTAAAGGGTGCTTTCCATGTTCCTGATTTTTTCGCTGATTTTTTTATATTCTTATTTTTGATCATTTGAACTATATATGAAATAAAAAAGTATGTTAAATTCTTAGAGCGAGTTGTGGAATTTTTCTGAGCATTTAACTGACTTAAAGGGTGCTTTCCATGTTCCTGATTTTTTCGCTGATTTTTTTCTAACATTCTTTTCGATCATCTGAACTATATATGAAATAAAAAAGTATGTTAAATTCTTACAGCGAATTGTGGATTTTTTTTGATCATTCAACTGCCTTAAAGGGTGCCTTTCATGTTCCTGATTTTTTCGTTAATTTTTTTCTAACATTCTTTTCGATCATCTGAACTATATATGAAATAAAAAAGTATGTTAAATTCTTACAGCGAGTTGTGGAATTTTTCTGAGCATTCAACTGCCTTAAAGGGTGCTTTCCATGTTCCTGATTTTTTCGCTAATTTTTTTCTAACATTCTTTTCAATCATCTGAACTATATATGAAATAAAAAAGTATGTTAAATTCTTACAGCGAGTTGTGGAATTTTTCTGAGCATTTAACTGCCTTAAAGGGTGCTTTCCATGTTCCTGATTCTTTCGCTGATTTTTTTATATTCTTATTTTTGATCATTTGAACTATATATGAAATAAAAAAGTATGTTAAATTCTTACAGCGAGTTGTGGAATTTTTCTGAGCATTTAACTGCCTTAAAGGGTGCTTTCCATGTTCCTGATTTTTTCGTTAATTTTTTTCTAACATTCTTTTCGATCATCTGAACTATATATGAAATAAAAAAGTATGTTAAATTCTTACAGCGAGTCGTGGATTTTTTTTGATCATTCAACTGCCATAAAGGGTGCTTTCCATGTTCCTGATTTTTTCGTTAATTTTTTTCTAACATTCTTTTCGATCATCTGAACTATATATGAAATAAAAAAGTATGTTAAATTCTTACAGCGAGTTGTGGAATTTTTCTGAGCATTTAAATGCCTTAAAGGGTGCTTTCCATGTTCCTGATTTTTTCGATAATTTTTTTCTAACATTCTTTTCGTTCATCTGAACTATATATTGTAACGGAACGCTTTTGCCATACGCTAAACGTCGCTACGCGCAGGTCCGAGCTTCCTAAATAATTTTAAATAATTTTGGAGCAGGTATGAAAGAAACGTGAGAAACGCGGATTTTGTGTTCAAAATAATAACAAAATTAATTTATTCAATTAAACAATGTAAATTTTCCGATTTTTGTTACAATAAATGAATATTTGTTTTATTTCGCGTTCGGGTTATTTATTTGCATGAATTTATTTATTAATCCGGATCAGAACGAAAAAAAGACGGTATCAATTTTGTTTCTCTGTCGATAACTATTCAAACGATGATATTTATTTTAATTCCCTTTTCGCGTCAGAATTATCATTTAAATGAGAGAAATAACAATAATAATGGTCAAATAATTAAAAACGATGTCTTCGAGGCTAATTAACAATAATAATTGAAATACTCGATGAAGCTTTGTCGACAGAATAATAATAAAAATAATTCAAACAATAATTGAATTATTTAATATGAAATAACAATTAATAGGGCTTTACGTTGCCGCGAAATTCACTTTTATTTTATAGTGAATAATAAAAATAATTCAAAATTTTAATAATCCAAAAGTGGATTGACTCGATATAATAATAATGATAATTTTATATTTTTAATTGATTCTATATAATAGATAATCTTACCGCGGCCTTTTGGATTATCGAATTCAGGATTATTGATGATTTTTAGGATAGACGAGGATTGCTGAGCATAATGAGTGACGCAGACTGATTATATTTTATTGAAAATAATTTTGAATAAAAAAAAATTCAAAACATAAATTTAATTAGCAAATTTTAATTAAAAAAGAGCAAGCAGGCTTCCCACTTCCAGCAGGCATAAATTCAAGAGAAAAAATTTATTAGAGGAAACGTAGTATGCAAGCTATGGGCCCCGAACGTCACCGAACGACGCCGATACCCCACACACCACAGGTAAGGATGCAGACCCCGAGCTATGGGATGTGAACGTCGCCGAACACCTCCGATACCCCGAGCACCCACAGGAAAAAGGAAAAATGTAAAAAAAATTAAAGAATGACCTTGGACTATGGGAGTTGAACGTCGCCGAACCGCTCCGATACTCCAAGCATCAAGGAATTATAGGAAAAAAATAAAGGAATAGGAATTGACCTTGGACTACGGGAGTTGAACGTCGCCGAACCGCTCCGATACTCCAAGCATCAAATATGATAAGAAAGATAGGTTATTATCCTGCTGGAACTAGGAAGGATCTCTGCTGCTGAGAGCGTGTTGTCTCTCCGAGCTCTGTTTTCAGAATGAGCAGAATGCCTCTCCACTGCTGCTGTGCACGGCTTTTTATACCCAGCAGATCCTTTGTTCTCGCGCTCGAGTTCCGATTCGCTCGCCGGGTAGTCTCGAACCCGTTCTGCGCACGCTCATTTACAATATTTTTCGGATTCGTTCTACGCTTCCCCCACTCTCGCATTCTCATACTTTAATTTGTTCGACGCTACCCCCACTTTACGCATCGCCTGCGCAAGAATTAACAATTTTCGTAATTTACCAATTTTTATAATAAATTTATCACATTTGATCATTTCCTAAATTTGTTTAAACATTTCGCAAAGATTTTTCAGTAATTAAAGAGTTTTTAATAAATTTTGAAATATTGGCAAACACACTCTCTCATTTGTGCGTTCCCTTGTCGCTTGTCCCACGCGCATGCGCACAAACATTCGTTCTTTTTACTCTTAAATTACTGGTTATTTTCGCATAAATTTACCGCGCGAGTTATTCACTTCGATTTGTCGGATTTTTCTGCTTATTTTACGCGTTATTTTAATTACCTTAATGTCTTTTTAATAATTAATTACCGAAACGTGTAAAAAGTCACGTACGCATTTTTTAGTTCCGGTTTTTCACGGTAGGCGACGGCCAGACGCTTTCGTAAGTGTAGCTTCGCCGTTCGCATAGTGTTCAAGATGGCCGCCGACAACAACAGTCAACAAACGCACGCGAAACATTGTCGCGTCGTTTTCACATTTTTGTCGGATATTGGATGAAAATCGGGATAAAAAGTATTTATAATGAAGTGCCGGTACTACGCGTAAGTGTTTTCGTCACAATATGAAATAAAAAAGTATGTTAAATTCTTACAGGGAGTTGTGGAATTTTTCTGTAGCATTTAACTGCCTTAAAGGGTGCTTTCCATGTTCCTGATTTTTTCGCTGATTTTTTTGTATTCTTATTTTTGATCATTTGAACTATATATGAAATAAAAAAGTATGTTAAATTCTTAGAGCGAGTTGTGGAATTTTTCTGAGCATTTAACTGCCTTAAAGGGTGCTTTCCATGTTCCTGATTTTTTCGCTGATTTTTTTCTAACATTCTTTTCGATCATCTGAACTATATATGAAATAAAAAAGTATGTTAAATTCTTACAGCGAGTTGTGGATTTTTTTTGATCATTCAACTGCCTTAAAGGGTGCTTTCCATGTTCCAGATTTTTTCGCTGATTTTTTTATATTCTTATTTTTGATCATTTGAACTATATATGAAATAAAAAAGTATGTTAAATTCTTAGAGCGAGTTGTGGAATTTTTCTGAGCATTTAACTGCCTTAAAGGGTGCTTTCCATGTTCCTGATTTTTTCGCTGATTTTTTTCTAACATTCTTTTCGATCATCTGAACTATATATGAAATAAAAAAGTATGTTAAATTCTTACAGCGAGTTGTGGATTTTTTTTGATCATTCAACTGCCTTAAAGGGTGCCTTTCATGTTCCTGATTTTTTCGTTAATTTTTTTCTAACATTCTTTTCGATCATCTGAACTATATATGAAATAAAAAAGTATGTTAAATTCTTACAGCGAGTTGTGGAATTTTTCTGAGCATTCAACTGCCTTAAAGGGTGCTTTCCATGTTCCTGATTTTTTCGTTAATTTTTTTCTAATATTCTTTTCGATCATCTGAACTATATATGAAATAAAAAAGTATGTTCAATTCTTACAGCGAGTTGTGGAATTTTTCTGAGCATTTAACTGCCTTAAAGGGTGCTTTCCATGTTCCTGATTCTTTCGCTGATTTTGTTATATTCTTATTTTAGATCATTTGAACTATATATGAAATAAAAAAGTATGTTAAATTCTTAGAGCGAGTTGTGGAATTTTTCTGAGCATTTAACTGCCTTAAAGGGTGCTTTCCATGTTCCTGATTTTTTCGCTGATTTTTTTCTAACATTCTTTTCGATCATCTGAACTATATATGAAATAAAAAAGTATGTTAAATTCTTACAGCGAGTTGTGGATTTTTTTTGATCATTCAACTGCCTTAAAGGGTGCCTTTCATGTTCCTGATTTTTTCGTTAATTTTTTTCTAACATTCTTTTCGATCATCTGAACTATATATGAAATAAAAAAGTATGTTAAATTCTTACAGCGAGTTGTGGAATTTTTCTGAGCATTCAACTGCCTTAATGGGTGCTTTCCATGTTCCTGATTTTTTCGTTATTTTTTTTCTAACATTCTTTTCGATCATCTGAACTATATATGAAATAAAAAAGTATGTTCAATTCTTACAGCGAGTTGTGGATTTTTTCTGAGCATTTAACTGCCTTAAAGGGTGCTTTCCATGTTCCTGATTTTTTCGTTAATTTTTTTCTAACATTCTTTTCGATCATCTGAACTATATATGAAATAAAAAAGTATGTTAAATTCTTACAGCGAGTTGTGGATTTTTTTTGATCATTCAACTGTCTTAACGGGTGCTTTCCATGTTTCTGATTTTTTCGCTGATTTTTTCATATTCTTTTTTTTGATCATTTGAACTATATATGAAATAAAAAAGTATGTTAAATTCTTACAGCGAGTTGTGGAATTTTTCTGAGCATTTAACTGCCTTAAAGGGTGCTTTCCATGTTCCTGATTTTTTCGTTAATTTTTTCTAACATTCTTTTCGATCATCTGAACTATATATGAAATAAAAAAGTATGTTAAATTCTTACAGCGAGTCGTGGATTTTTTTTGATCATTCAACTGCCTTAAAGGGTGCTTTCCATGTTTCTGATTTTTTCGCTGATTTTTTTATATTCTTATTTTTGATCATTTCAACTATATATTAAATAAAAAAGTATGTTAAATTCTTAGAGCGAGTTGTGGAATTTTTCTGAGCATTTAACTGCCTTAAAGGGTGCTTTCCATGTTCCTGATTTTTTCGCTGATTTTTATATACTCTTATTTTTGATCATTTGAAGTATATGTGAACCAAAAAAGTATGTTAAATTCTTACAGCGAGTTGTGGAATTTTTCTGATCATTCAACTGCCTTAAAGGGTGCTTTCCATGTTCCTGATTTTTTCGTTAATTTTTTTCTAACATTATTTCGATCATCTGAACTATATATGAAATAAAAAAGTATGATAAATTCTTAGAGCGAGTTGTGGAATTTTTCTGAGCATTTAACTGCCTTAAAGGGTGCTTTCCATGTTCCTGATTTTTTCGCTGATTTTTTTATATTCTTATTTTTGATCATTCGAACTATATATGAAATAAAAAAGTATGTTAAATTCTTAGAGCGAGTTGTGGAATTTTTCTGAGCATTTAACTGCCTTAAAGGGTGCTTTCCATGTTCCTGATTTTTTCGCTGATTTTTTTCTAACATTCTTTTCGATCATCTGAACTATATATGAAATAAAAAAGTATGTTAAATTCTTACAGCGAGTTGTGGATTTTTTTTGATCATTCAACTGCCTTAAAGGGTGCTTTCCATGTTCCTGATTTTTCGTTAATTTTTTTCTAACATTCTTTTCGATCATCTGAACTATATATGAAATAAAAAAGTATGTTAAATTCTTACAGCGAGTTGTGGATTTTTTTTGATCATTCAACTGCCTTAAAGGGTGCTTTCCTTGTTCCTGATTTTTTCGTTAATTTTTTTCTAACATTCTTTTCGATCATCTGAAGTATATATGAAATAAAAAAGTATGTTAAATTCTTACAGCGAGTTGTGGAATTTTGCTGAGCATTTAACTGCCTTAAAGGGTGCTTTCCATGTTCCTGATTTTTTCGTTAATTTTTTTCTAACATTCTTTTCGATCATCTGAACTATATATGAAATAAAAAAGTATGTTAAATCCTTAGAGCGAGTTGTGGAATTTTTCTGAGCATTTAACTGCCTTAAAGGGTGCTTTCCATGTTCCTGATTTTTTCGATAATTTTTTTCTAACATTCTTTTCGATCATCTGAACTATATATGAAATAAAAAAGTATGTTAAATTCTTACAGCGAGTTGTGGAATTTTTCTGTAGCATTTAACTGCCTTAAAGGGTGCTTTCCATGTTCCTGATTTTTTCGCTGATTTTTTTATATTCTTATTTTTGATCATTTGAACTATATATGAAATAAAAAAGTATGTTAAATTCTTAGAGCGAGTTGTGGAATTTTTCTGAGCATTTAACTGCCTTAAAGGGTGCTTTCCATGTTCCTGATTTTTTCGCTGATTTTTTTCTAATATTTTTTTCGATCATCTGAACTATATATGAAATAAAAAAGTATGTTAAATTCTTACAGCGAGTTGTGGATTTTTTTTGATCATTGAACTGCCTTAAAGGGTGCCTTTCATGTTCCTGATTTTTTCGTTAATTTTTTTCTAACATTCTTTTCGATCATCTGAACTATATATGAAATAAAAAAGTATGTTAAATTCTTACAGCGAGTTGTGGAATTTTTCTGAGCATTCAACTGCCTTAAAGGGTGCTTTCCATGTTCCTGATTTTTTCGTTAATTTTTTTCTAACATTCTTTTCGATCATCTGAACTATATATGAAATAAAAAAGTATGTTCAATTCTTACAGCGAGTTGTGGAATTTTTCTGAGCATTTAACTGCCTTAAAGGGTGCTTTCCATGTTCCTGATTTTTTCGTTAATTTTTTTCTAACATTCTTTTCGATCATCTGAACTATATATGAAATAAAAAAGTATGTTAAATTCTTACAGCGAGTTGTGGATTTTTTTTGATCATTCAACTGTCTTAACGGGTGCTTTCCATGTTTCTGATTTTTTCGCTGATTTTTTTATATTCTTTTTTTTGATCATTTGAACTATATATGAAATAAAAAAGTATGTTAAATTCTTACAGCGAGTTGTGGAATTTTTCTGAGCATTTAACTGCCTTAAAGGGTGCTTTCCATGTTCCTGATTTTTTCGTTAATTTTTTCTAACATTCTTTTCGATCATCTGAACTATATATGAAATAAAAAAGTATGTTAAATTCTTACAGCGAGTCGTGGATTTTTTTTGATCATTCAACTGCCTTAAAGGGTGCTTTCCATGTTTCTGATTTTTTCGCTGATTTTTTCATATTCTTATTTTTGATCATTTCAACTATATATTAAATAAAAAAGTATGTTAAATTCTTAGAGCGAGTTGTGGAATTTTTCTGAGCATTTAACTGCCTTAAAGGGTGCTTTCCATGTTCCTGATTTTTTCGCTGATTTTTATATACTCTTATTTTTGATCATTTGAAGTATATGTGAACCAAAAAAGTATGTTAAATTCTTACAGCGAGTTGTGGAATTTTTCTGATCATTCAACTGCCTTAAAGGGTGCTTTCCATGTTCCTGATTTTTTCGTTAATTTTTTTCTAACATTCTTTTCGATCATCTGAACTATATATGAAATAAAAAAGTATGATAAATTCTTAGAGCGAGTTGTGGAATTTTTCTGAGCATTTAACTGCCTTAAAGGGTGCTTTCCATGTTCCTGATTTTTTCGCTGATTTTTTTATATTCTTATTTTTGATCATTCGAACTATATATGAAATAAAAAAGTATGTTAAATTCTTAGAGCGAGTTGTGGAATTTTTCTGAGCATTTAACTGCCTTAAAGGGTGCTTTCCATGTTCCTGATTTTTTCGCTGATTTTTTTCTAACATTCTTTTCGATCATCTGAACTATATATGAAATAAAAAAGTATGTTAAATTCTTACAGCGAGTTGTGGATTTTTTTTGATCATTCAACTGCCTTAAAGTGTGCTTTCCATGTTCCTGATTTTTCGTTAATTTTTTTCTAACATTGTTTTCGATCATCTGAACTATATATGAAATAAAAAAGTATGTTAAATTCTTACAGCGAGTTGTGGATTTTTTTTGATCATTCAACTGCCTTAAAGGGTGCTTTCCATGTTCCTGATTTTTTCGTTAATTTTTTTCTAACATTCTTTTCGATCATCTGAAGTATATATGAAATAAAAAAGTATGTTAAATTCTTACAGCGAGTTGTGGAATTTTGCTGAGCATTTAACTGCCTTAAAGGGTGCTTTCCATGTTCCTGATTTTTTCGTTAATTTTTTTCTAACATTCTTTTCGATCATCTGAACTATATATGAAATAAAAAAGTATGTTAAATCCTTAGAGCGAGTTGTGGAATTTTTCTGAGCATTTAACTGCCTTAAAGGGTGCTTTCCATGTTCCTGATTTTTTCGATAATTTTTTTCTAACATTCTTTTCGATCATCTGAACTATATACGAAATAAAAAAGTATGTTAAATTCTTACAGCGAGTTGTGGAATTTTTCTGTAGCATTTAACTGCCTTAAAGGGTGCTTTCCATGTTCCTGATTTTTTCGCTGATTTTTTTATATTCTTATTTTTGATCATTTGAACTATATATGAAATAAAAAAGTATGTTAAATTCTTAGAGCGAGTTGTGGAATTTTTCTGAGCATTTAACTGACTTAAAGGGTGCTTTCCATGTTCCTGATTTTTTCGCTGATTTTTTTCTAACATTCTTTTCGATCATCTGAACTATATATGAAATAAAAAAGTATGTTAAATTCTTACAGCGAATTGTGGATTTTTTTTGATCATTCAACTGCCTTAAAGGGTGCCTTTCATGTTCCTGATTTTTTCGTTAATTTTTTTCTAACATTCTTTTCGATCATCTGAACTATATATGAAATAAAAAAGTATGTTAAATTCTTACAGCGAGTTGTGGAATTTTTCTGAGCATTCAACTGCCTTAAAGGGTGCTTTCCATGTTCCTGATTTTTTCGCTAATTTTTTTCTAACATTCTTTTCAATCATCTGAACTATATATGAAATAAAAAAGTATGTTAAATTCTTACAGCGAGTTGTAGAATTTTTCTGAGCATTTAACTGCCTTAAAGGGTGCTTTCCATGTTCCTGATTCTTTCGCTGATTTTTTTATATTCTTATTTTTGATCATTTGAACTATATATGAAATAAAAAAGTATGTTAAATTCTTAGAGCGAGTTGTGGAATTTTTCTGAGCATTTAACTGCCTTAAAGGGTGCTTTCCATGTTCCTGATTTTTTCGCTGATTTTTTTCTAACATTCTTTTCGATCATCTGAACTATATATGAAATAAAAAAGTATGTTAAATTCTTACAGCGAGTTGTGGATTTTTTTTGATCATTCAACTGCCTTAAAGGGTGCTTTCCATGTTCCTGATTTTTTCGCTGATTTTTTTATATTCTTATTTTTGATCATTTGAACTATATATGAAATAAAAAAGTATGTTAAATTCTTAGAGCGAGTTGTGGAATTTTTCTGAGCATTTAACTGACTTAAAGGGTGCTTTCCATGTTCCTGATTTTTTCGCTGATTTTTTTCTAACATTCTTTTCGATCATCTGAACTATATATGAAATAAAAAAGTATGTTAAATTCTTACAGCGAATTGTGGATTTTTTTTGATCATTCAACTGCCTTAAAGGGTGCCTTTCATGTTCCTGATTTTTTCGTTAATTTTTTTCTAACATTCTTTTCGATCATCTGAACTATATATGAAATAAAAAAGTATGTTAAATTCTTACAGCGAGTTGTGGAATTTTTCTGAGCATTCAACTGCCTTAAAGGGTGCTTTCCATGTTCCTGATTTTTTCGCTAATTTTTTTCTAACATTCTTTTCAATCATCTGAACTATATATGAAATAAAAAAGTATGTTAAATTCTTACAGCGAGTTGTGGAATTTTTCTGAGCATTTAACTGCCTTAAAGGGTGCTTTCCATGTTCCTGATTCTTTCACTGATTTTTTTATATTCTTATTTTTGATCATTTGAACTATATATGAAATAAAAAAGTATGTTAAATTCTTACAGCGAGTTGTGGAATTTTTCTGAGCATTTAACTGCCTTAAAGGGTGCTTTCCATGTTCCTGATTTTTTCGTTAATTTTTTTCTAACATTCTTTTCGATCATCTGAACTATATATGAAATAAAAAAGTATGATAAATTCTTACAGCGAGTCGTGGATTTTTTTGGATCATTCAACTGCCATAAAGGGTGCTTTCCATGTTCCTGATTTTTTCGTTAATTTTTTTCTAACATTCTTTTCGATCATCTGAACTATATATGAAATAAAAAAGTATGTTAAATTCTTACAGCGAGTTGTGGAATTTTTCTGAGCATTTAAATGCCTTAAAGGGTGCTTTCCGTGTTCCTGATTTTTTCGATAATTTTTTTCTAACATTCTTTTCGATCATCTGAACTATATATGAAATAAAAAAGTATGTTAAATTCTTACAGCGAGTTGGGGAATTTTTCTGTAGCATTTAACTGCCTTAAAGGGTGCTTTCCATGTTCCTGATTTTTTCGCTGATTTTTCTGTATTCTTATTTTTGATCATTTGAACTATATATGAATTAAAAAAGTATGTTAAATTCTTAGAGCGAGTTGTGGAATTTTTCTGAGCATTTAACTGCCTTAAAGGGTGCTTTCCATGTTCCTGATTTTTTCGCTGATTTTTTTCTAACATTATTTTCGATCATCTGAACTATATATGAAATAAAAAAGTATGTTAAATTCTTACAACGAGTTGTGGATTTTTTTTGATCATTCAACTACATTAAAGGGTGACTTTCATGTTCCTGATTTTTTCGTTAATTTTTTTCTAACATTCTTTTCGATCATCTGAACTATATATGAAATAAAAAAGTATGTTAAATTCTTACAGCGAGTTGTGGAATTTTTCTGAGCATTCAACTGCCTTAAAGGGTGCTTTCCATGTTCCTGATATTTTCGCTGATTTTTTATATTCTTATTTTTGATCATTTGAACTATATATGAAATAAAAAAGTATGTTAAATTCTTAGAGCGAGTTGTGGAATTTTTCTGAGCATTCAACTGCCTTAAAGGGTGCTTTCCATGTTCCTGATTCTTTCGCTGATTTTTTTATATTCTTATTTTTGATCATTTGAACTATATATGAAATAAAAAAGTATGTTAAATTCTTACAGCGAGTTGTCGAATTTTTCTGAGCATTTAACTGCCTTAAAGGGTGCTTTCCATGTTCCTGATTTTTTCGTTAATTTTTTTCTAACATTCTTTTCGATCATCTGAACTATATATGAAATAAAAAAGTATGTTAAATTCTTACAGCGAGTCGTGGATTTTTTTTGATCATTCAACTGCCTTAAAGGGTGCTTTCCATGTTCCAGATTTTTTCGCTGATTTTTTTATATTCTTATTTTTTATCATTTGAACTATATATGAAATAAAAAAGTATGTTAAATTCTTAGAGCGAGTTGTGGAATTTTTCTGAGCATTTAACTGCCTTAAAGGGTGCTTTCCATGTTCCTGATTTTTTCGCTGATTTTTTTCTAATATTTTTTTCGATCATCTGAACTATATATGAAATAAAAAAGTATGTTAAATTCTTACAGCGAGTTGTGGATTTTTTTTGATCATTCAACTGCCTTAAAGGGTGCCTTTCATGTTCCTGATTTTTTCGTTAATTTTTTTCTAACATTCTTTTCGATCATCTGAACTATATATGAAATAAAAAAGTATGTTAAATTCTTACAGCGAGTTGTGGAATTTTTCAGAGCATTCAACTGCCTTAAAGGGTGCTTTCCATGTTCCTGATTTTTTCGTTAATTTTTTTCTAACATTCTTTTCGATCATCTGAACTATATATGAAATAAAAAAGTATGTTCAATTCTTACAGCGAGTTGTGGAATTTTTCTGAGCATTTAACTGCCTTAAAGGGTGCTTTCCATGTTCCTGATTTTTTCGTTAATTTTTTTCTAACATTCTTTTCGATCATCTGAACTATATATGAAATAAAAAAGTATGTTAAATTCTTACAGCGAGTTGTGGATTTTTTTTGATCATTCAACTGTCTTAACGGGTGCTTTCCATGTTTCTGATTTTTTCGCTGATTTTTTTATATTCTTTTTTTTGATCATTTGAACTATATATGAAATAAAAAAGTATGTTAAATTCTTACAGCGAGTTGTGGAATTTTTCTGAGCATTTAACTGCCTTAAAGGGTGCTTTCCATGTTCCTGATTTTTTCGTTAATTTTTTCTAACATTCTTTTCGATCATCTGAACTATATATGAAATAAAAAAGTATGTTAAATTCTTACAGCGAGTCGTGGATTTTTTTTGATCATTCAACTGCCTTAAAGGGTGCTTTCCATGTTTCTGATTTTTTCGCTGATTTTTTCATATTCTTATTTTTGATCATTTCAACTATATATTAAATAAAAAAGTATGTTAAATTCTTAGAGCGAGTTGTGGAATTTTTCTGAGCATTTAACTGCCTTAAAGGGTGCTTTCCATGTTCCTGATTTTTTCGCTGATTTTTATATACTCTTATTTTTGATCATTTGAAGTATATGTGAACCAAAAAAGTATGTTAAATTCTTACAGCGAGTTGTGGAATTTTTCTGATCATTCAACTGCCTTAAAGGGTGCTTTCCATGTTCCTGATTTTTTCGTTAATTTTTTTCTAACATTCTTTTCGATCATCTGAACTATATATGAAATTAAAAAGTATGATAAATTCTTAGAGCGAGTTGTGGAATTTTTCTGAGCATTTAACTGCCTTAAAGGGTGCTTTCCATGTTCCTGATTTTTTCGCTGATTTTTTTATATTCTTATTTTTGATCATTCGAACTATATATGAAATAAAAAAGTATGTTAAATTCTTAGAGCGAGTTGTGGAATTTTTCTGAGCATTTAACTGCCTTAAAGGGTGCTTTCCATGTTCCTGATTTTTTCGCTGATTTTTTTCTAACATTCTTTTCGATCATCTGAACTATATATGAAATAAAAAAGTATGTTAAATTCTTACAGCGAGTTGTGGATTTTTTTTGATCATTCAACTGCCTTAAAGGGTGCTTTCCATGTTCCTGATTTTTCGTTAATTTTTTTCTAACATTGTTTTCGATCATCTGAACTATATATGAAATAAAAAAGTATGTTAAATTCTTACAGCGAGTTGTGGATTTTTTTTGATCATTCAACTGCCTTAAAGGGTGCTTTCCATGTTCCTGATTTTTTCGTTAATTTTTTTCTAACATTCTTTTCGATCATCTGAAGTATATATGAAATAAAAAAGTATGTTAAATTCTTACAGCGAGTTGTGGAATTTTGCTGAGCATTTAACTGCCTTAAAGGGTGCTTTCCATGTTCCTGATTTTTTCGTTAATTTTTTTCTAACATTCTTTTCGATCATCTGAACTATATATGAAATAAAAAAGTATGTTAAATCCTTAGAGCGAGTTGTGGAATTTTTCTGAGCATTTAACTGCCTTAAAGGGTGCTTTCCATGTTCCTGATTTTTTCGATAATTTTTTTCTAACATTCTTTTCGATCATCTGAACTATATACGAAATAAAAAAGTATGTTAAATTCTTACAGCGAGTTGTGGAATTTTTCTGTAGCATTTAACTGCCTTAAAGGGTGCTTTCCATGTTCCTGATTTTTTCGCTGATTTTTTTATATTCTTATTTTTGATCATTTGAACTATATATGAAATAAAAAAGTATGTTAAATTCTTAGAGCGAGTTGTGGAATTTTTCTGAGCATTTAACTGACTTAAAGGGTGCTTTCCATGTTCCTGATTTTTTCGCTGATTTTTTTCTAACATTCTTTTCGATCATCTGAACTATATATGAAATAAAAAAGTATGTTAAATTCTTACAGCGAATTGTGGATTTTTTTTGATCATTCAACTGCCTTAAAGGGTGCCTTTCATGTTCCTGATTTTTTCGTTAATTTTTTTCTAACATTCTTTTCGATCATCTGAACTATATATGAAATAAAAAAGTATGTTAAATTCTTACAGCGAGTTGTGGAATTTTTCTGAGCATTCAACTGCCTTAAAGGGTGCTTTCCATGTTCCTGATTTTTTCGCTAATTTTTTTCTAACATTCTTTTCAATCATCTGAACTATATATGAAATAAAAAAGTATGTTAAATTCTTACAGCGAGTTGTAGAATTTTTCTGAGCATTTAACTGCCTTAAAGGGTGCTTTCCATGTTCCTGATTCTTTCGCTGATTTTTTTATATTCTTATTTTTGATCATTTGAACTATATATGAAATAAAAAAGTATGTTAAATTCTTAGAGCGAGTTGTGGAATTTTTCTGAGCATTTAACTGCCTTAAAGGGTGCTTTCCATGTTCCTGATTTTTTCGCTGATTTTTTTCTAACATTCTTTTCGATCATCTGAACTATATATGAAATAAAAAAGTATGTTAAATTCTTACAGCGAGTTGTGGATTTTTTTTGATCATTCAACTGCCTTAAAGGGTGCTTTCCATGTTCCTGATTTTTTCGCTGATTTTTTTATATTCTTATTTTTGATCATTTGAACTATATATGAAATAAAAAAGTATGTTAAATTCTTAGAGCGAGTTGTGGAATTTTTCTGAGCATTTAACTGCCTTAAAGGGTGCTTTCCATGTTCCTGATTTTTTCGCTGATTTTTTTCTAACATTCTTTTCGATCATCTGAACTATATATGAAATAAAAAAGTATGTTAAATTCTTACAGCGAGTTGTGGATTTTTTTTGATCATTCAACTGCCTTAAAGGGTGCCTTTCATATTCCTGATTTTTTCGTTAATTTTTTTCTAACATTCTTTTCGATCATCTGAACTATATATGAAATAAAAAAGTATGTTAAATTCTTACAGCGAGTTGTGGAATTTTTCTGAGCATTCAACTGCCTTAAAGTGTGCTTTCCATGTTCCTGATTTTTTCGCTAATTTTTTTCTAACATTCTTTTCAATCATCTGAACTATATATGAAATAAAAAAGTATGTTAAATTCTTACAGCGAGTCGTGGATTTTTTTTGATCATTCAACTGCCATAAAGGGTGCTTTCCATGTTCCTGATTCTTTCACTGATTTTTTTATATTCTTATTTTTGATCATTTGAACTATATATGAAATAAAAAAGTATGTTAAATTCATACAGCGAGTTGTGGAATTTTTCTGAGCATTTAACTGCCTTAAAGGGTGCTTTCCATGTTCCTGATTTTTTCGTTAATTTTTTTCTAACATTCTTTTCGATCATCTGAACTATATATGAAATAAAAAAGTATGATAAATTCTTACAGCGAGTCGTGGATTTTTTTTGATCATTCAACTGCCATAAAGGGTGCTTTCCATGTTCCTGATTTTTTCGTTAATTTTTTTCTAACATTCTTTTCGATCATCTGAACTATATATGAAATAAAAAAGTATGTTGAATTCTTACAGCGAGTTGTGGAATTTTTCTGAGCATTTAAATGCCTTAAAGGGTGCTTTCCATGTTCCTGATTTTTTCGATAATTTTTTTCTAACATTCTTTTCGATCATCTGAACTATATATGAAATAAAAAAGTATGTTAAATTCTTGCAGCGAGTTGTGGATTTTTTCTGAGCATTCAACTGCCTTAAAGGGTGCTTTCCATGTTCCTGATTTTTTCGTTAATTTTTTTCTAACATTCTTTTCGATCATCTGAACTATATATGAAATAAAAACGTATGTTAAATTCTTACAGCGAGTTGTGGAATTTTTCTGAGCATTTAAATGCCTTAAAGGGTGCTTTCCATGTTCCTGATTTTTTCGATAATTTTTTTCTAACATTCTTTTCGATCATCTGAACTATATATGAAATAAAAAAGTATGTTAAATTCTTACAGCGAGTTGTGGAATTTTTCTGAGCATTCAACTGCCTTAAAGGGTGCTTTCCATGTTCCTGATTTTTTCGCTAATTTTTTTCTAACATTCTTTTCAATCATCTGAACTATATATGAAATAAAAAAGTATGTTAAATTCTTACAGCGAGTTGTGGAATTTTTCTGAGCATTTAACTGCCTTAAAGGGTGCTTTCCATGTTCCTGATTCTTTCACTGATTTTTTTATATTCTTATTTTTGATCATTTGAACTATATATGAAATAAAAAAGTATGTTAAATTCTTACAGCGAGTTGTGGAATTTTTCTGAGCATTTAACTGCCTTAAAGGGTGCTTTCCATGTTCCTGATTTTTTCGTTAATTTTTTTCTAACATTCTTTTCGATCATCTGAACTATATATGAAATAAAAAAGTATGATAAATTCTTACAGCGAGTCGTGGATTTTTTTGGATCATTCAACTGCCATAAAGGGTGCTTTCCATGTTCCTGATTTTTTCGTTAATTTTTTTCTAACATTCTTTTCGATCATCTGAACTATATATGAAATAAAAAAGTATGTTAAATTCTTACAGCGAGTTGTGGAATTTTTCTGAGCATTTAAATGCCTTAAAGGGTGCTTTCCGTGTTCCTGATTTTTTCGATAATTTTTTTCTAACATTCTTTTCGATCATCTGAACTATATATGAAATAAAAAAGTATGTTAAATTCTTACAGCGAGTTGGGGAATTTTTCTGTAGCATTTAACTGCCTTAAAGGGTGCTTTCCATGTTCCTGATTTTTTCGCTGATTTTTCTGTATTCTTATTTTTGATCATTTGAACTATATATGAATTAAAAAAGTATGTTAAATTCTTAGAGCGAGTTGTGGAATTTTTCTGAGCATTTAACTGCCTTAAAGGGTGCTTTCCATGTTCCTGATTTTTTCGCTGATTTTTTTCTAACATTATTTTCGATCATCTGAACTATATATGAAATAAAAAAGTATGTTAAATTCTTACAACGAGTTGTGGATTTTTTTTGATCATTCAACTACATTAAAGGGTGACTTTCATGTTCCTGATTTTTTCGTTAATTTTTTTCTAACATTCTTTTCGATCATCTGAACTATATATGAAATAAAAAAGTATGTTAAATTCTTACAGCGAGTTGTGGAATTTTTCTGAGCATTCAACTGCCTTAAAGGGTGCTTTCCATGTTCCTGATATTTTCGCTGATTTTTTATATTCTTATTTTTGATCATTTGAACTATATATGAAATAAAAAAGTATGTTAAATTCTTAGAGCGAGTTGTGGAATTTTTCTGAGCATTCAACTGCCTTAAAGGGTGCTTTCCATGTTCCTGATTCTTTCGCTGATTTTTTTATATTCTTATTTTTGATCATTTGAACTATATATGAAATAAAAAAGTATGTTAAATTCTTACAGCGAGTTGTCGAATTTTTCTGAGCATTTAACTGCCTTAAAGGGTGCTTTCCATGTTCCTGATTTTTTCGTTAATTTTTTTCTAACATTCTTTTCGATCATCTGAACTATATATGAAATAAAAAAGTATGTTAAATTCTTACAGCGAGTCGTGGATTTTTTTTGATCATTCAACTGCCTTAAAGGGTGCTTTCCATGTTCCAGATTTTTTCGCTGATTTTTTTATATTCTTATTTTTTATCATTTGAACTATATATGAAATAAAAAAGTATGTTAAATTCTTAGAGCGAGTTGTGGAATTTTTCTGAGCATTTAACTGCCTTAAAGGGTGCTTTCCATGTTCCTGATTTTTTCGTTAATTTTTTTCTAACATTCTTTTCGATCATCTGAACTATATATGAAATAAAAAAGTATGTTAAATTCTTACAGCGAGTTGTGGATTTTTTTTGATCATTCAACTGTCTTAACGGGTGCTTTCCATGTTTCTGATTTTTTCGCTGATTTTTTCATATTCTTTTTTTTGATCATTTGAACTATATATGAAATAAAAAAGTATGTTAAATTCTTACAGCGAGTTGTGGAATTTTTCTGAGCATTTAACTGCCTTAAAGGGTGCTTTCCATGTTCCTGATTTTTTCGTTAATTTTTTCTAACATTCTTTTCGATCATCTGAACTATATATGAAATAAAAAAGTATGTTAAATTCTTACAGCGAGTCGTGGATTTTTTTTGATCATTCAACTGCCTTAAAGGGTGCTTTCCATGTTTCTGATTTTTTCGCTGATTTTTTTATATTCTTATTTTTGATCATTTCAACTATATATTAAATAAAAAAGTATGTTAAATTCTTAGAGCGAGTTGTGGAATTTTTCTGAGCATTTAACTGCCTTAAAGGGTGCTTTCCATGTTCCTGATTTTTTCGCTGATTTTTATATACTCTTATTTTTGATCATTTGAAGTATATGTGAACCAAAAAAGTATGTTAAATTCTTACAGCGAGTTGTGGAATTTTTCTGATCATTCAACTGCCTTAAAGGGTGCTTTCCATGTTCCTGATTTTTTCGTTAATTTTTTTCTAACATTCTTTTCGATCATCTGAACTATATATGAAATAAAAAAGTATGATAAATTCTTAGAGCGAGTTGTGGAATTTTTCTGAGCATTTAACTGCCTTAAAGGGTGCTTTCCATGTTCCTGATTTTTTCGCTGATTTTTTTATATTCTTATTTTTGATCATTCGAACTATATATGAAATAAAAAAGTATGTTAAATTCTTAGAGCGAGTTGTGGAATTTTTCTGAGCATTTAACTGCCTTAAAGGGTGCTTTCCATGTTCCTGATTTTTTCGTTAATTTTTTTCTAACATTCTTTTCGATCATCTGAACTATATATGAAATAAAAAAGTATGTTAAATTCTTACAGCGAGTTGTGGAATTTTTCTGAGCATTCAACTGCCTTAAAGGGTGCTTTCCATGTTCCTGATTTTTTCGCTAATTTTTTTCTAACATTCTTTTCAATCATCTGAACTATATATGAAATAAAAAAGTATGTTAAATTCTTACAGCGAGTTGTGGAATTTTTCTGAGCATTTAACTGCCTTAAAGGGTGCTTTCCATGTTCCTGATTCTTTCGCTGATTTTTTTATATTCTTATTTTTGATCATTTGAACTATATATGAAATAAAAAAGTATGTTAAATTCTTACAGCGAGTTGTGGAATTTTTCTGAGCATTTAACTGCCTTAAAGGGTGCTTTCCATGTTCCTGATTTTTTCGTTAATTTTTTTCTAACATTCTTTTCGATCATCTGAACTATATATGAAATAAAAAAGTATGTTAAATCCTTAGAGCGAGTTGTGGAATTTTTCTGAGCATTTAACTGCCTTAAAGGGTGCTTTCCATGTTCCTGATTTTTTCGATAATTTTTTTCTAACATTCTTTTCGATCATCTGAACTATATATGAAATAAAAAAGTATGTTAAATTCTTACAGCGAGTTGTGGAATTTTTCTGTAGCATTTAACTGCCTTAAAGGGTGCTTTCCATGTTCCTGATTTTTTCGCTGATTTTTTTATATTCTTATTTTTGATCATTTGAACTATATATGAAATAAAAAAGTATGTTAAATTCTTAGAGCGAGTTGTGGAATTTTTCTGAGCATTTAACTGACTTAAAGGGTGCTTTCCATGTTCCTGATTTTTTCGCTGATTTTTTTCTAACATTCTTTTCGATCATCTGAACTATATATGAAATAAAAAAGTATGTTAAATTCTTACAGCGAATTGTGGATTTTTTTTGATCATTCAACTGCCTTAAAGGGTGCCTTTCATGTTCCTGATTTTTTCGTTAATTTTTTTCTAACATTCTTTTCGATCATCTGAACTATATATGAAATAAAAAAGTATGTTAAATTCTTACAGCGAGTTGTGGAATTTTTCTGAGCATTCAACTGCCTTAAAGGGTGCTTTCCATGTTCCTGATTTTTTCGCTAATTTTTTTCTAACATTCTTTTCAATCATCTGAACTATATATGAAATAAAAAAGTATGTTAAATTCTTACAGCGAGTTGTGGAATTTTTCTGAGCATTTAACTGCCTTAAAGGGTGCTTTCCATGTTCCTGATTCTTTCGCTGATTTTTTTATATTCTTATTTTTGATCATTTGAACTATATATGAAATAAAAAAGTATGTTAAATTCTTACAGCGAGTTGTGGAATTTTTCTGAGCATTTAACTGCCTTAAAGGGTGCTTTCCATGTTCCTGATTTTTTCGTTAATTTTTTTCTAACATTCTTTTCGATCATCTGAACTATATATGAAATAAAAAAGTATGTTAAATTCTTACAGCGAGTCGTGGATTTTTTTTGATCATTCAACTGCCATAAAGGGTGCTTTCCATGTTCCTGATTTTTTCGTTAATTTTTTTCTAACATTCTTTTCGATCATCTGAACTATATATGAAATAAAAAAGTATGTTAAATTCTTACAGCGAGTTGTGGAATTTTTCTGAGCATTTAAATGCCTTAAAGGGTGCTTTCCATGTTCCTGATTTTTTCGATAATTTTTTTCTAACATTCTTTTCGATCATCTGAACTATATATTGTAACGGAACGCTTTTGCCATACGCTAAACGTCGCTACGCGCAGGTCCGAGCTTCCTAAATAATTTTAAATAATTTTGGAGCAGGTATGAAAGAAACGTGAGAAACGCGGATTTTGTGTTCAAAATAATAACAAAATTAATTTATTCAATTAAACAATGTAAATTTTCCGATTTTTGTTACAATAAATGAATATTTGTTTTATTTCGCGTTCGGGTTATTTATTTGCATGAATTTATTTATTAATCCGGATCAGAACGAAAAAAAAACGGTATCAATTTTGTTTCTCTGTCGATAACTATTCAAACGATGATATTTATTTTAATTCCCTTTTCGCGTCAGAATTATCATTTAAATGAGAGAAATAACAATAATAATGGTCAAATAATTAAAAACGATGTCTTCGAGGCTAATTAACAATAATAATTGAAATACTCGATGAAGCTTTGTCGACAGAATAATAATAAAAATAATTCAAACAATAATTGAATTATTTAATATGAAATAACAATTAATAGGGCTTTACGTTGCCGCGAAATTCACTTTTATTTTATAGTGAATAATAAAAATAATTCAAAATTTTAATAATCCAAAAGTGGATTGACTCGATATAATAATAATGATAATTTTATATTTTTAATTGATTCTATATAATAGATAATCTTACCGCGGCCTTTTGGATTATCGAATTCAGGATTATTGATGATTTTTAGGATAGACGAGGATTGCTGAGCATAATGAGTGACGCAGACTGATTATATTTTATTGAAAATAATTTTGAATAAAAAAAAATTCAAAACATAAATTTAATTAGCAAATTTTAATTAAAAAAGAGCAAGCAGGCTTCCCACTTCCAGCAGGCATAAATTCAAGAGAAAAAATTTATTAGAGGAAACGTAGTATGCAAGCTATGGGCCCCGAACGTCACCGAACGACGCCGATACCCCACACACCACAGGTAAGGATGCAGACCCCGAGCTATGGGATGTGAACGTCGCCGAACACCTCCGATACCCCGAGCACCCACAGGAAAAAGGAAAAATGTAAAAAAAATTAAAGAATGACCTTGGACTATGGGAGTTGAACGTCGCCGAACCGCTCCGATACTCCAAGCATCAAGGAATTATAGGAAAAAAATAAAGGAATAGGAATTGACCTTGGACTACGGGAGTTGAACGTCGCCGAACCGCTCCGATACTCCAAGCATCAAATATGATAAGAAAGATAGGTTATTATCCTGCTGGAACTAGGAAGGATCTCTGCTGCTGAGAGCGTGTTGTCTCTCCGAGCTCTGTTTTCAGAATGAGCAGAATGCCTCTCCACTGCTGCTGTGCACGGCTTTTTATACCCAGCAGATCCTTTGTTCTCGCGCTCGAGTTCCGATTCGCTCGCCGGGTAGTCTCGAACCCGTTCTGCGCACGCTCATTTACAATATTTTTCGGATTCGTTCTACGCTTCCCCCACTCTCGCATTCTCATACTTTAATTTGTTCGACGCTACCCCCACTTTACGCATCGCCTGCGCAAGAATTAACAATTTTCGTAATTTACCAATTTTTATAATAAATTTATCACATTTGATCATTTCCTAAATTTGTTTAAACATTTCGCAAAGATTTTTCAGTAATTAAAGAGTTTTTAATAAATTTTGAAATATTGGCAAACACACTCTCTCATTTGTGCGTTCCCTTGTCGCTTGTCCCACGCGCATGCGCACAAACATTCGTTCTTTTTACTCTTAAATTACTGGTTATTTTCGCATAAATTTACCGCGCGAGTTATTCACTTCGATTTGTCGGATTTTTCTGCTTATTTTACGCGTTATTTTAATTACCTTAATGTCTTTTTAATAATTAATTACCGAAACGTGTAAAAAGTCACGTACGCATTTTTTAGTTCCGGTTTTTCACGGTAGGCGACGGCCAGACGCTTTCGTAAGTGTAGCTTCGCCGTTCGCATAGTGTTCAAGATGGCCGCCGACAACAACAGTCAACAAACGCACGCGAAACATTGTCGCGTCGTTTTCACATTTTTGTCGGATATTGGATGAAAATCGGGATAAAAAGTATTTATAATGAAGTGCCGGTACTACGCGTAAGTGTTTTCGTCACAATATGAAATAAAAAAGTATGTTAAATTCTTACAGGGAGTTGTGGAATTTTTCTGTAGCATTTAACTGCCTTAAAGGGTGCTTTCCATGTTCCTGATTTTTTCGCTGATTTTTTTGTATTCTTATTTTTGATCATTTGAACTATATATGAAATAAAAAAGTATGTTAAATTCTTAGAGCGAGTTGTGGAATTTTTCTGAGCATTTAACTGCCTTAAAGGGTGCTTTCCATGTTCCTGATTTTTTCGCTGATTTTTTTCTAACATTCTTTTCGATCATCTGAACTATATATGAAATAAAAAAGTATGTTAAATTCTTACAGCGAGTTGTGGATTTTTTTTGATCATTCAACTGCCTTAAAGGGTGCTTTCCATGTTCCAGATTTTTTCGCTGATTTTTTTATATTCTTATTTTTGATCATTTGAACTATATATGAAATAAAAAAGTATGTTAAATTCTTAGAGCGAGTTGTGGAATTTTTCTGAGCATTTAACTGCCTTAAAGGGTGCTTTCCATGTTCCTGATTTTTTCGCTGATTTTTTTCTAACATTCTTTTCGATCATCTGAACTATATATGAAATAAAAAAGTATGTTAAATTCTTACAGCGAGTTGTGGATTTTTTTTGATCATTCAACTGCCTTAAAGGGTGCCTTTCATGTTCCTGATTTTTTCGTTAATTTTTTTCTAACATTCTTTTCGATCATCTGAACTATATATGAAATAAAAAAGTATGTTAAATTCTTACAGCGAGTTGTGGAATTTTTCTGAGCATTCAACTGCCTTAAAGGGTGCTTTCCATGTTCCTGATTTTTTCGTTAATTTTTTTCTAATATTCTTTTCGATCATCTGAACTATATATGAAATAAAAAAGTATGTTCAATTCTTACAGCGAGTTGTGGAATTTTTCTGAGCATTTAACTGCCTTAAAGGGTGCTTTCCATGTTCCTGATTCTTTCGCTGATTTTGTTATATTCTTATTTTAGATCATTTGAACTATATATGAAATAAAAAAGTATGTTAAATTCTTAGAGCGAGTTGTGGAATTTTTCTGAGCATTTAACTGCCTTAAAGGGTGCTTTCCATGTTCCTGATTTTTTCGCTGATTTTTTTCTAACATTCTTTTCGATCATCTGAACTATATATGAAATAAAAAAGTATGTTAAATTCTTACAGCGAGTTGTGGATTTTTTTTGATCATTCAACTGCCTTAAAGGGTGCCTTTCATGTTCCTGATTTTTTCGTTAATTTTTTTCTAACATTCTTTTCGATCATCTGAACTATATATGAAATAAAAAAGTATGTTAAATTCTTACAGCGAGTTGTGGAATTTTTCTGAGCATTCAACTGCCTTAATGGGTGCTTTCCATGTTCCTGATTTTTTCGTTATTTTTTTTCTAACATTCTTTTCGATCATCTGAACTATATATGAAATAAAAAAGTATGTTCAATTCTTACAGCGAGTTGTGGATTTTTTCTGAGCATTTAACTGCCTTAAAGGGTGCTTTCCATGTTCCTGATTTTTTCGTTAATTTTTTTCTAACATTCTTTTCGATCATCTGAACTATATATGAAATAAAAAAGTATGTTAAATTCTTACAGCGAGTTGTGGATTTTTTTTGATCATTCAACTGTCTTAACGGGTGCTTTCCATGTTTCTGATTTTTTCGCTGATTTTTTCATATTCTTTTTTTTGATCATTTGAACTATATATGAAATAAAAAAGTATGTTAAATTCTTACAGCGAGTTGTGGAATTTTTCTGAGCATTTAACTGCCTTAAAGGGTGCTTTCCATGTTCCTGATTTTTTCGTTAATTTTTTCTAACATTCTTTTCGATCATCTGAACTATATATGAAATAAAAAAGTATGTTAAATTCTTACAGCGAGTCGTGGATTTTTTTTGATCATTCAACTGCCTTAAAGGGTGCTTTCCATGTTTCTGATTTTTTCGCTGATTTTTTTATATTCTTATTTTTGATCATTTCAACTATATATTAAATAAAAAAGTATGTTAAATTCTTAGAGCGAGTTGTGGAATTTTTCTGAGCATTTAACTGCCTTAAAGGGTGCTTTCCATGTTCCTGATTTTTTCGCTGATTTTTATATACTCTTATTTTTGATCATTTGAAGTATATGTGAACCAAAAAAGTATGTTAAATTCTTACAGCGAGTTGTGGAATTTTTCTGATCATTCAACTGCCTTAAAGGGTGCTTTCCATGTTCCTGATTTTTTCGTTAATTTTTTTCTAACATTATTTCGATCATCTGAACTATATATGAAATAAAAAAGTATGATAAATTCTTAGAGCGAGTTGTGGAATTTTTCTGAGCATTTAACTGCCTTAAAGGGTGCTTTCCATGTTCCTGATTTTTTCGCTGATTTTTTTATATTCTTATTTTTGATCATTCGAACTATATATGAAATAAAAAAGTATGTTAAATTCTTAGAGCGAGTTGTGGAATTTTTCTGAGCATTTAACTGCCTTAAAGGGTGCTTTCCATGTTCCTGATTTTTTCGCTGATTTTTTTCTAACATTCTTTTCGATCATCTGAACTATATATGAAATAAAAAAGTATGTTAAATTCTTACAGCGAGTTGTGGATTTTTTTTGATCATTCAACTGCCTTAAAGGGTGCTTTCCATGTTCCTGATTTTTCGTTAATTTTTTTCTAACATTCTTTTCGATCATCTGAACTATATATGAAATAAAAAAGTATGTTAAATTCTTACAGCGAGTTGTGGATTTTTTTTGATCATTCAACTGCCTTAAAGGGTGCTTTCCTTGTTCCTGATTTTTTCGTTAATTTTTTTCTAACATTCTTTTCGATCATCTGAAGTATATATGAAATAAAAAAGTATGTTAAATTCTTACAGCGAGTTGTGGAATTTTGCTGAGCATTTAACTGCCTTAAAGGGTGCTTTCCATGTTCCTGATTTTTTCGTTAATTTTTTTCTAACATTCTTTTCGATCATCTGAACTATATATGAAATAAAAAAGTATGTTAAATCCTTAGAGCGAGTTGTGGAATTTTTCTGAGCATTTAACTGCCTTAAAGGGTGCTTTCCATGTTCCTGATTTTTTCGATAATTTTTTTCTAACATTCTTTTCGATCATCTGAACTATATATGAAATAAAAAAGTATGTTAAATTCTTACAGCGAGTTGTGGAATTTTTCTGTAGCATTTAACTGCCTTAAAGGGTGCTTTCCATGTTCCTGATTTTTTCGCTGATTTTTTTATATTCTTATTTTTGATCATTTGAACTATATATGAAATAAAAAAGTATGTTAAATTCTTAGAGCGAGTTGTGGAATTTTTCTGAGCATTTAACTGCCTTAAAGGGTGCTTTCCATGTTCCTGATTTTTTCGCTGATTTTTTTCTAATATTTTTTTCGATCATCTGAACTATATATGAAATAAAAAAGTATGTTAAATTCTTACAGCGAGTTGTGGATTTTTTTTGATCATTGAACTGCCTTAAAGGGTGCCTTTCATGTTCCTGATTTTTTCGTTAATTTTTTTCTAACATTCTTTTCGATCATCTGAACTATATATGAAATAAAAAAGTATGTTAAATTCTTACAGCGAGTTGTGGAATTTTTCTGAGCATTCAACTGCCTTAAAGGGTGCTTTCCATGTTCCTGATTTTTTCGTTAATTTTTTTCTAACATTCTTTTCGATCATCTGAACTATATATGAAATAAAAAAGTATGTTCAATTCTTACAGCGAGTTGTGGAATTTTTCTGAGCATTTAACTGCCTTAAAGGGTGCTTTCCATGTTCCTGATTTTTTCGTTAATTTTTTTCTAACATTCTTTTCGATCATCTGAACTATATATGAAATAAAAAAGTATGTTAAATTCTTACAGCGAGTTGTGGATTTTTTTTGATCATTCAACTGTCTTAACGGGTGCTTTCCATGTTTCTGATTTTTTCGCTGATTTTTTTATATTCTTTTTTTTGATCATTTGAACTATATATGAAATAAAAAAGTATGTTAAATTCTTACAGCGAGTTGTGGAATTTTTCTGAGCATTTAACTGCCTTAAAGGGTGCTTTCCATGTTCCTGATTTTTTCGTTAATTTTTTCTAACATTCTTTTCGATCATCTGAACTATATATGAAATAAAAAAGTATGTTAAATTCTTACAGCGAGTCGTGGATTTTTTTTGATCATTCAACTGCCTTAAAGGGTGCTTTCCATGTTTCTGATTTTTTCGCTGATTTTTTCATATTCTTATTTTTGATCATTTCAACTATATATTAAATAAAAAAGTATGTTAAATTCTTAGAGCGAGTTGTGGAATTTTTCTGAGCATTTAACTGCCTTAAAGGGTGCTTTCCATGTTCCTGATTTTTTCGCTGATTTTTATATACTCTTATTTTTGATCATTTGAAGTATATGTGAACCAAAAAAGTATGTTAAATTCTTACAGCGAGTTGTGGAATTTTTCTGATCATTCAACTGCCTTAAAGGGTGCTTTCCATGTTCCTGATTTTTTCGTTAATTTTTTTCTAACATTCTTTTCGATCATCTGAACTATATATGAAATAAAAAAGTATGATAAATTCTTAGAGCGAGTTGTGGAATTTTTCTGAGCATTTAACTGCCTTAAAGGGTGCTTTCCATGTTCCTGATTTTTTCGCTGATTTTTTTATATTCTTATTTTTGATCATTCGAACTATATATGAAATAAAAAAGTATGTTAAATTCTTAGAGCGAGTTGTGGAATTTTTCTGAGCATTTAACTGCCTTAAAGGGTGCTTTCCATGTTCCTGATTTTTTCGCTGATTTTTTTCTAACATTCTTTTCGATCATCTGAACTATATATGAAATAAAAAAGTATGTTAAATTCTTACAGCGAGTTGTGGATTTTTTTTGATCATTCAACTGCCTTAAAGGGTGCTTTCCATGTTCCTGATTTTTCGTTAATTTTTTTCTAACATTGTTTTCGATCATCTGAACTATATATGAAATAAAAAAGTATGTTAAATTCTTACAGCGAGTTGTGGATTTTTTTTGATCATTCAACTGCCTTAAAGGGTGCTTTCCATGTTCCTGATTTTTTCGTTAATTTTTTTCTAACATTCTTTTCGATCATCTGAAGTATATATGAAATAAAAAAGTATGTTAAATTCTTACAGCGAGTTGTGGAATTTTGCTGAGCATTTAACTGCCTTAAAGGGTGCTTTCCATGTTCCTGATTTTTTCGTTAATTTTTTTCTAACATTCTTTTCGATCATCTGAACTATATATGAAATAAAAAAGTATGTTAAATCCTTAGAGCGAGTTGTGGAATTTTTCTGAGCATTTAACTGCCTTAAAGGGTGCTTTCCATGTTCCTGATTTTTTCGATAATTTTTTTCTAACATTCTTTTCGATCATCTGAACTATATACGAAATAAAAAAGTATGTTAAATTCTTACAGCGAGTTGTGGAATTTTTCTGTAGCATTTAACTGCCTTAAAGGGTGCTTTCCATGTTCCTGATTTTTTCGCTGATTTTTTTATATTCTTATTTTTGATCATTTGAACTATATATGAAATAAAAAAGTATGTTAAATTCTTAGAGCGAGTTGTGGAATTTTTCTGAGCATTTAACTGACTTAAAGGGTGCTTTCCATGTTCCTGATTTTTTCGCTGATTTTTTTCTAACATTCTTTTCGATCATCTGAACTATATATGAAATAAAAAAGTATGTTAAATTCTTACAGCGAATTGTGGATTTTTTTTGATCATTCAACTGCCTTAAAGGGTGCCTTTCATGTTCCTGATTTTTTCGTTAATTTTTTTCTAACATTCTTTTCGATCATCTGAACTATATATGAAATAAAAAAGTATGTTAAATTCTTACAGCGAGTTGTGGAATTTTTCTGAGCATTCAACTGCCTTAAAGGGTGCTTTCCATGTTCCTGATTTTTTCGCTAATTTTTTTCTAACATTCTTTTCAATCATCTGAACTATATATGAAATAAAAAAGTATGTTAAATTCTTACAGCGAGTTGTAGAATTTTTCTGAGCATTTAACTGCCTTAAAGGGTGCTTTCCATGTTCCTGATTCTTTCGCTGATTTTTTTATATTCTTATTTTTGATCATTTGAACTATATATGAAATAAAAAAGTATGTTAAATTCTTAGAGCGAGTTGTGGAATTTTTCTGAGCATTTAACTGCCTTAAAGGGTGCTTTCCATGTTCCTGATTTTTTCGCTGATTTTTTTCTAACATTCTTTTCGATCATCTGAACTATATATGAAATAAAAAAGTATGTTAAATTCTTACAGCGAGTTGTGGATTTTTTTTGATCATTCAACTGCCTTAAAGGGTGCTTTCCATGTTCCTGATTTTTTCGCTGATTTTTTTATATTCTTATTTTTGATCATTTGAACTATATATGAAATAAAAAAGTATGTTAAATTCTTAGAGCGAGTTGTGGAATTTTTCTGAGCATTTAACTGACTTAAAGGGTGCTTTCCATGTTCCTGATTTTTTCGCTGATTTTTTTCTAACATTCTTTTCGATCATCTGAACTATATATGAAATAAAAAAGTATGTTAAATTCTTACAGCGAATTGTGGATTTTTTTTGATCATTCAACTGCCTTAAAGGGTGCCTTTCATGTTCCTGATTTTTTCGTTAATTTTTTTCTAACATTCTTTTCGATCATCTGAACTATATATGAAATAAAAAAGTATGTTAAATTCTTACAGCGAGTTGTGGAATTTTTCTGAGCATTCAACTGCCTTAAAGGGTGCTTTCCATGTTCCTGATTTTTTCGCTAATTTTTTTCTAACATTCTTTTCAATCATCTGAACTATATATGAAATAAAAAAGTATGTTAAATTCTTACAGCGAGTTGTGGAATTTTTCTGAGCATTTAACTGCCTTAAAGGGTGCTTTCCATGTTCCTGATTCTTTCACTGATTTTTTTATATTCTTATTTTTGATCATTTGAACTATATATGAAATAAAAAAGTATGTTAAATTCTTACAGCGAGTTGTGGAATTTTTCTGAGCATTTAACTGCCTTAAAGGGTGCTTTCCATGTTCCTGATTTTTTCGTTAATTTTTTTCTAACATTCTTTTCGATCATCTGAACTATATATGAAATAAAAAAGTATGATAAATTCTTACAGCGAGTCGTGGATTTTTTTGGATCATTCAACTGCCATAAAGGGTGCTTTCCATGTTCCTGATTTTTTCGTTAATTTTTTTCTAACATTCTTTTCGATCATCTGAACTATATATGAAATAAAAAAGTATGTTAAATTCTTACAGCGAGTTGTGGAATTTTTCTGAGCATTTAAATGCCTTAAAGGGTGCTTTCCGTGTTCCTGATTTTTTCGATAATTTTTTTCTAACATTCTTTTCGATCATCTGAACTATATATGAAATAAAAAAGTATGTTAAATTCTTACAGCGAGTTGGGGAATTTTTCTGTAGCATTTAACTGCCTTAAAGGGTGCTTTCCATGTTCCTGATTTTTTCGCTGATTTTTCTGTATTCTTATTTTTGATCATTTGAACTATATATGAATTAAAAAAGTATGTTAAATTCTTAGAGCGAGTTGTGGAATTTTTCTGAGCATTTAACTGCCTTAAAGGGTGCTTTCCATGTTCCTGATTTTTTCGCTGATTTTTTTCTAACATTATTTTCGATCATCTGAACTATATATGAAATAAAAAAGTATGTTAAATTCTTACAACGAGTTGTGGATTTTTTTTGATCATTCAACTACATTAAAGGGTGACTTTCATGTTCCTGATTTTTTCGTTAATTTTTTTCTAACATTCTTTTCGATCATCTGAACTATATATGAAATAAAAAAGTATGTTAAATTCTTACAGCGAGTTGTGGAATTTTTCTGAGCATTCAACTGCCTTAAAGGGTGCTTTCCATGTTCCTGATATTTTCGCTGATTTTTTATATTCTTATTTTTGATCATTTGAACTATATATGAAATAAAAAAGTATGTTAAATTCTTAGAGCGAGTTGTGGAATTTTTCTGAGCATTCAACTGCCTTAAAGGGTGCTTTCCATGTTCCTGATTCTTTCGCTGATTTTTTTATATTCTTATTTTTGATCATTTGAACTATATATGAAATAAAAAAGTATGTTAAATTCTTACAGCGAGTTGTCGAATTTTTCTGAGCATTTAACTGCCTTAAAGGGTGCTTTCCATGTTCCTGATTTTTTCGTTAATTTTTTTCTAACATTCTTTTCGATCATCTGAACTATATATGAAATAAAAAAGTATGTTAAATTCTTACAGCGAGTCGTGGATTTTTT
Source organism: Rhimphoctona megacephalus (assembly GCA_963989365.1). Lineage (NCBI taxonomy): Eukaryota > Metazoa > Arthropoda > Insecta > Hymenoptera > Ichneumonidae > Rhimphoctona > Rhimphoctona megacephalus. The sequence continues at coordinate 991,627 of OZ022414.1, forward strand.
TTGATCATTCAACTGCCTTAAAGGGTGCTTTCCATGTTCCAGATTTTTTCGCTGATTTTTTTATATTCTTATTTTTTATCATTTGAACTATATATGAAATAAAAAAGTATGTTAAATTCTTAGAGCGAGTTGTGGAATTTTTCTGAGCATTTAACTGCCTTAAAGGGTGCTTTCCATGTTCCTGATTTTTTCGTTAATTTTTTTCTAACATTCTTTTCGATCATCTGAACTATATATGAAATAAAAAAGTATGTTAAATTCTTACAGCGAGTTGTGGATTTTTTTTGATCATTCAACTGTCTTAACGGGTGCTTTCCATGTTTCTGATTTTTTCGCTGATTTTTTCATATTCTTTTTTTTGATCATTTGAACTATATATGAAATAAAAAAGTATGTTAAATTCTTACAGCGAGTTGTGGAATTTTTCTGAGCATTTAACTGCCTTAAAGGGTGCTTTCCATGTTCCTGATTTTTTCGTTAATTTTTTCTAACATTCTTTTCGATCATCTGAACTATATATGAAATAAAAAAGTATGTTAAATTCTTACAGCGAGTCGTGGATTTTTTTTGATCATTCAACTGCCTTAAAGGGTGCTTTCCATGTTTCTGATTTTTTCGCTGATTTTTTTATATTCTTATTTTTGATCATTTCAACTATATATTAAATAAAAAAGTATGTTAAATTCTTAGAGCGAGTTGTGGAATTTTTCTGAGCATTTAACTGCCTTAAAGGGTGCTTTCCATGTTCCTGATTTTTTCGCTGATTTTTATATACTCTTATTTTTGATCATTTGAAGTATATGTGAACCAAAAAAGTATGTTAAATTCTTACAGCGAGTTGTGGAATTTTTCTGATCATTCAACTGCCTTAAAGGGTGCTTTCCATGTTCCTGATTTTTTCGTTAATTTTTTTCTAACATTCTTTTCGATCATCTGAACTATATATGAAATAAAAAAGTATGATAAATTCTTAGAGCGAGTTGTGGAATTTTTCTGAGCATTTAACTGCCTTAAAGGGTGCTTTCCATGTTCCTGATTTTTTCGCTGATTTTTTTATATTCTTATTTTTGATCATTCGAACTATATATGAAATAAAAAAGTATGTTAAATTCTTAGAGCGAGTTGTGGAATTTTTCTGAGCATTTAACTGCCTTAAAGGGTGCTTTCCATGTTCCTGATTTTTTCGTTAATTTTTTTCTAACATTCTTTTCGATCATCTGAACTATATATGAAATAAAAAAGTATGTTAAATTCTTACAGCGAGTTGTGGAATTTTTCTGAGCATTCAACTGCCTTAAAGGGTGCTTTCCATGTTCCTGATTTTTTCGCTAATTTTTTTCTAACATTCTTTTCAATCATCTGAACTATATATGAAATAAAAAAGTATGTTAAATTCTTACAGCGAGTTGTGGAATTTTTCTGAGCATTTAACTGCCTTAAAGGGTGCTTTCCATGTTCCTGATTCTTTCGCTGATTTTTTTATATTCTTATTTTTGATCATTTGAACTATATATGAAATAAAAAAGTATGTTAAATTCTTACAGCGAGTTGTGGAATTTTTCTGAGCATTTAACTGCCTTAAAGGGTGCTTTCCATGTTCCTGATTTTTTCGTTAATTTTTTTCTAACATTCTTTTCGATCATCTGAACTATATATGAAATAAAAAAGTATGTTAAATCCTTAGAGCGAGTTGTGGAATTTTTCTGAGCATTTAACTGCCTTAAAGGGTGCTTTCCATGTTCCTGATTTTTTCGATAATTTTTTTCTAACATTCTTTTCGATCATCTGAACTATATATGAAATAAAAAAGTATGTTAAATTCTTACAGCGAGTTGTGGAATTTTTCTGTAGCATTTAACTGCCTTAAAGGGTGCTTTCCATGTTCCTGATTTTTTCGCTGATTTTTTTATATTCTTATTTTTGATCATTTGAACTATATATGAAATAAAAAAGTATGTTAAATTCTTAGAGCGAGTTGTGGAATTTTTCTGAGCATTTAACTGACTTAAAGGGTGCTTTCCATGTTCCTGATTTTTTCGCTGATTTTTTTCTAACATTCTTTTCGATCATCTGAACTATATATGAAATAAAAAAGTATGTTAAATTCTTACAGCGAATTGTGGATTTTTTTTGATCATTCAACTGCCTTAAAGGGTGCCTTTCATGTTCCTGATTTTTTCGTTAATTTTTTTCTAACATTCTTTTCGATCATCTGAACTATATATGAAATAAAAAAGTATGTTAAATTCTTACAGCGAGTTGTGGAATTTTTCTGAGCATTCAACTGCCTTAAAGGGTGCTTTCCATGTTCCTGATTTTTTCGCTAATTTTTTTCTAACATTCTTTTCAATCATCTGAACTATATATGAAATAAAAAAGTATGTTAAATTCTTACAGCGAGTTGTGGAATTTTTCTGAGCATTTAACTGCCTTAAAGGGTGCTTTCCATGTTCCTGATTCTTTCGCTGATTTTTTTATATTCTTATTTTTGATCATTTGAACTATATATGAAATAAAAAAGTATGTTAAATTCTTACAGCGAGTTGTGGAATTTTTCTGAGCATTTAACTGCCTTAAAGGGTGCTTTCCATGTTCCTGATTTTTTCGTTAATTTTTTTCTAACATTCTTTTCGATCATCTGAACTATATATGAAATAAAAAAGTATGTTAAATTCTTACAGCGAGTCGTGGATTTTTTTTGATCATTCAACTGCCATAAAGGGTGCTTTCCATGTTCCTGATTTTTTCGTTAATTTTTTTCTAACATTCTTTTCGATCATCTGAACTATATATGAAATAAAAAAGTATGTTAAATTCTTACAGCGAGTTGTGGAATTTTTCTGAGCATTTAAATGCCTTAAAGGGTGCTTTCCATGTTCCTGATTTTTTCGATAATTTTTTTCTAACATTCTTTTCGATCATCTGAACTATATATTGTAACGGAACGCTTTTGCCATACGCTAAACGTCGCTACGCGCAGGTCCGAGCTTCCTAAATAATTTTAAATAATTTTGGAGCAGGTATGAAAGAAACGTGAGAAACGCGGATTTTGTGTTCAAAATAATAACAAAATTAATTTATTCAATTAAACAATGTAAATTTTCCGATTTTTGTTACAATAAATGAATATTTGTTTTATTTCGCGTTCGGGTTATTTATTTGCATGAATTTATTTATTAATCCGGATCAGAACGAAAAAAAAACGGTATCAATTTTGTTTCTCTGTCGATAACTATTCAAACGATGATATTTATTTTAATTCCCTTTTCGCGTCAGAATTATCATTTAAATGAGAGAAATAACAATAATAATGGTCAAATAATTAAAAACGATGTCTTCGAGGCTAATTAACAATAATAATTGAAATACTCGATGAAGCTTTGTCGACAGAATAATAATAAAAATAATTCAAACAATAATTGAATTATTTAATATGAAATAACAATTAATAGGGCTTTACGTTGCCGCGAAATTCACTTTTATTTTATAGTGAATAATAAAAATAATTCAAAATTTTAATAATCCAAAAGTGGATTGACTCGATATAATAATAATGATAATTTTATATTTTTAATTGATTCTATATAATAGATAATCTTACCGCGGCCTTTTGGATTATCGAATTCAGGATTATTGATGATTTTTAGGATAGACGAGGATTGCTGAGCATAATGAGTGACGCAGACTGATTATATTTTATTGAAAATAATTTTGAATAAAAAAAAATTCAAAACATAAATTTAATTAGCAAATTTTAATTAAAAAAGAGCAAGCAGGCTTCCCACTTCCAGCAGGCATAAATTCAAGAGAAAAAATTTATTAGAGGAAACGTAGTATGCAAGCTATGGGCCCCGAACGTCACCGAACGACGCCGATACCCCACACACCACAGGTAAGGATGCAGACCCCGAGCTATGGGATGTGAACGTCGCCGAACACCTCCGATACCCCGAGCACCCACAGGAAAAAGGAAAAATGTAAAAAAAATTAAAGAATGACCTTGGACTATGGGAGTTGAACGTCGCCGAACCGCTCCGATACTCCAAGCATCAAGGAATTATAGGAAAAAAATAAAGGAATAGGAATTGACCTTGGACTACGGGAGTTGAACGTCGCCGAACCGCTCCGATACTCCAAGCATCAAATATGATAAGAAAGATAGGTTATTATCCTGCTGGAACTAGGAAGGATCTCTGCTGCTGAGAGCGTGTTGTCTCTCCGAGCTCTGTTTTCAGAATGAGCAGAATGCCTCTCCACTGCTGCTGTGCACGGCTTTTTATACCCAGCAGATCCTTTGTTCTCGCGCTCGAGTTCCGATTCGCTCGCCGGGTAGTCTCGAACCCGTTCTGCGCACGCTCATTTACAATATTTTTCGGATTCGTTCTACGCTTCCCCCACTCTCGCATTCTCATACTTTAATTTGTTCGACGCTACCCCCACTTTACGCATCGCCTGCGCAAGAATTAACAATTTTCGTAATTTACCAATTTTTATAATAAATTTATCACATTTGATCATTTCCTAAATTTGTTTAAACATTTCGCAAAGATTTTTCAGTAATTAAAGAGTTTTTAATAAATTTTGAAATATTGGCAAACACACTCTCTCATTTGTGCGTTCCCTTGTCGCTTGTCCCACGCGCATGCGCACAAACATTCGTTCTTTTTACTCTTAAATTACTGGTTATTTTCGCATAAATTTACCGCGCGAGTTATTCACTTCGATTTGTCGGATTTTTCTGCTTATTTTACGCGTTATTTTAATTACCTTAATGTCTTTTTAATAATTAATTACCGAAACGTGTAAAAAGTCACGTACGCATTTTTTAGTTCCGGTTTTTCACGGTAGGCGACGGCCAGACGCTTTCGTAAGTGTAGCTTCGCCGTTCGCATAGTGTTCAAGATGGCCGCCGACAACAACAGTCAACAAACGCACGCGAAACATTGTCGCGTCGTTTTCACATTTTTGTCGGATATTGGATGAAAATCGGGATAAAAAGTATTTATAATGAAGTGCCGGTACTACGCGTAAGTGTTTTCGTCACAATATGAAATAAAAAAGTATGTTAAATTCTTACAGGGAGTTGTGGAATTTTTCTGTAGCATTTAACTGCCTTAAAGGGTGCTTTCCATGTTCCTGATTTTTTCGCTGATTTTTTTGTATTCTTATTTTTGATCATTTGAACTATATATGAAATAAAAAAGTATGTTAAATTCTTAGAGCGAGTTGTGGAATTTTTCTGAGCATTTAACTGCCTTAAAGGGTGCTTTCCATGTTCCTGATTTTTTCGCTGATTTTTTTCTAACATTCTTTTCGATCATCTGAACTATATATGAAATAAAAAAGTATGTTAAATTCTTACAGCGAGTTGTGGATTTTTTTTGATCATTCAACTGCCTTAAAGGGTGCTTTCCATGTTCCAGATTTTTTCGCTGATTTTTTTATATTCTTATTTTTGATCATTTGAACTATATATGAAATAAAAAAGTATGTTAAATTCTTAGAGCGAGTTGTGGAATTTTTCTGAGCATTTAACTGCCTTAAAGGGTGCTTTCCATGTTCCTGATTTTTTCGCTGATTTTTTTCTAACATTCTTTTCGATCATCTGAACTATATATGAAATAAAAAAGTATGTTAAATTCTTACAGCGAGTTGTGGATTTTTTTTGATCATTCAACTGCCTTAAAGGGTGCCTTTCATGTTCCTGATTTTTTCGTTAATTTTTTTCTAACATTCTTTTCGATCATCTGAACTATATATGAAATAAAAAAGTATGTTAAATTCTTACAGCGAGTTGTGGAATTTTTCTGAGCATTCAACTGCCTTAAAGGGTGCTTTCCATGTTCCTGATTTTTTCGTTAATTTTTTTCTAATATTCTTTTCGATCATCTGAACTATATATGAAATAAAAAAGTATGTTCAATTCTTACAGCGAGTTGTGGAATTTTTCTGAGCATTTAACTGCCTTAAAGGGTGCTTTCCATGTTCCTGATTCTTTCGCTGATTTTGTTATATTCTTATTTTAGATCATTTGAACTATATATGAAATAAAAAAGTATGTTAAATTCTTAGAGCGAGTTGTGGAATTTTTCTGAGCATTTAACTGCCTTAAAGGGTGCTTTCCATGTTCCTGATTTTTTCGCTGATTTTTTTCTAACATTCTTTTCGATCATCTGAACTATATATGAAATAAAAAAGTATGTTAAATTCTTACAGCGAGTTGTGGATTTTTTTTGATCATTCAACTGCCTTAAAGGGTGCCTTTCATGTTCCTGATTTTTTCGTTAATTTTTTTCTAACATTCTTTTCGATCATCTGAACTATATATGAAATAAAAAAGTATGTTAAATTCTTACAGCGAGTTGTGGAATTTTTCTGAGCATTCAACTGCCTTAATGGGTGCTTTCCATGTTCCTGATTTTTTCGTTATTTTTTTTCTAACATTCTTTTCGATCATCTGAACTATATATGAAATAAAAAAGTATGTTCAATTCTTACAGCGAGTTGTGGATTTTTTCTGAGCATTTAACTGCCTTAAAGGGTGCTTTCCATGTTCCTGATTTTTTCGTTAATTTTTTTCTAACATTCTTTTCGATCATCTGAACTATATATGAAATAAAAAAGTATGTTAAATTCTTACAGCGAGTTGTGGATTTTTTTTGATCATTCAACTGTCTTAACGGGTGCTTTCCATGTTTCTGATTTTTTCGCTGATTTTTTCATATTCTTTTTTTTGATCATTTGAACTATATATGAAATAAAAAAGTATGTTAAATTCTTACAGCGAGTTGTGGAATTTTTCTGAGCATTTAACTGCCTTAAAGGGTGCTTTCCATGTTCCTGATTTTTTCGTTAATTTTTTCTAACATTCTTTTCGATCATCTGAACTATATATGAAATAAAAAAGTATGTTAAATTCTTACAGCGAGTCGTGGATTTTTTTTGATCATTCAACTGCCTTAAAGGGTGCTTTCCATGTTTCTGATTTTTTCGCTGATTTTTTTATATTCTTATTTTTGATCATTTCAACTATATATTAAATAAAAAAGTATGTTAAATTCTTAGAGCGAGTTGTGGAATTTTTCTGAGCATTTAACTGCCTTAAAGGGTGCTTTCCATGTTCCTGATTTTTTCGCTGATTTTTATATACTCTTATTTTTGATCATTTGAAGTATATGTGAACCAAAAAAGTATGTTAAATTCTTACAGCGAGTTGTGGAATTTTTCTGATCATTCAACTGCCTTAAAGGGTGCTTTCCATGTTCCTGATTTTTTCGTTAATTTTTTTCTAACATTATTTCGATCATCTGAACTATATATGAAATAAAAAAGTATGATAAATTCTTAGAGCGAGTTGTGGAATTTTTCTGAGCATTTAACTGCCTTAAAGGGTGCTTTCCATGTTCCTGATTTTTTCGCTGATTTTTTTATATTCTTATTTTTGATCATTCGAACTATATATGAAATAAAAAAGTATGTTAAATTCTTAGAGCGAGTTGTGGAATTTTTCTGAGCATTTAACTGCCTTAAAGGGTGCTTTCCATGTTCCTGATTTTTTCGCTGATTTTTTTCTAACATTCTTTTCGATCATCTGAACTATATATGAAATAAAAAAGTATGTTAAATTCTTACAGCGAGTTGTGGATTTTTTTTGATCATTCAACTGCCTTAAAGGGTGCTTTCCATGTTCCTGATTTTTCGTTAATTTTTTTCTAACATTCTTTTCGATCATCTGAACTATATATGAAATAAAAAAGTATGTTAAATTCTTACAGCGAGTTGTGGATTTTTTTTGATCATTCAACTGCCTTAAAGGGTGCTTTCCTTGTTCCTGATTTTTTCGTTAATTTTTTTCTAACATTCTTTTCGATCATCTGAAGTATATATGAAATAAAAAAGTATGTTAAATTCTTACAGCGAGTTGTGGAATTTTGCTGAGCATTTAACTGCCTTAAAGGGTGCTTTCCATGTTCCTGATTTTTTCGTTAATTTTTTTCTAACATTCTTTTCGATCATCTGAACTATATATGAAATAAAAAAGTATGTTAAATCCTTAGAGCGAGTTGTGGAATTTTTCTGAGCATTTAACTGCCTTAAAGGGTGCTTTCCATGTTCCTGATTTTTTCGATAATTTTTTTCTAACATTCTTTTCGATCATCTGAACTATATATGAAATAAAAAAGTATGTTAAATTCTTACAGCGAGTTGTGGAATTTTTCTGTAGCATTTAACTGCCTTAAAGGGTGCTTTCCATGTTCCTGATTTTTTCGCTGATTTTTTTATATTCTTATTTTTGATCATTTGAACTATATATGAAATAAAAAAGTATGTTAAATTCTTAGAGCGAGTTGTGGAATTTTTCTGAGCATTTAACTGCCTTAAAGGGTGCTTTCCATGTTCCTGATTTTTTCGCTGATTTTTTTCTAATATTTTTTTCGATCATCTGAACTATATATGAAATAAAAAAGTATGTTAAATTCTTACAGCGAGTTGTGGATTTTTTTTGATCATTGAACTGCCTTAAAGGGTGCCTTTCATGTTCCTGATTTTTTCGTTAATTTTTTTCTAACATTCTTTTCGATCATCTGAACTATATATGAAATAAAAAAGTATGTTAAATTCTTACAGCGAGTTGTGGAATTTTTCTGAGCATTCAACTGCCTTAAAGGGTGCTTTCCATGTTCCTGATTTTTTCGTTAATTTTTTTCTAACATTCTTTTCGATCATCTGAACTATATATGAAATAAAAAAGTATGTTCAATTCTTACAGCGAGTTGTGGAATTTTTCTGAGCATTTAACTGCCTTAAAGGGTGCTTTCCATGTTCCTGATTTTTTCGTTAATTTTTTTCTAACATTCTTTTCGATCATCTGAACTATATATGAAATAAAAAAGTATGTTAAATTCTTACAGCGAGTTGTGGATTTTTTTTGATCATTCAACTGTCTTAACGGGTGCTTTCCATGTTTCTGATTTTTTCGCTGATTTTTTTATATTCTTTTTTTTGATCATTTGAACTATATATGAAATAAAAAAGTATGTTAAATTCTTACAGCGAGTTGTGGAATTTTTCTGAGCATTTAACTGCCTTAAAGGGTGCTTTCCATGTTCCTGATTTTTTCGTTAATTTTTTCTAACATTCTTTTCGATCATCTGAACTATATATGAAATAAAAAAGTATGTTAAATTCTTACAGCGAGTCGTGGATTTTTTTTGATCATTCAACTGCCTTAAAGGGTGCTTTCCATGTTTCTGATTTTTTCGCTGATTTTTTCATATTCTTATTTTTGATCATTTCAACTATATATTAAATAAAAAAGTATGTTAAATTCTTAGAGCGAGTTGTGGAATTTTTCTGAGCATTTAACTGCCTTAAAGGGTGCTTTCCATGTTCCTGATTTTTTCGCTGATTTTTATATACTCTTATTTTTGATCATTTGAAGTATATGTGAACCAAAAAAGTATGTTAAATTCTTACAGCGAGTTGTGGAATTTTTCTGATCATTCAACTGCCTTAAAGGGTGCTTTCCATGTTCCTGATTTTTTCGTTAATTTTTTTCTAACATTCTTTTCGATCATCTGAACTATATATGAAATAAAAAAGTATGATAAATTCTTAGAGCGAGTTGTGGAATTTTTCTGAGCATTTAACTGCCTTAAAGGGTGCTTTCCATGTTCCTGATTTTTTCGCTGATTTTTTTATATTCTTATTTTTGATCATTCGAACTATATATGAAATAAAAAAGTATGTTAAATTCTTAGAGCGAGTTGTGGAATTTTTCTGAGCATTTAACTGCCTTAAAGGGTGCTTTCCATGTTCCTGATTTTTTCGCTGATTTTTTTCTAACATTCTTTTCGATCATCTGAACTATATATGAAATAAAAAAGTATGTTAAATTCTTACAGCGAGTTGTGGATTTTTTTTGATCATTCAACTGCCTTAAAGGGTGCTTTCCATGTTCCTGATTTTTCGTTAATTTTTTTCTAACATTGTTTTCGATCATCTGAACTATATATGAAATAAAAAAGTATGTTAAATTCTTACAGCGAGTTGTGGATTTTTTTTGATCATTCAACTGCCTTAAAGGGTGCTTTCCATGTTCCTGATTTTTTCGTTAATTTTTTTCTAACATTCTTTTCGATCATCTGAAGTATATATGAAATAAAAAAGTATGTTAAATTCTTACAGCGAGTTGTGGAATTTTGCTGAGCATTTAACTGCCTTAAAGGGTGCTTTCCATGTTCCTGATTTTTTCGTTAATTTTTTTCTAACATTCTTTTCGATCATCTGAACTATATATGAAATAAAAAAGTATGTTAAATCCTTAGAGCGAGTTGTGGAATTTTTCTGAGCATTTAACTGCCTTAAAGGGTGCTTTCCATGTTCCTGATTTTTTCGATAATTTTTTTCTAACATTCTTTTCGATCATCTGAACTATATACGAAATAAAAAAGTATGTTAAATTCTTACAGCGAGTTGTGGAATTTTTCTGTAGCATTTAACTGCCTTAAAGGGTGCTTTCCATGTTCCTGATTTTTTCGCTGATTTTTTTATATTCTTATTTTTGATCATTTGAACTATATATGAAATAAAAAAGTATGTTAAATTCTTAGAGCGAGTTGTGGAATTTTTCTGAGCATTTAACTGACTTAAAGGGTGCTTTCCATGTTCCTGATTTTTTCGCTGATTTTTTTCTAACATTCTTTTCGATCATCTGAACTATATATGAAATAAAAAAGTATGTTAAATTCTTACAGCGAATTGTGGATTTTTTTTGATCATTCAACTGCCTTAAAGGGTGCCTTTCATGTTCCTGATTTTTTCGTTAATTTTTTTCTAACATTCTTTTCGATCATCTGAACTATATATGAAATAAAAAAGTATGTTAAATTCTTACAGCGAGTTGTGGAATTTTTCTGAGCATTCAACTGCCTTAAAGGGTGCTTTCCATGTTCCTGATTTTTTCGCTAATTTTTTTCTAACATTCTTTTCAATCATCTGAACTATATATGAAATAAAAAAGTATGTTAAATTCTTACAGCGAGTTGTAGAATTTTTCTGAGCATTTAACTGCCTTAAAGGGTGCTTTCCATGTTCCTGATTCTTTCGCTGATTTTTTTATATTCTTATTTTTGATCATTTGAACTATATATGAAATAAAAAAGTATGTTAAATTCTTAGAGCGAGTTGTGGAATTTTTCTGAGCATTTAACTGCCTTAAAGGGTGCTTTCCATGTTCCTGATTTTTTCGCTGATTTTTTTCTAACATTCTTTTCGATCATCTGAACTATATATGAAATAAAAAAGTATGTTAAATTCTTACAGCGAGTTGTGGATTTTTTTTGATCATTCAACTGCCTTAAAGGGTGCTTTCCATGTTCCTGATTTTTTCGCTGATTTTTTTATATTCTTATTTTTGATCATTTGAACTATATATGAAATAAAAAAGTATGTTAAATTCTTAGAGCGAGTTGTGGAATTTTTCTGAGCATTTAACTGACTTAAAGGGTGCTTTCCATGTTCCTGATTTTTTCGCTGATTTTTTTCTAACATTCTTTTCGATCATCTGAACTATATATGAAATAAAAAAGTATGTTAAATTCTTACAGCGAATTGTGGATTTTTTTTGATCATTCAACTGCCTTAAAGGGTGCCTTTCATGTTCCTGATTTTTTCGTTAATTTTTTTCTAACATTCTTTTCGATCATCTGAACTATATATGAAATAAAAAAGTATGTTAAATTCTTACAGCGAGTTGTGGAATTTTTCTGAGCATTCAACTGCCTTAAAGGGTGCTTTCCATGTTCCTGATTTTTTCGCTAATTTTTTTCTAACATTCTTTTCAATCATCTGAACTATATATGAAATAAAAAAGTATGTTAAATTCTTACAGCGAGTTGTGGAATTTTTCTGAGCATTTAACTGCCTTAAAGGGTGCTTTCCATGTTCCTGATTCTTTCACTGATTTTTTTATATTCTTATTTTTGATCATTTGAACTATATATGAAATAAAAAAGTATGTTAAATTCTTACAGCGAGTTGTGGAATTTTTCTGAGCATTTAACTGCCTTAAAGGGTGCTTTCCATGTTCCTGATTTTTTCGTTAATTTTTTTCTAACATTCTTTTCGATCATCTGAACTATATATGAAATAAAAAAGTATGATAAATTCTTACAGCGAGTCGTGGATTTTTTTGGATCATTCAACTGCCATAAAGGGTGCTTTCCATGTTCCTGATTTTTTCGTTAATTTTTTTCTAACATTCTTTTCGATCATCTGAACTATATATGAAATAAAAAAGTATGTTAAATTCTTACAGCGAGTTGTGGAATTTTTCTGAGCATTTAAATGCCTTAAAGGGTGCTTTCCGTGTTCCTGATTTTTTCGATAATTTTTTTCTAACATTCTTTTCGATCATCTGAACTATATATGAAATAAAAAAGTATGTTAAATTCTTACAGCGAGTTGGGGAATTTTTCTGTAGCATTTAACTGCCTTAAAGGGTGCTTTCCATGTTCCTGATTTTTTCGCTGATTTTTCTGTATTCTTATTTTTGATCATTTGAACTATATATGAATTAAAAAAGTATGTTAAATTCTTAGAGCGAGTTGTGGAATTTTTCTGAGCATTTAACTGCCTTAAAGGGTGCTTTCCATGTTCCTGATTTTTTCGCTGATTTTTTTCTAACATTATTTTCGATCATCTGAACTATATATGAAATAAAAAAGTATGTTAAATTCTTACAACGAGTTGTGGATTTTTTTTGATCATTCAACTACATTAAAGGGTGACTTTCATGTTCCTGATTTTTTCGTTAATTTTTTTCTAACATTCTTTTCGATCATCTGAACTATATATGAAATAAAAAAGTATGTTAAATTCTTACAGCGAGTTGTGGAATTTTTCTGAGCATTCAACTGCCTTAAAGGGTGCTTTCCATGTTCCTGATATTTTCGCTGATTTTTTATATTCTTATTTTTGATCATTTGAACTATATATGAAATAAAAAAGTATGTTAAATTCTTAGAGCGAGTTGTGGAATTTTTCTGAGCATTCAACTGCCTTAAAGGGTGCTTTCCATGTTCCTGATTCTTTCGCTGATTTTTTTATATTCTTATTTTTGATCATTTGAACTATATATGAAATAAAAAAGTATGTTAAATTCTTACAGCGAGTTGTCGAATTTTTCTGAGCATTTAACTGCCTTAAAGGGTGCTTTCCATGTTCCTGATTTTTTCGTTAATTTTTTTCTAACATTCTTTTCGATCATCTGAACTATATATGAAATAAAAAAGTATGTTAAATTCTTACAGCGAGTCGTGGATTTTTTTTGATCATTCAACTGCCTTAAAGGGTGCTTTCCATGTTCCAGATTTTTTCGCTGATTTTTTTATATTCTTATTTTTTATCATTTGAACTATATATGAAATAAAAAAGTATGTTAAATTCTTAGAGCGAGTTGTGGAATTTTTCTGAGCATTTAACTGCCTTAAAGGGTGCTTTCCATGTTCCTGATTTTTTCGCTGATTTTTTTCTAATATTTTTTTCGATCATCTGAACTATATATGAAATAAAAAAGTATGTTAAATTCTTACAGCGAGTTGTGGATTTTTTTTGATCATTCAACTGCCTTAAAGGGTGCCTTTCATGTTCCTGATTTTTTCGTTAATTTTTTTCTAACATTCTTTTCGATCATCTGAACTATATATGAAATAAAAAAGTATGTTAAATTCTTACAGCGAGTTGTGGAATTTTTCAGAGCATTCAACTGCCTTAAAGGGTGCTTTCCATGTTCCTGATTTTTTCGTTAATTTTTTTCTAACATTCTTTTCGATCATCTGAACTATATATGAAATAAAAAAGTATGTTCAATTCTTACAGCGAGTTGTGGAATTTTTCTGAGCATTTAACTGCCTTAAAGGGTGCTTTCCATGTTCCTGATTTTTTCGTTAATTTTTTTCTAACATTCTTTTCGATCATCTGAACTATATATGAAATAAAAAAGTATGTTAAATTCTTACAGCGAGTTGTGGATTTTTTTTGATCATTCAACTGTCTTAACGGGTGCTTTCCATGTTTCTGATTTTTTCGCTGATTTTTTTATATTCTTTTTTTTGATCATTTGAACTATATATGAAATAAAAAAGTATGTTAAATTCTTACAGCGAGTTGTGGAATTTTTCTGAGCATTTAACTGCCTTAAAGGGTGCTTTCCATGTTCCTGATTTTTTCGTTAATTTTTTCTAACATTCTTTTCGATCATCTGAACTATATATGAAATAAAAAAGTATGTTAAATTCTTACAGCGAGTCGTGGATTTTTTTTGATCATTCAACTGCCTTAAAGGGTGCTTTCCATGTTTCTGATTTTTTCGCTGATTTTTTCATATTCTTATTTTTGATCATTTCAACTATATATTAAATAAAAAAGTATGTTAAATTCTTAGAGCGAGTTGTGGAATTTTTCTGAGCATTTAACTGCCTTAAAGGGTGCTTTCCATGTTCCTGATTTTTTCGCTGATTTTTATATACTCTTATTTTTGATCATTTGAAGTATATGTGAACCAAAAAAGTATGTTAAATTCTTACAGCGAGTTGTGGAATTTTTCTGATCATTCAACTGCCTTAAAGGGTGCTTTCCATGTTCCTGATTTTTTCGTTAATTTTTTTCTAACATTCTTTTCGATCATCTGAACTATATATGAAATTAAAAAGTATGATAAATTCTTAGAGCGAGTTGTGGAATTTTTCTGAGCATTTAACTGCCTTAAAGGGTGCTTTCCATGTTCCTGATTTTTTCGCTGATTTTTTTATATTCTTATTTTTGATCATTCGAACTATATATGAAATAAAAAAGTATGTTAAATTCTTAGAGCGAGTTGTGGAATTTTTCTGAGCATTTAACTGCCTTAAAGGGTGCTTTCCATGTTCCTGATTTTTTCGCTGATTTTTTTCTAACATTCTTTTCGATCATCTGAACTATATATGAAATAAAAAAGTATGTTAAATTCTTACAGCGAGTTGTGGATTTTTTTTGATCATTCAACTGCCTTAAAGGGTGCTTTCCATGTTCCTGATTTTTCGTTAATTTTTTTCTAACATTGTTTTCGATCATCTGAACTATATATGAAATAAAAAAGTATGTTAAATTCTTACAGCGAGTTGTGGATTTTTTTTGATCATTCAACTGCCTTAAAGGGTGCTTTCCATGTTCCTGATTTTTTCGTTAATTTTTTTCTAACATTCTTTTCGATCATCTGAAGTATATATGAAATAAAAAAGTATGTTAAATTCTTACAGCGAGTTGTGGAATTTTGCTGAGCATTTAACTGCCTTAAAGGGTGCTTTCCATGTTCCTGATTTTTTCGTTAATTTTTTTCTAACATTCTTTTCGATCATCTGAACTATATATGAAATAAAAAAGTATGTTAAATCCTTAGAGCGAGTTGTGGAATTTTTCTGAGCATTTAACTGCCTTAAAGGGTGCTTTCCATGTTCCTGATTTTTTCGATAATTTTTTTCTAACATTCTTTTCGATCATCTGAACTATATACGAAATAAAAAAGTATGTTAAATTCTTACAGCGAGTTGTGGAATTTTTCTGTAGCATTTAACTGCCTTAAAGGGTGCTTTCCATGTTCCTGATTTTTTCGCTGATTTTTTTATATTCTTATTTTTGATCATTTGAACTATATATGAAATAAAAAAGTATGTTAAATTCTTAGAGCGAGTTGTGGAATTTTTCTGAGCATTTAACTGACTTAAAGGGTGCTTTCCATGTTCCTGATTTTTTCGCTGATTTTTTTCTAACATTCTTTTCGATCATCTGAACTATATATGAAATAAAAAAGTATGTTAAATTCTTACAGCGAATTGTGGATTTTTTTTGATCATTCAACTGCCTTAAAGGGTGCCTTTCATGTTCCTGATTTTTTCGTTAATTTTTTTCTAACATTCTTTTCGATCATCTGAACTATATATGAAATAAAAAAGTATGTTAAATTCTTACAGCGAGTTGTGGAATTTTTCTGAGCATTCAACTGCCTTAAAGGGTGCTTTCCATGTTCCTGATTTTTTCGCTAATTTTTTTCTAACATTCTTTTCAATCATCTGAACTATATATGAAATAAAAAAGTATGTTAAATTCTTACAGCGAGTTGTAGAATTTTTCTGAGCATTTAACTGCCTTAAAGGGTGCTTTCCATGTTCCTGATTCTTTCGCTGATTTTTTTATATTCTTATTTTTGATCATTTGAACTATATATGAAATAAAAAAGTATGTTAAATTCTTAGAGCGAGTTGTGGAATTTTTCTGAGCATTTAACTGCCTTAAAGGGTGCTTTCCATGTTCCTGATTTTTTCGCTGATTTTTTTCTAACATTCTTTTCGATCATCTGAACTATATATGAAATAAAAAAGTATGTTAAATTCTTACAGCGAGTTGTGGATTTTTTTTGATCATTCAACTGCCTTAAAGGGTGCTTTCCATGTTCCTGATTTTTTCGCTGATTTTTTTATATTCTTATTTTTGATCATTTGAACTATATATGAAATAAAAAAGTATGTTAAATTCTTAGAGCGAGTTGTGGAATTTTTCTGAGCATTTAACTGCCTTAAAGGGTGCTTTCCATGTTCCTGATTTTTTCGTTAATTTTTTTCTAACATTCTTTTCGATCATCTGAACTATATATGAAATAAAAAAGTATGATAAATTCCTACAGCGAGTCGTGGATTTTTTTGGATCATTCAACTGCCATAAAGGGTGCTTTCCATGTTCCTGATTTTTTCGTTAATTTTTTTCTAACATTCTTTTCGATCATCTGAACTATATATGAAATAAAAAAGTATGTTAAATTCTTACAGCGAGTTGTGGAATTTTTCTGAGCATTTAAATGCCTTAAAGGGTGCTTTCCATGTTCCTGATTTTTTCGATAATTTTTTTCTAACATTCTTTTCGATCATCTGAACTATATATGAAATAAAAAAGTATGTTAAATTCTTACAGCGAGTTGGGGAATTTTTCTGTAGCATTTAACTGCCTTAAAGGGTGCTTTCCATGTTCCTGATTTTTTCGCTGATTTTTCTGTATTCTTATTTTTGATCATTTGAACTATATATGAATTAAAAAAGTATGTTAAATTCTTAGAGCGAGTTGTGGAATTTTTCTGAGCATTTAACTGCCTTAAAGGGTGCTTTCCATGTTCCTGATTTTTTCGCTGATTTTTTTCTAACATTATTTTCGATCATCTGAACTATATATGAAATAAAAAAGTATGTTAAATTCTTACAACGAGTTGTGGATTTTTTTTGATCATTCAACTACATTAAAGGGTGACTTTCATGTTCCTGATTTTTTCGTTAATTTTTTTCTAACATTCTTTTCGATCATCTGAACTATATATGAAATAAAAAAGTATGTTAAATTCTTACAGCGAGTTGTGGAATTTTTCTGAGCATTCAACTGCCTTAAAGGGTGCTTTCCATGTTCCTGATATTTTCGCTGATTTTTTATATTCTTATTTTTGATCATTTGAACTATATATGAAATAAAAAAGTATGTTAAATTCTTAGAGCGAGTTGTGGAATTTTTCTGAGCATTCAACTGCCTTAAAGGGTGCTTTCCATGTTCCTGATTCTTTCGCTGATTTTTTTATATTCTTATTTTTGATCATTTGAACTATATATGAAATAAAAAAGTATGTTAAATTCTTACAGCGAGTTGTCGAATTTTTCTGAGCATTTAACTGCCTTAAAGGGTGCTTTCCATGTTCCTGATTTTTTCGTTAATTTTTTTCTAACATTCTTTTCGATCATCTGAACTATATATGAAATAAAAAAGTATGTTAAATTCTTACAGCGAGTCGTGGATTTTTTTTGATCATTCAACTGCCTTAAAGGGTGCTTTCCATGTTCCAGATTTTTTCGCTGATTTTTTTGTATTCTTATTTTTGATCATTTGAACTATATATGAAATAAAAAAGTATGTTAAATTCTTAGAGCGAGTTGTGGAATTTTTCTGAGCATTTAACTGCCTTAAAGGGTGCTTTCCATGTTCCTGATTTTTTCGCTGATTTTTTTCTAATATTTTTTTCGATCATCTGAACTATATATGAAATAAAAAAGTATGTTAAATTCTTACAGCGAGTTGTGGATTTTTTTTGATCATTGAACTGCCTTAAAGGGTGCCTTTCATGTTCCTGATTTTTTCGTTAATTTTTTTCTAACATTCTTTTCGATCATCTGAACTATATATGAAATAAAAAAGTATGTTAAATTCTTACAGCGAGTTGTGGAATTTTTCTGAGCATTCAACTGCCTTAAAGGGTGCTTTCCATGTTCCTGATTTTTTCGTTAATTTTTTTCTAACATTCTTTTCGATCATCTGAACTATATATGAAATAAAAAAGTATGTTCAATTCTTACAGCGAGTTGTGGAATTTTTCTGAGCATTTAACTGCCTTAAAGGGTGCTTTCCATGTTCCTGATTTTTTCGTTAATTTTTTTCTAACATTCTTTTCGATCATCTGAACTATATATGAAATAAAAAAGTATGTTAAATTCTTACAGCGAGTTGTGGATTTTTTTTGATCATTCAACTGTCTTAACGGGTGCTTTCCATGTTTCTGATTTTTTCGCTGATTTTTTTATATTCTTTTTTTTGATCATTTGAACTATATATGAAATAAAAAAGTATGTTAAATTCTTACAGCGAGTTGTGGAATTTTTCTGAGCATTTAACTGCCTTAAAGGGTGCTTTCCATGTTCCTGATTTTTTCGTTAATTTTTTCTAACATTCTTTTCGATCATCTGAACTATATATGAAATAAAAAAGTATGTTAAATTCTTACAGCGAGTCGTGGATTTTTTTTGATCATTCAACTGCCTTAAAGGGTGCTTTCCATGTTTCTGATTTTTTCGCTGATTTTTTCATATTCTTATTTTTGATCATTTCAACTATATATTAAATAAAAAAGTATGTTAAATTCTTAGAGCGAGTTGTGGAATTTTTCTGAGCATTTAACTGCCTTAAAGGGTGCTTTCCATGTTCCTGATTTTTTCGCTGATTTTTATATACTCTTATTTTTGATCATTTGAAGTATATGTGAACCAAAAAAGTATGTTAAATTCTTACAGCGAGTTGTGGAATTTTTCTGATCATTCAACTGCCTTAAAGGGTGCTTTCCATGTTCCTGATTTTTTCGTTAATTTTTTTCTAACATTCTTTTCGATCATCTGAACTATATATGAAATAAAAAAGTATGATAAATTCTTAGAGCGAGTTGTGGAATTTTTCTGAGCATTTAACTGCCTTAAAGGGTGCTTTCCATGTTCCTGATTTTTTCGCTGATTTTTTTATATTCTTATTTTTGATCATTCGAACTATATATGAAATAAAAAAGTATGTTAAATTCTTAGAGCGAGTTGTGGAATTTTTCTGAGCATTTAACTGCCTTAAAGGGTGCTTTCCATGTTCCTGATTTTTTCGCTGATTTTTTTCTAACATTCTTTTCGATCATCTGAACTATATATGAAATAAAAAAGTATGTTAAATTCTTACAGCGAGTTGTGGATTTTTTTTGATCATTCAACTGCCTTAAAGGGTGCTTTCCATGTTCCTGATTTTTCGTTAATTTTTTTCTAACATTGTTTTCGATCATCTGAACTATATATGAAATAAAAAAGTATGTTAAATTCTTACAGCGAGTTGTGGATTTTTTTTGATCATTCAACTGCCTTAAAGGGTGCTTTCCATGTTCCTGATTTTTTCGTTAATTTTTTTCTAACATTCTTTTCGATCATCTGAAGTATATATGAAATAAAAAAGTATGTTAAATTCTTACAGCGAGTTGTGGAATTTTGCTGAGCATTTAACTGCCTTAAAGGGTGCTTTCCATGTTCCTGATTTTTTCGTTAATTTTTTTCTAACATTCTTTTCGATCATCTGAACTATATATGAAATAAAAAAGTATGTTAAATCCTTAGAGCGAGTTGTGGAATTTTTCTGAGCATTTAACTGCCTTAAAGGGTGCTTTCCATGTTCCTGATTTTTTCGATAATTTTTTTCTAACATTCTTTTCGATCATCTGAACTATATACGAAATAAAAAAGTATGTTAAATTCTTACAGCGAGTTGTGGAATTTTTCTGTAGCATTTAACTGCCTTAAAGGGTGCTTTCCATGTTCCTGATTTTTTCGCTGATTTTTTTATATTCTTATTTTTGATCATTTGAACTATATATGAAATAAAAAAGTATGTTAAATTCTTAGAGCGAGTTGTGGAATTTTTCTGAGCATTTAACTGACTTAAAGGGTGCTTTCCATGTTCCTGATTTTTTCGCTGATTTTTTTCTAACATTCTTTTCGATCATCTGAACTATATATGAAATAAAAAAGTATGTTAAATTCTTACAGCGAATTGTGGATTTTTTTTGATCATTCAACTGCCTTAAAGGGTGCCTTTCATGTTCCTGATTTTTTCGTTAATTTTTTTCTAACATTCTTTTCGATCATCTGAACTATATATGAAATAAAAAAGTATGTTAAATTCTTACAGCGAGTTGTGGAATTTTTCTGAGCATTCAACTGCCTTAAAGGGTGCTTTCCATGTTCCTGATTTTTTCGCTAATTTTTTTCTAACATTCTTTTCAATCATCTGAACTATATATGAAATAAAAAAGTATGTTAAATTCTTACAGCGAGTTGTAGAATTTTTCTGAGCATTTAACTGCCTTAAAGGGTGCTTTCCATGTTCCTGATTCTTTCGCTGATTTTTTTATATTCTTATTTTTGATCATTTGAACTATATATGAAATAAAAAAGTATGTTAAATTCTTAGAGCGAGTTGTGGAATTTTTCTGAGCATTTAACTGCCTTAAAGGGTGCTTTCCATGTTCCTGATTTTTTCGCTGATTTTTTTCTAACATTCTTTTCGATCATCTGAACTATATATGAAATAAAAAAGTATGTTAAATTCTTACAGCGAGTTGTGGATTTTTTTTGATCATTCAACTGCCTTAAAGGGTGCTTTCCATGTTCCTGATTTTTTCGCTGATTTTTTTATATTCTTATTTTTGATCATTTGAACTATATATGAAATAAAAAAGTATGTTAAATTCTTAGAGCGAGTTGTGGAATTTTTCTGAGCATTTAACTGACTTAAAGGGTGCTTTCCATGTTCCTGATTTTTTCGCTGATTTTTTTCTAACATTCTTTTCGATCATCTGAACTATATATGAAATAAAAAAGTATGTTAAATTCTTACAGCGAATTGTGGATTTTTTTTGATCATTCAACTGCCTTAAAGGGTGCCTTTCATGTTCCTGATTTTTTCGTTAATTTTTTTCTAACATTCTTTTCGATCATCTGAACTATATATGAAATAAAAAAGTATGTTAAATTCTTACAGCGAGTTGTGGAATTTTTCTGAGCATTCAACTGCCTTAAAGGGTGCTTTCCATGTTCCTGATTTTTTCGCTAATTTTTTTCTAACATTCTTTTCAATCATCTGAACTATATATGAAATAAAAAAGTATGTTAAATTCTTACAGCGAGTTGTGGAATTTTTCTGAGCATTTAACTGCCTTAAAGGGTGCTTTCCATGTTCCTGATTCTTTCACTGATTTTTTTATATTCTTATTTTTGATCATTTGAACTATATATGAAATAAAAAAGTATGTTAAATTCTTACAGCGAGTTGTGGAATTTTTCTGAGCATTTAACTGCCTTAAAGGGTGCTTTCCATGTTCCTGATTTTTTCGTTAATTTTTTTCTAACATTCTTTTCGATCATCTGAACTATATATGAAATAAAAAAGTATGATAAATTCTTACAGCGAGTCGTGGATTTTTTTGGATCATTCAACTGCCATAAAGGGTGCTTTCCATGTTCCTGATTTTTTCGTTAATTTTTTTCTAACATTCTTTTCGATCATCTGAACTATATATGAAATAAAAAAGTATGTTAAATTCTTACAGCGAGTTGTGGAATTTTTCTGAGCATTTAAATGCCTTAAAGGGTGCTTTCCGTGTTCCTGATTTTTTCGATAATTTTTTTCTAACATTCTTTTCGATCATCTGAACTATATATGAAATAAAAAAGTATGTTAAATTCTTACAGCGAGTTGGGGAATTTTTCTGTAGCATTTAACTGCCTTAAAGGGTGCTTTCCATGTTCCTGATTTTTTCGCTGATTTTTCTGTATTCTTATTTTTGATCATTTGAACTATATATGAATTAAAAAAGTATGTTAAATTCTTAGAGCGAGTTGTGGAATTTTTCTGAGCATTTAACTGCCTTAAAGGGTGCTTTCCATGTTCCTGATTTTTTCGCTGATTTTTTTCTAACATTATTTTCGATCATCTGAACTATATATGAAATAAAAAAGTATGTTAAATTCTTACAACGAGTTGTGGATTTTTTTTGATCATTCAACTACATTAAAGGGTGACTTTCATGTTCCTGATTTTTTCGTTAATTTTTTTCTAACATTCTTTTCGATCATCTGAACTATATATGAAATAAAAAAGTATGTTAAATTCTTACAGCGAGTTGTGGAATTTTTCTGAGCATTCAACTGCCTTAAAGGGTGCTTTCCATGTTCCTGATATTTTCGCTGATTTTTTATATTCTTATTTTTGATCATTTGAACTATATATGAAATAAAAAAGTATGTTAAATTCTTAGAGCGAGTTGTGGAATTTTTCTGAGCATTCAACTGCCTTAAAGGGTGCTTTCCATGTTCCTGATTCTTTCGCTGATTTTTTTATATTCTTATTTTTGATCATTTGAACTATATATGAAATAAAAAAGTATGTTAAATTCTTACAGCGAGTTGTCGAATTTTTCTGAGCATTTAACTGCCTTAAAGGGTGCTTTCCATGTTCCTGATTTTTTCGTTAATTTTTTTCTAACATTCTTTTCGATCATCTGAACTATATATGAAATAAAAAAGTATGTTAAATTCTTACAGCGAGTCGTGGATTTTTTTTGATCATTCAACTGCCTTAAAGGGTGCTTTCCATGTTCCAGATTTTTTCGCTGATTTTTTTATATTCTTATTTTTTATCATTTGAACTATATATGAAATAAAAAAGTATGTTAAATTCTTAGAGCGAGTTGTGGAATTTTTCTGAGCATTTAACTGCCTTAAAGGGTGCTTTCCATGTTCCTGATTTTTTCGTTAATTTTTTTCTAACATTCTTTTCGATCATCTGAACTATATATGAAATAAAAAAGTATGTTAAATTCTTACAGCGAGTTGTGGATTTTTTTTGATCATTCAACTGTCTTAACGGGTGCTTTCCATGTTTCTGATTTTTTCGCTGATTTTTTCATATTCTTTTTTTTGATCATTTGAACTATATATGAAATAAAAAAGTATGTTAAATTCTTACAGCGAGTTGTGGAATTTTTCTGAGCATTTAACTGCCTTAAAGGGTGCTTTCCATGTTCCTGATTTTTTCGTTAATTTTTTCTAACATTCTTTTCGATCATCTGAACTATATATGAAATAAAAAAGTATGTTAAATTCTTACAGCGAGTCGTGGATTTTTTTTGATCATTCAACTGCCTTAAAGGGTGCTTTCCATGTTTCTGATTTTTTCGCTGATTTTTTTATATTCTTATTTTTGATCATTTCAACTATATATTAAATAAAAAAGTATGTTAAATTCTTAGAGCGAGTTGTGGAATTTTTCTGAGCATTTAACTGCCTTAAAGGGTGCTTTCCATGTTCCTGATTTTTTCGCTGATTTTTATATACTCTTATTTTTGATCATTTGAAGTATATGTGAACCAAAAAAGTATGTTAAATTCTTACAGCGAGTTGTGGAATTTTTCTGATCATTCAACTGCCTTAAAGGGTGCTTTCCATGTTCCTGATTTTTTCGTTAATTTTTTTCTAACATTCTTTTCGATCATCTGAACTATATATGAAATAAAAAAGTATGATAAATTCTTAGAGCGAGTTGTGGAATTTTTCTGAGCATTTAACTGCCTTAAAGGGTGCTTTCCATGTTCCTGATTTTTTCGCTGATTTTTTTATATTCTTATTTTTGATCATTCGAACTATATATGAAATAAAAAAGTATGTTAAATTCTTAGAGCGAGTTGTGGAATTTTTCTGAGCATTTAACTGCCTTAAAGGGTGCTTTCCATGTTCCTGATTTTTTCGTTAATTTTTTTCTAACATTCTTTTCGATCATCTGAACTATATATGAAATAAAAAAGTATGTTAAATTCTTACAGCGAGTTGTGGAATTTTTCTGAGCATTCAACTGCCTTAAAGGGTGCTTTCCATGTTCCTGATTTTTTCGCTAATTTTTTTCTAACATTCTTTTCAATCATCTGAACTATATATGAAATAAAAAAGTATGTTAAATTCTTACAGCGAGTTGTGGAATTTTTCTGAGCATTTAACTGCCTTAAAGGGTGCTTTCCATGTTCCTGATTCTTTCGCTGATTTTTTTATATTCTTATTTTTGATCATTTGAACTATATATGAAATAAAAAAGTATGTTAAATTCTTACAGCGAGTTGTGGAATTTTTCTGAGCATTTAACTGCCTTAAAGGGTGCTTTCCATGTTCCTGATTTTTTCGTTAATTTTTTTCTAACATTCTTTTCGATCATCTGAACTATATATGAAATAAAAAAGTATGTTAAATCCTTAGAGCGAGTTGTGGAATTTTTCTGAGCATTTAACTGCCTTAAAGGGTGCTTTCCATGTTCCTGATTTTTTCGATAATTTTTTTCTAACATTCTTTTCGATCATCTGAACTATATATGAAATAAAAAAGTATGTTAAATTCTTACAGCGAGTTGTGGAATTTTTCTGTAGCATTTAACTGCCTTAAAGGGTGCTTTCCATGTTCCTGATTTTTTCGCTGATTTTTTTATATTCTTATTTTTGATCATTTGAACTATATATGAAATAAAAAAGTATGTTAAATTCTTAGAGCGAGTTGTGGAATTTTTCTGAGCATTTAACTGACTTAAAGGGTGCTTTCCATGTTCCTGATTTTTTCGCTGATTTTTTTCTAACATTCTTTTCGATCATCTGAACTATATATGAAATAAAAAAGTATGTTAAATTCTTACAGCGAATTGTGGATTTTTTTTGATCATTCAACTGCCTTAAAGGGTGCCTTTCATGTTCCTGATTTTTTCGTTAATTTTTTTCTAACATTCTTTTCGATCATCTGAACTATATATGAAATAAAAAAGTATGTTAAATTCTTACAGCGAGTTGTGGAATTTTTCTGAGCATTCAACTGCCTTAAAGGGTGCTTTCCATGTTCCTGATTTTTTCGCTAATTTTTTTCTAACATTCTTTTCAATCATCTGAACTATATATGAAATAAAAAAGTATGTTAAATTCTTACAGCGAGTTGTGGAATTTTTCTGAGCATTTAACTGCCTTAAAGGGTGCTTTCCATGTTCCTGATTCTTTCGCTGATTTTTTTATATTCTTATTTTTGATCATTTGAACTATATATGAAATAAAAAAGTATGTTAAATTCTTACAGCGAGTTGTGGAATTTTTCTGAGCATTTAACTGCCTTAAAGGGTGCTTTCCATGTTCCTGATTTTTTCGTTAATTTTTTTCTAACATTCTTTTCGATCATCTGAACTATATATGAAATAAAAAAGTATGTTAAATTCTTACAGCGAGTCGTGGATTTTTTTTGATCATTCAACTGCCATAAAGGGTGCTTTCCATGTTCCTGATTTTTTCGTTAATTTTTTTCTAACATTCTTTTCGATCATCTGAACTATATATGAAATAAAAAAGTATGTTAAATTCTTACAGCGAGTTGTGGAATTTTTCTGAGCATTTAAATGCCTTAAAGGGTGCTTTCCATGTTCCTGATTTTTTCGATAATTTTTTTCTAACATTCTTTTCGATCATCTGAACTATATATTGTAACGGAACGCTTTTGCCATACGCTAAACGTCGCTACGCGCAGGTCCGAGCTTCCTAAATAATTTTAAATAATTTTGGAGCAGGTATGAAAGAAACGTGAGAAACGCGGATTTTGTGTTCAAAATAATAACAAAATTAATTTATTCAATTAAACAATGTAAATTTTCCGATTTTTGTTACAATAAATGAATATTTGTTTTATTTCGCGTTCGGGTTATTTATTTGCATGAATTTATTTATTAATCCGGATCAGAACGAAAAAAAAACGGTATCAATTTTGTTTCTCTGTCGATAACTATTCAAACGATGATATTTATTTTAATTCCCTTTTCGCGTCAGAATTATCATTTAAATGAGAGAAATAACAATAATAATGGTCAAATAATTAAAAACGATGTCTTCGAGGCTAATTAACAATAATAATTGAAATACTCGATGAAGCTTTGTCGACAGAATAATAATAAAAATAATTCAAACAATAATTGAATTATTTAATATGAAATAACAATTAATAGGGCTTTACGTTGCCGCGAAATTCACTTTTATTTTATAGTGAATAATAAAAATAATTCAAAATTTTAATAATCCAAAAGTGGATTGACTCGATATAATAATAATGATAATTTTATATTTTTAATTGATTCTATATAATAGATAATCTTACCGCGGCCTTTTGGATTATCGAATTCAGGATTATTGATGATTTTTAGGATAGACGAGGATTGCTGAGCATAATGAGTGACGCAGACTGATTATATTTTATTGAAAATAATTTTGAATAAAAAAAAATTCAAAACATAAATTTAATTAGCAAATTTTAATTAAAAAAGAGCAAGCAGGCTTCCCACTTCCAGCAGGCATAAATTCAAGAGAAAAAATTTATTAGAGGAAACGTAGTATGCAAGCTATGGGCCCCGAACGTCACCGAACGACGCCGATACCCCACACACCACAGGTAAGGATGCAGACCCCGAGCTATGGGATGTGAACGTCGCCGAACACCTCCGATACCCCGAGCACCCACAGGAAAAAGGAAAAATGTAAAAAAAATTAAAGAATGACCTTGGACTATGGGAGTTGAACGTCGCCGAACCGCTCCGATACTCCAAGCATCAAGGAATTATAGGAAAAAAATAAAGGAATAGGAATTGACCTTGGACTACGGGAGTTGAACGTCGCCGAACCGCTCCGATACTCCAAGCATCAAATATGATAAGAAAGATAGGTTATTATCCTGCTGGAACTAGGAAGGATCTCTGCTGCTGAGAGCGTGTTGTCTCTCCGAGCTCTGTTTTCAGAATGAGCAGAATGCCTCTCCACTGCTGCTGTGCACGGCTTTTTATACCCAGCAGATCCTTTGTTCTCGCGCTCGAGTTCCGATTCGCTCGCCGGGTAGTCTCGAACCCGTTCTGCGCACGCTCATTTACAATATTTTTCGGATTCGTTCTACGCTTCCCCCACTCTCGCATTCTCATACTTTAATTTGTTCGACGCTACCCCCACTTTACGCATCGCCTGCGCAAGAATTAACAATTTTCGTAATTTACCAATTTTTATAATAAATTTATCACATTTGATCATTTCCTAAATTTGTTTAAACATTTCGCAAAGATTTTTCAGTAATTAAAGAGTTTTTAATAAATTTTGAAATATTGGCAAACACACTCTCTCATTTGTGCGTTCCCTTGTCGCTTGTCCCACGCGCATGCGCACAAACATTCGTTCTTTTTACTCTTAAATTACTGGTTATTTTCGCATAAATTTACCGCGCGAGTTATTCACTTCGATTTGTCGGATTTTTCTGCTTATTTTACGCGTTATTTTAATTACCTTAATGTCTTTTTAATAATTAATTACCGAAACGTGTAAAAAGTCACGTACGCATTTTTTAGTTCCGGTTTTTCACGGTAGGCGACGGCCAGACGCTTTCGTAAGTGTAGCTTCGCCGTTCGCATAGTGTTCAAGATGGCCGCCGACAACAACAGTCAACAAACGCACGCGAAACATTGTCGCGTCGTTTTCACATTTTTGTCGGATATTGGATGAAAATCGGGATAAAAAGTATTTATAATGAAGTGCCGGTACTACGCGTAAGTGTTTTCGTCACAATATGAAATAAAAAAGTATGTTAAATTCTTACAGGGAGTTGTGGAATTTTTCTGTAGCATTTAACTGCCTTAAAGGGTGCTTTCCATGTTCCTGATTTTTTCGCTGATTTTTTTGTATTCTTATTTTTGATCATTTGAACTATATATGAAATAAAAAAGTATGTTAAATTCTTAGAGCGAGTTGTGGAATTTTTCTGAACATTTAACTGCCTTAAAGGGTGCTTTCCATGTTCCTGATTTTTTCGCTGATTTTTTTCTAACATTCTTTTCGATCATCTGAACTATATATGAAATAAAAAAGTATGTTAAATTCTTACAGCGAGTTGTGGATTTTTTTTGATCATTCAACTGCCTTAAAGGGTGCTTTCCATGTTCCAGATTTTTTCGCTGATTTTTTTATATTCTTATTTTTGATCATTTGAACTATATATGAAATAAAAAAGTATGTTAAATTCTTAGAGCGAGTTGTGGAATTTTTCTGAGCATTTAACTGCCTTAAAGGGTGCTTTCCATGTTCCTGATTTTTTCGCTGATTTTTTTCTAACATTCTTTTCGATCATCTGAACTATATATGAAATAAAAAAGTATGTTAAATTCTTACAGCGAGTTGTGGATTTTTTTTGATCATTCAACTGCCTTAAAGGGTGCCTTTCATGTTCCTGATTTTTTCGTTAATTTTTTTCTAACATTCTTTTCGATCATCTGAACTATATATGAAATAAAAAAGTATGTTAAATTCTTACAGCGAGTTGTGGAATTTTTCTGAGCATTCAACTGCCTTAAAGGGTGCTTTCCATGTTCCTGATTTTTTCGTTAATTTTTTTCTAATATTCTTTTCGATCATCTGAACTATATATGAAATAAAAAAGTATGTTCAATTCTTACAGCGAGTTGTGGAATTTTTCTGAGCATTTAACTGCCTTAAAGGGTGCTTTCCATGTTCCTGATTCTTTCGCTGATTTTGTTATATTCTTATTTTAGATCATTTGAACTATATATGAAATAAAAAAGTATGTTAAATTCTTAGAGCGAGTTGTGGAATTTTTCTGAGCATTTAACTGCCTTAAAGGGTGCTTTCCATGTTCCTGATTTTTTCGCTGATTTTTTTCTAACATTCTTTTCGATCATCTGAACTATATATGAAATAAAAAAGTATGTTAAATTCTTACAGCGAGTTGTGGATTTTTTTTGATCATTCAACTGCCTTAAAGGGTGCCTTTCATGTTCCTGATTTTTTCGTTAATTTTTTTCTAACATTCTTTTCGATCATCTGAACTATATATGAAATAAAAAAGTATGTTAAATTCTTACAGCGAGTTGTGGAATTTTTCTGAGCATTCAACTGCCTTAATGGGTGCTTTCCATGTTCCTGATTTTTTCGTTATTTTTTTTCTAACATTCTTTTCGATCATCTGAACTATATATGAAATAAAAAAGTATGTTCAATTCTTACAGCGAGTTGTGGATTTTTTCTGAGCATTTAACTGCCTTAAAGGGTGCTTTCCATGTTCCTGATTTTTTCGTTAATTTTTTTCTAACATTCTTTTCGATCATCTGAACTATATATGAAATAAAAAAGTATGTTAAATTCTTACAGCGAGTTGTGGATTTTTTTTGATCATTCAACTGTCTTAACGGGTGCTTTCCATGTTTCTGATTTTTTCGCTGATTTTTTCATATTCTTTTTTTTGATCATTTGAACTATATATGAAATAAAAAAGTATGTTAAATTCTTACAGCGAGTTGTGGAATTTTTCTGAGCATTTAACTGCCTTAAAGGGTGCTTTCCATGTTCCTGATTTTTTCGTTAATTTTTTCTAACATTCTTTTCGATCATCTGAACTATATATGAAATAAAAAAGTATGTTAAATTCTTACAGCGAGTCGTGGATTTTTTTTGATCATTCAACTGCCTTAAAGGGTGCTTTCCATGTTTCTGATTTTTTCGCTGATTTTTTTATATTCTTATTTTTGATCATTTCAACTATATATTAAATAAAAAAGTATGTTAAATTCTTAGAGCGAGTTGTGGAATTTTTCTGAGCATTTAACTGCCTTAAAGGGTGCTTTCCATGTTCCTGATTTTTTCGCTGATTTTTATATACTCTTATTTTTGATCATTTGAAGTATATGTGAACCAAAAAAGTATGTTAAATTCTTACAGCGAGTTGTGGAATTTTTCTGATCATTCAACTGCCTTAAAGGGTGCTTTCCATGTTCCTGATTTTTTCGTTAATTTTTTTCTAACATTATTTCGATCATCTGAACTATATATGAAATAAAAAAGTATGATAAATTCTTAGAGCGAGTTGTGGAATTTTTCTGAGCATTTAACTGCCTTAAAGGGTGCTTTCCATGTTCCTGATTTTTTCGCTGATTTTTTTATATTCTTATTTTTGATCATTCGAACTATATATGAAATAAAAAAGTATGTTAAATTCTTAGAGCGAGTTGTGGAATTTTTCTGAGCATTTAACTGCCTTAAAGGGTGCTTTCCATGTTCCTGATTTTTTCGCTGATTTTTTTCTAACATTCTTTTCGATCATCTGAACTATATATGAAATAAAAAAGTATGTTAAATTCTTACAGCGAGTTGTGGATTTTTTTTGATCATTCAACTGCCTTAAAGGGTGCTTTCCATGTTCCTGATTTTTCGTTAATTTTTTTCTAACATTCTTTTCGATCATCTGAACTATATATGAAATAAAAAAGTATGTTAAATTCTTACAGCGAGTTGTGGATTTTTTTTGATCATTCAACTGCCTTAAAGGGTGCTTTCCTTGTTCCTGATTTTTTCGTTAATTTTTTTCTAACATTCTTTTCGATCATCTGAAGTATATATGAAATAAAAAAGTATGTTAAATTCTTACAGCGAGTTGTGGAATTTTGCTGAGCATTTAACTGCCTTAAAGGGTGCTTTCCATGTTCCTGATTTTTTCGTTAATTTTTTTCTAACATTCTTTTCGATCATCTGAACTATATATGAAATAAAAAAGTATGTTAAATCCTTAGAGCGAGTTGTGGAATTTTTCTGAGCATTTAACTGCCTTAAAGGGTGCTTTCCATGTTCCTGATTTTTTCGATAATTTTTTTCTAACATTCTTTTCGATCATCTGAACTATATATGAAATAAAAAAGTATGTTAAATTCTTACAGCGAGTTGTGGAATTTTTCTGTAGCATTTAACTGCCTTAAAGGGTGCTTTCCATGTTCCTGATTTTTTCGCTGATTTTTTTATATTCTTATTTTTGATCATTTGAACTATATATGAAATAAAAAAGTATGTTAAATTCTTAGAGCGAGTTGTGGAATTTTTCTGAGCATTTAACTGACTTAAAGGGTGCTTTCCATGTTCCTGATTTTTTCGCTGATTTTTTTCTAACATTCTTTTCGATCATCTGAACTATATATGAAATAAAAAAGTATGTTAAATTCTTACAGCGAATTGTGGATTTTTTTTGATCATTCAACTGCCTTAAAGGGTGCCTTTCATGTTCCTGATTTTTTCGTTAATTTTTTTCTAACATTCTTTTCGATCATCTGAACTATATATGAAATAAAAAAGTATGTTAAATTCTTACAGCGAGTTGTGGAATTTTTCTGAGCATTCAACTGCCTTAAAGGGTGCTTTCCATGTTCCTGATTTTTTCGCTAATTTTTTTCTAACATTCTTTTCAATCATCTGAACTATATATGAAATAAAAAAGTATGTTAAATTCTTACAGCGAGTTGTGGAATTTTTCTGAGCATTTAACTGCCTTAAAGGGTGCTTTCCATGTTCCTGATTCTTTCGCTGATTTTTTTATATTCTTATTTTTGATCATTTGAACTATATATGAAATAAAAAAGTATGTTAAATTCTTACAGCGAGTTGTGGAATTTTTCTGAGCATTTAACTGCCTTAAAGGGTGCTTTCCATGTTCCTGATTTTTTCGTTAATTTTTTTCTAACATTCTTTTCGATCATCTGAACTATATATGAAATAAAAAAGTATGTTAAATTCTTACAGCGAGTCGTGGATTTTTTTTGATCATTCAACTGCCATAAAGGGTGCTTTCCATGTTCCTGATTTTTTCGTTAATTTTTTTCTAACATTCTTTTCGATCATCTGAACTATATATGAAATAAAAAAGTATGTTAAATTCTTACAGCGAGTTGTGGAATTTTTCTGAGCATCTAAATGCCTTAAAGGGTGCTTTCCATGTTCCTGATTTTTTCGATAATTTTTTTCTAACATTCTTTTCGATCATCTGAACTATATATTGTAACGGAACGCTTTTGCCATACGCTAAACGTCGCTACGCGCAGGTCCGAGCTTCCTAAATAATTTTAAATAATTTTGGAGCAGGTATGAAAGAAACGTGAGAAACGCGGATTTTGTGTTCAAAATAATAACAAAATTAATTTATTCAATTAAACAATGTAAATTTTCCGATTTTTGTTACAATAAATGAATATTTGTTTTATTTCGCGTTCGGGTTATTTATTTGCATGAATTTATTTATTAATCCGGATCAGAACGAAAAAAAAACGGTATCAATTTTGTTTCTCTGTCGATAACTATTCAAACGATGATATTTATTTTAATTCCCTTTTCGCGTCAGAATTATCATTTAAATGAGAGAAATAACAATAATAATGGTCAAATAATTAAAAACGATGTCTTCGAGGCTAATTAACAATAATAATTGAAATACTCGATGAAGCTTTGTCGACAGAATAATAATAAAAATAATTCAAACAATAATTGAATTATTTAATATGAAATAACAATTAATAGGGCTTTACGTTGCCGCGAAATTCACTTTTATTTTATAGTGAATAATAAAAATAATTCAAAATTTTAATAATCCAAAAGTGGATTGACTCGATATAATAATAATGATAATTTTATATTTTTAATTGATTCTATATAATAGATAATCTTACCGCGGCCTTTTGGATTATCGAATTCAGGATTATTGATGATTTTTAGGATAGACGAGGATTGCTGAGCATAATGAGTGACGCAGACTGATTATATTTTATTGAAAATAATTTTGAATAAAAAAAAATTCAAAACATAAATTTAATTAGCAAATTTTAATTAAAAAAGAGCAAGCAGGCTTCCCACTTCCAGCAGGCATAAATTCAAGAGATAAAATTATTTAGAGGAAACGTAGTATGCAAGCTATGGGCCCCGAACGTCACCGAACGACGCCGATACCCCACACACCACAGGTAAGGATGCAGACCCCGAGCTATGGGATGTGAACGTCGCCGAACACCTCCGATACCCCGAGCACCCACAGGAAAAAGGAAAAATGTAAAAAAAATTAAAGAATGACCTTGGACTATGGGAGTTGAACGTCGCCGAACCGCTCCGATACTCCAAGCATCAAGGAATTATAGGAAAAAAATAAAGGAATAGGAATTGACCTTGGACTACGGGAGTTGAACGTCGCCGAACCGCTCCGATGCTCCAAGCATCAAATATGATAAGAAAGATAGGTTATTATCCTGCTGGAACTAGGAAGGATCTCTGCTGCTGAGAGCGTGTTGTCTCTCCGAGCTCTGTTTTCAGAATGAGCAGAATGCCTCTCCACTGCTGCTGTGCACGGCTTTTTATACCCAGCAGATCCTTTGTTCTCGCGCTCGAGTTCCGATTCGCTCGCCGGGTAGTCTCGAACCCGTTCTGCGCACGCTCATTTACAATATTTTTCGGATTCGTTCTACGCTTCCCCCACTCTCGCATTCTCATACTTTAATTTGTTCGACGCTACCCCCACTTTACGCATCGCCTGCGCAAGAATTAACAATTTTCGTAATTTACCAATTTTTATAATAAATTTATCACATTTGATCATTTCCTAAATTTGTTTAAACATTTCGCAAAGATTTTTCAGTAATTAAAGAGTTTTTAATAAATTTTGAAATATTGGCAAACACACCCTCTCATTTGTGCGTTCCCTTGTCGCTTGTCCCACGCGCATGCGCACAAACATTCGTTCTTTTTACTCTTAAATTACTGGTTATTTTCGCATAAATTTACCGCGCGAGTTATTCACTTCGATTTGTCGGATTTTTCTGCTTATTTTACGCGTTATTTTAATTACCTTAATGTCTTTTTAATAATTAATTACCGAAACGTGTAAAAAGTCACGTACGCATTTTTTAGTTCCAGTTTTTCACGGTAGGCGACGGCCAGACGCTTTCGTAAGTGTAGCTTCGCAGTTCGCATAGTGTTCAAGATGGCCGCCGACAACAACAGTCAACAAACGCACGCGAAACATTGTCGCGTCGTTTTCACATTTTTGTCGGATATTGGATGAAAATCGGGATAAAAAGTATTTATAATGAAGTGCCGGTACTACGCGTAAGTGTTTTCGTCACAATATGAAATAAAAAAGTATGTTAAATTCTTACAGCGAGTTGTGGAATTTTTCTGTAGCATTTAACTGCCTTAAAGGGTGCTTTCCATGTTCCTGATTTTTTCGCTGATTTTTTTGTATTCTTATTTTTAATCATTTGAACTATATATGAAATAAAAAAGTATGTTAAATTCTTAGAGCGAGTTGTGGAATTTTTCTGAGCATTTAACTGCCTTAAAGGGTGCTTTCCATGTTCCTGATTTTTTCGCTGATTTTTTTATATTCTTATTTTTGATCATTTGAACTATATATGAAATAAAAAAGTATGTTAAATTCTTACAGCGAGTTGTGGAATTTTTCTGAGCATTCAACTGCCTTAAAGGGTGCTTTCCATGTTCCTGATTTTTTCGTTAATTTTTTTCTAACATTCTTTTCGATCATCTGAACTATATATGAAATAAAAAAGTATGTTAAATTCTTACAGCGAGTCGTGGATTTTTTTTGATCATTCAACTGCCTTAAAGGGTGCTTTCCATGTTCCAGATTTTTTCGCTGATTTTTTTATATTCTTATTTTTGATCATTTGAACTATATATGAAATAAAAAAGTATGTTAAATTCTTAGAGCGAGTTGTGGAATTTTTCTGAGCATTTAACTGCCTTAAAGGGTGCTTTCCATGTTCCTGATTTTTTCGCTGATTTTTTTCTAACATTCTTTTCGATCATCTGAACTATATATGAAATAAAAAAGTATGTTAAATTCTTACAGCGAGTTGTGGATTTTTTTTGATCATTCAACTGCCTTAAAGGGTGCCTTTCATGTTCCTGATTTTTTCGTTAATTTTTTTCTAACATTCTTTTCGATCATCTGAACTATATATGAAATAAAAAAGTATGTTAAATTCTTACAGCGAGTTGTGGAATTTTTCTGAGCATTCAACTGCCTTAAAGGGTGCTTTCCATGTTCCTGATTTTTTCGTTAATTTTTTTCTAATATTCTTTTCGATCATCTGAACTATATATGAAATAAAAAAGTATGTTCAATTCTTACAGCGAGTTGTGGAATTTTTCTGAGCATTTAACTGCCTTAAAGGGTGCTTTCCATGTTCCTGATTCTTTCGCTGATTTTGTTATATTCTTATTTTAGATCATTTGAACTATATATGAAATAAAAAAGTATGTTAAATTCTTAGAGCGAGTTGTGGAATTTTTCTGAGCATTTAACTGCCTTAAAGGGTGCTTTCCATGTTCCTGATTTTTTCGCTGATTTTTTTCTAACATTCTTTTCGATCATCTGAACTATATATGAAATAAAAAAGTATGTTAAATTCTTACAGCGAGTTGTGGATTTTTTTTGATCATTCAACTGCCTTAAAGGGTGCCTTTCATGTTCCTGATTTTTTCGTTAATTTTTTTCTAACATTCTTTTCGATCATCTGAACTATATATGAAATAAAAAAGTATGTTAAATTCTTACAGCGAGTTGTGGAATTTTTCTGAGCATTCAACTGCCTTAATGGGTGCTTTCCATGTTCCTGATTTTTTCGTTATTTTTTTTCTAACATTCTTTTCGATCATCTGAACTATATATGAAATAAAAAAGTATGTTCAATTCTTACAGCGAGTTGTGGATTTTTTCTGAGCATTTAACTGCCTTAAAGGGTGCTTTCCATGTTCCTGATTTTTTCGTTAATTTTTTTCTAACATTCTTTTCGATCATCTGAACTATATATGAAATAAAAAAGTATGTTAAATTCTTACAGCGAGTTGTGGATTTTTTTTGATCATTCAACTGTCTTAACGGGTGCTTTCCATGTTTCTGATTTTTTCGCTGATTTTTTCATATTCTTTTTTTTGATCATTTGAACTATATATGAAATAAAAAAGTATGTTAAATTCTTACAGCGAGTTGTGGAATTTTTCTGAGCATTTAACTGCCTTAAAGGGTGCTTTCCATGTTCCTGATTTTTTCGTTAATTTTTTCTAACATTCTTTTCGATCATCTGAACTATATATGAAATAAAAAAGTATGTTAAATTCTTACAGCGAGTCGTGGATTTTTTTTGATCATTCAACTGCCTTAAAGGGTGCTTTCCATGTTTCTGATTTTTTCGCTGATTTTTTTATATTCTTATTTTTGATCATTTCAACTATATATTAAATAAAAAAGTATGTTAAATTCTTAGAGCGAGTTGTGGAATTTTTCTGAGCATTTAACTGCCTTAAAGGGTGCTTTCCATGTTCCTGATTTTTTCGCTGATTTTTATATACTCTTATTTTTGATCATTTGAAGTATATGTGAACCAAAAAAGTATGTTAAATTCTTACAGCGAGTTGTGGAATTTTTCTGATCATTCAACTGCCTTAAAGGGTGCTTTCCATGTTCCTGATTTTTTCGTTAATTTTTTTCTAACATTATTTCGATCATCTGAACTATATATGAAATAAAAAAGTATGATAAATTCTTAGAGCGAGTTGTGGAATTTTTCTGAGCATTTAACTGCCTTAAAGGGTGCTTTCCATGTTCCTGATTTTTTCGCTGATTTTTTTATATTCTTATTTTTGATCATTCGAACTATATATGAAATAAAAAAGTATGTTAAATTCTTAGAGCGAGTTGTGGAATTTTTCTGAGCATTTAACTGCCTTAAAGGGTGCTTTCCATGTTCCTGATTTTTTCGCTGATTTTTTTCTAACATTCTTTTCGATCATCTGAACTATATATGAAATAAAAAAGTATGTTAAATTCTTACAGCGAGTTGTGGATTTTTTTTGATCATTCAACTGCCTTAAAGGGTGCTTTCCATGTTCCTGATTTTTCGTTAATTTTTTTCTAACATTCTTTTCGATCATCTGAACTATATATGAAATAAAAAAGTATGTTAAATTCTTACAGCGAGTTGTGGATTTTTTTTGATCATTCAACTGCCTTAAAGGGTGCTTTCCATGTTCCTGATTTTTTCGTTAATTTTTTTCTAACATTCCTTTCGATCATCTGAAGTATATATGAAATAAAAAAGTATGTTAAATTCTTACAGCGAGTTGTGGAATTTTGCTGAGCATTTAACTGCCTTAAAGGGTGCTTTCCATGTTCCTGATTTTTTCGTTAATTTTTTTCTAACATTCTTTTCGATCATCTGAACTATATATGAAATAAAAAAGTATGTTAAATCCTTAGAGCGAGTTGTGGAATTTTTCTGAGCATTTAACTGCCTTAAAGGGTGCTTTCCATGTTCCTGATTTTTTCGATAATTTTTTTCTAACATTCTTTTCGATCATCTGAACTATATATGAAATAAAAAAGTATGTTAAATTCTTACAGCGAGTTGTGGAATTTTTCTGTAGCATTTAACTGCCTTAAAGGGTGCTTTCCATGTTCCTGATTTTTTCGCTGATTTTTTTATATTCTTATTTTTGATCATTTGAACTATATATGAAATAAAAAAGTATGTTAAATTCTTAGAGCGAGTTGTGGAATTTTTCTGAGCATTTAACTGACTTAAAGGGTGCTTTCCATGTTCCTGATTTTTTCGCTGATTTTTTTCTAACATTCTTTTCGATCATCTGAACTATATATGAAATAAAAAAGTATGTTAAATTCTTACACCGAATTGTGGATTTTTTTTGATCATTCAACTGCCTTAAAGGGTGCCTTTCATGTTCCTGATTTTTTCGTTAATTTTTTTCTAACATTCTTTTCGATCATCTGAACTATATATGAAATAAAAAAGTATGTTAAATTCTTACAGCGAGTTGTGGAATTTCTCTGAGCATTCAACTGCCTTAAAGGGTGCTTTCCATGTTCCTGATTTTTTCGCTAATTTTTTTCTAACATTCTTTTCAATCATCTGAACTATATATGAAATAAAAAAGTATGTTAAATTCTTACAGCGAGTTGTGGAATTTTTCTGAGCATTTAACTGCCTTAAAGGGTGCTTTCCATGTTCCTGATTCTTTCGCTGATTTTTTTATATTCTTATTTTTGATCATTTGAACTATATATGAAATAAAAAAGTATGTTAAATTCTTACAGCGAGTTGTGGAATTTTTCTGAGCATTTAACTGCCTTAAAGGGTGCTTTCCATGTTCCTGATTTTTTCGTTAATTTTTTTCTAACATTCTTTTCGATCATCTGAACTATATATGAAATAAAAAAGTATGTTAAATCCTTAGAGCGAGTTGTGGAATTTTTCTGAGCATTTAACTGCCTTAAAGGGTGCTTTCCATGTTCCTGATTTTTTCGATAATTTTTTTCTAACATTCTTTTCGATCATCTGAACTATATATGAAATAAAAAAGTATGTTAAATTCTTACAGCGAGTTGTGGAATTTTTCTGTAGCATTTAACTGCCTTAAAGGGTGCTTTCCATGTTCCTGATTTTTTCGCTGATTTTTTTATATTCTTATTTTTGATCATTTGAACTATATATGAAATAAAAAAGTATGTTAAATTCTTAGAGCGAGTTGTGGAATTTTTCTGAGCATTTAACTGACTTAAAGGGTGCTTTCCATGTTCCTGATTTTTTCGC
This sequence comes from Rhimphoctona megacephalus, assembly GCA_963989365.1. NCBI lineage: Eukaryota > Metazoa > Arthropoda > Insecta > Hymenoptera > Ichneumonidae > Rhimphoctona > Rhimphoctona megacephalus. The sequence goes on from OZ022414.1 coordinate 1,030,534, forward strand.
TGATTTTTTTCTAACATTCTTTTCGATCATCTGAACTATATATGAAATAAAAAAGTATGTTAAATTCTTACAGCGAATTGTGGATTTTTTTTGATCATTCAACTGCCTTAAAGGGTGCCTTTCATGTTCCTGATTTTTTCGTTAATTTTTTTCTAACATTCTTTTCGATCATCTGAACTATATATGAAATAAAAAAGTATGTTAAATTCTTACAGCGAGTTGTGGAATTTTTCTGAGCATTCAACTGCCTTAAAGGGTGCTTTCCATGTTCCTGATTTTTTCGCTAATTTTTTTCTAACATTCTTTTCAATCATCTGAACTATATATGAAATAAAAAAGTATGTTAAATTCTTGCAGCGAGTTGTGGAATTTTTCTGAGCATTTAACTGCCTTAAAGGGTGCTTTCCATGTTCCTGATTCTTTCGCTGATTTTTTTATATTCTTATTTTTGATCATTTGAACTATATATGAAATAAAAAAGTATGTTAAATTCTTACAGCGAGTTGTGGAATTTTTCTGAGCATTTAACTGCCTTAAAGGGTGCTTTCCATGTTCCTGATTTTTTCGTTAATTTTTTTCTAACATTCTTTTCGATCATCTGAACTATATATGAAATAAAAAAGTATGTTAAATTCTTACAGCGAGTCGTGGATTTTTTTTGATCATTCAACTGCCATAAAGGGTGCTTTCCATGTTCCTGATTTTTTCGTTAATTTTTTTCTAACATTCTTTTCGATCATCTGAACTATATATGAAATAAAAAAGTATGTTAAATTCTTACAGCGAGTTGTGGAATTTTTCTGAGCATTTAAATGCCTTAAAGGGTGCTTTCCATGTTCCTGATTTTTTCGATAATTTTTTTCTAACATTCTTTTCGATCATCTGAACTATATATTGTAACGGAACGCTTTTGCCATACGCTAAACGTCGCTACGCGCAGGTCCGAGCTTCCTAAATAATTTTAAATAATTTTGGAGCAGGTATGAAAGAAACGTGAGAAACGCGGATTTTGTGTTCAAAATAATAACAAAATTAATTTATTCAATTAAACAATGTAAATTTTCCGATTTTTGTTACAATAAATGAATATTTGTTTTATTTCGCGTTCGGGTTATTTATTTGCATGAATTTATTTATTAATCCGGATCAGAACGAAAAAAAAACGGTATCAATTTTGTTTCTCTGTCGATAACTATTCAAACGATGATATTTATTTTAATTCCCTTTTCGCGTCAGAATTATCATTTAAATGAGAGAAATAACAATAATAATGGTCAAATAATTAAAAACGATGTCTTCGAGGCTAATTAACAATAATAATTGAAATACTCGATGAAGCTTTGTCGACAGAATAATAATAAAAATAATTCAAACAATAATTGAATTATTTAATATGAAATAACAATTAATAGGGCTTTACGTTGCCGCGAAATTCACTTTTATTTTATAGTGAATAATAAAAATAATTCAAAATTTTAATAATCCAAAAGTGGATTGACTCGATATAATAATAATGATAATTTTATATTTTTAATTGATTCTATATAATAGATAATCTTACCGCGGCCTTTTGGATTATCGAATTCAGGATTATTGATGATTTTTAGGATAGACGAGGATTGCTGAGCATAATGAGTGACGCAGACTGATTATATTTTATTGAAAATAATTTTGAATAAAAAAAAATTCAAAACATAAATTTAATTAGCAAATTTTAATTAAAAAAGAGCAAGCAGGCTTCCCACTTCCAGCAGGCATAAATTCAAGAGAAAAAATTTATTAGAGGAAACGTAGTATGCAAGCTATGGGCCCCGAACGTCACCGAACGACGCCGATACCCCACACACCACAGGTAAGGATGCAGACCCCGAGCTATGGGATGTGAACGTCGCCGAACACCTCCGATACCCCGAGCACCCACAGGAAAAAGGAAAAATGTAAAAAAAATTAAAGAATGACCTTGGACTATGGGAGTTGAACGTCGCCGAACCGCTCCGATACTCCAAGCATCAAGGAATTATAGGAAAAAAATAAAGGAATAGGAATTGACCTTGGACTACGGGAGTTGAACGTCGCCGAACCGCTCCGATACTCCAAGCATCAAATATGATAAGAAAGATAGGTTATTATCCTGCTGGAACTAGGAAGGATCTCTGCTGCTGAGAGCGTGTTGTCTCTCCGAGCTCTGTTTTCAGAATGAGCAGAATGCCTCTCCACTGCTGCTGTGCACGGCTTTTTATACCCAGCAGATCCTTTGTTCTCGCGCTCGAGTTCCGATTCGCTCGCCGGGTAGTCTCGAACCCGTTCTGCGCACGCTCATTTACAATATTTTTCGGATTCGTTCTACGCTTCCCCCACTCTCGCATTCTCATACTTTAATTTGTTCGACGCTACCCCCACTTTACGCATCGCCTGCGCAAGAATTAACAATTTTCGTAATTTACCAATTTTTATAATAAATTTATCACATTTGATCATTTCCTAAATTTGTTTAAACATTTCGCAAAGATTTTTCAGTAATTAAAGAGTTTTTAATAAATTTTGAAATATTGGCAAACACACTCTCTCATTTGTGCGTTCCCTTGTCGCTTGTCCCACGCGCATGCGCACAAACATTCGTTCTTTTTACTCTTAAATTACTGGTTATTTTCGCATAAATTTACCGCGCGAGTTATTCACTTCGATTTGTCGGATTTTTCTGCTTATTTTACGCGTTATTTTAATTACCTTAATGTCTTTTTAATAATTAATTACCGAAACGTGTAAAAAGTCACGTACGCATTTTTTAGTTCCGGTTTTTCACGGTAGGCGACGGCCAGACGCTTTCGTAAGTGTAGCTTCGCAGTTCGCATAGTGTTCAAGATGGCCGCCGACAACAACAGTCAACAAACGCACGCGAAACATTGTCGCGTCGTTTTCACATTTTTGTCGGATATTGGATGAAAATCGGGATAAAAAGTATTTATAATGAAGTGCCGGTACTACGCGTAAGTGTTTTCGTCACAATATGAAATAAAAAAGTATGTTAAATTCTTACAGCGAGTTGTGGAATTTTTCTGTAGCATTTAACTGCCTTAAAGGGTGCTTTCCATGTTCCTGATTTTTTCGCTGATTTTTTTGTATTCTTATTTTTGATCATTTGAACTATATATGAAATAAAAAAGTATGTTAAATTCTTAGAGCGAGTTGTGGAATTTTTCTGAGCATTTAACTGCCTTAAAGGGTGCTTTCCATGTTCCTGATTTTTTCGCTGATTTTTTTATATTCTTATTTTTGATCATTTGAACTATATATGAAATAAAAAAGTATGTTAAATTCTTACAGCGAGTTGTGGAATTTTTCTGAGCATTCAACTGCCTTAAAGGGTGCTTTCCATGTTCCTGATTTTTTCGTTAATTTTTTTCTAACATTCTTTTCGATCATCTGAACTATATATGAAATAAAAAAGTATGTTAAATTCTTACAGCGAGTCGTGGATTTTTTTTGATCATTCAACTGCCTTAAAGGGTGCTTTCCATGTTCCAGATTTTTTCGCTGATTTTTTTATATTCTTATTTTTGATCATTTGAACTATATATGAAATAAAAAAGTATGTTAAATTCTTAGAGCGAGTTGTGGAATTTTTCTGAGCATTTAACTGCCTTAAAGGGTGCTTTCCATGTTCCTGATTTTTTCGCTGATTTTTTTCTAACATTCTTTTCGATCATCTGAACTATATATGAAATAAAAAAGTATGTTAAATTCTTACAGCGAGTTGTGGATTTTTTTTGATCATTCAACTGCCTTAAAGGGTGCCTTTCATGTTCCTGATTTTTTCGTTAATTTTTTTCTAACATTCTTTTCGATCATCTGAACTATATATGAAATAAAAAAGTATGTTAAATTCTTACAGCGAGTTGTGGAATTTTTCTGAGCATTCAACTGCCTTAAAGGGTGCTTTCCATGTTCCTGATTTTTTCGTTAATTTTTTTCTAATATTCTTTTCGATCATCTGAACTATATATGAAATAAAAAAGTATGTTCAATTCTTACAGCGAGTTGTGGAATTTTTCTGAGCATTTAACTGCCTTAAAGGGTGCTTTCCATGTTCCTGATTCTTTCGCTGATTTTGTTATATTCTTATTTTAGATCATTTGAACTATATATGAAATAAAAAAGTATGTTAAATTCTTAGAGCGAGTTGTGGAATTTTTCTGAGCATTTAACTGCCTTAAAGGGTGCTTTCCATGTTCCTGATTTTTTCGCTGATTTTTTTCTAACATTCTTTTCGATCATCTGAACTATATATGAAATAAAAAAGTATGTTAAATTCTTACAGCGAGTTGTGGATTTTTTTTGATCATTCAACTGCCTTAAAGGGTGCCTTTCATGTTCCTGATTTTTTCGTTAATTTTTTTCTAACATTCTTTTCGATCATCTGAACTATATATGAAATAAAAAAGTATGTTAAATTCTTACAGCGAGTTGTGGAATTTTTCTGAGCATTCAACTGCCTTAATGGGTGCTTTCCATGTTCCTGATTTTTTCGTTATTTTTTTTCTAACATTCTTTTCGATCATCTGAACTATATATGAAATAAAAAAGTATGTTCAATTCTTACAGCGAGTTGTGGATTTTTTCTGAGCATTTAACTGCCTTAAAGGGTGCTTTCCATGTTCCTGATTTTTTCGTTAATTTTTTTCTAACATTCTTTTCGATCATCTGAACTATATATGAAATAAAAAAGTATGTTAAATTCTTACAGCGAGTTGTGGATTTTTTTTGATCATTCAACTGTCTTAACGGGTGCTTTCCATGTTTCTGATTTTTTCGCTGATTTTTTTATATTCTTTTTTTTGATCATTTGAACTATATATGAAATAAAAAAGTATGTTAAATTCTTACAGCGAGTTGTGGAATTTTTCTGAGCATTTAACTGCCTTAAAGGGTGCTTTCCATGTTCCTGATTTTTTCGTTAATTTTTTTCTAACATTCTTTTCGATCATCTGAACTATATATGAAATAAAAAAGTATGTTAAATTCTTACAGCGAGTCGTGGATTTTTTTTGATCATTCAACTGCCTTAAAGAGTGCTTTCCATGTTCCTGATTTTTTCGTTAATTTTTTTCTAACATTCTTTTCGATCATCTGAACTATATATGAAATAAAAAAGTATGTTAAATTCTTACAGCGAGTTGTGGATTTTTTTTGATCATTCAACTGCCTTAAAGGGTGCTTTCCATGTTTCTGATTTTTTCGCTGATTTTTTTATATTCTTATTTTTGATCATTTCAACTATATATTAAATAAAAAAGTATGTTAAATTCTTAGAGCGAGTTGTGGAATTTTTCTGAGCATTTAACTGCCTTAAAGGGTGCTTTCCATGTTCCTGATTTTTTCGCTGATTTTTTTATACTCTTATTTTTGATCATTTAAAGTATATGTGAACCAAAAAAGTATGTTAAATTCTTACAGCGAGTTGTGGAATTTTTCTGATCATTCAACTGCCTTAAAGGATGCTTTCCATGTTCCTGATTTTTTCGTTAATTTTTTTCTAACATTCTTTTCGATCATCTGAACTATATATGAAATAAAAAAGTATGTTAAATCCTTAGAGCGAGTTGTGGAATTTTTCTGAGCATTTAACTGCCTTAAAGGGTGCTTTCCATGTTCCTGATTTTTTCGTCAATTTTTTTCTAACATTCTTTTCGATCATCTGAACTATATATGAAATAAAAAAGTATGTTAAATCCTTACAGCGAGTTGTGGATTTTTTTTGATCATTCAACTGCTTTAAAGGGTACTTTCCATGTTCCTGATTTTTTCGTTAATTTTTTTCTAACATTCTTTTCGATCACCTGAACTATATATGAAATAAAAAAGTATGTTAAATTCTTACAGCGAGTTGTGGATTTTTTTTGATCATTCAACTGCCTTAAAGGGTGCTTTCCATGTTCCTGATTTTTTCGCTGATTTTTTTGTATTCTTATTTTTGATCATTTCAACTATATATGAAATAAAAAAGTATGTTAAATTCTTAGAGCGAGTTGTGGAATTTTTCTGATCATTTAACTGCCTTAAAGGGTGCTTTCCATGTTCCTGATTTTTTCGCTGATTTTTTCATATTCTTATTTTTGATCATTTCAACTATATATGAAATAAAAAAGTATGTTAAATTCTTACAGCGAGTTGTGGAATTTTTCTGATCATTTAACTGCCTTAAAGGGTGCTTTCCATGGCTCGAACCCTTGCCAAACTTTGAATCCCTCATTTTTTCACCCTTTCAGAGTGATTCGTGGAATAAAAAAATTGGTTAAACAACTTTTTAAAAATTTCAATTTCGTTGTTTTCCAACGATGGAAACTTCAGCATCATTAGAGCATAGTCTAGCGCGAGTACACGGGAGCGCGGACCTTCTTGAGGGGTAATTAGCGGTGGGAGAAGAGGGATTTGGGGAACTCTTGCCTTCGAACGAGGCGAGGGATAAATCAGTCTTCAATCGATCGTCCTTCCGGTGAGTCGTAAAATGTAAGTGCTCTCTTGGAATACCTGTTCACACCACGTGGCTGACTTGGAGAGTTTCTCGGTGAGCCCGTTCCTCTTTATTATTCACTTGTCTCTCGCTTCACTGCAATATTTATTTATGTGGAGTTAATTACGTTAATTATTTAAGATTTTGTTTATTGCGTTTGGAAAAGAGGTGATCTTTTGCGATGGTCTCGCGTTCACCTCTGTTTAAAATTATTATGGCGAAATGTTGCGGTGAGGCGAGGGAGTTCGCGTTCGGTCCGACTTCCTCATATTAATTATTATTCGATTTGTTGAGCTGTAATTTAGTAGAGTTAATTAAAATATCGCAGCGACAAATATTACGTCGATTGGATTTTGGGGAAAGGATGATGAAATCCTAGTACGCTGAGAATTACCTCGCCGTAGTCTCTCTCACCGCGCGCTCAAGGCCGTTAGAATATTCGCGCGTGTTTACGTTTTTTTTCTTGCTCCAGTTCGCTCTCTTTGTACGCGTCTTTTGCGGTTTAATTCACCGATTTGTTTTCGCCTTCGTTAGCATCGAATTTATTTCTGTACTAGAGTTATTTCTGTAAATTATTTTTCTTGGTAATGTTGCGTACCGTATGGGCCCCCTGGTTATACGCTACCGTTTCGTACCTTGACTGGGAACGTGTAGCATGTTGCCTAAACGCCAATGACGCAATCTTTATGGTCCGCTGGTTATTTCATTTGCCTAAAATTAATTATCGTGTCTTCAGGTTGCCTAAACGCCAATGACGCAATTTTAAGGTTTCGCTAATTACAACGCCCATTATTTTGGTTATTTAGTTTGCCTAAACTTAATTATCATGCCGTCATGTTGCCTAAACGCCAATGACGCAATTTTAAGGTTTCGCTAATTAAAGACGCCCATTACTTCGGTTATTTAGTCTGCCTAAACTTAATTATCATGCTGTCATGTTGTCTAAACGCTAATGACGCAATTTTAAGGTTTCGCTAATTAAAAACGCCCATTACTTCGGTTATTTAGTCTGCCCAAACTTAATTATCATGCTGTCATGTTGCCTAAACGCCAATGACGCCATTTTAAGGTTTCCCTAATTAAAGACGCCCATTACTTCGGTTATTTAGTCTGCCTAAACTTAATTATCATGCCGTCATGTTGCCTAAACGCCAATGACGCAATTTTAAGGTTTCGCTAATTAAAGACGCCCATTACTTCGGTTATTTAGTCTGCCTAAACTTAATTATCATGCTGTCATGTTGCCTAAACGCTAATGACGCAATTTTAAGGTTTCGCTAATTAAAAACGCCCATTACTTCGGTTATTTAGTCTGCCCAAACTTAATTATCATGCTGCCATGTTGCCTAAACGCCAATGACGCCATTTTAAGGTTTCCCTAATTAAAGACGCCCATTACTTCGGTTATTTAGTCTGCCTAAACTTAATTATCATGCTGTCATGTTGCCTAAACGCCAATGACGCAATTTTAAGGTCTCGCTAATTAAAGACGCCCATTACTTCGGTTATTTAGTCTGCCTAAACTTAATTATCATGCTGTCATGTTGCCTAAACGCCAATGACGCAATTTTAAGGTTTCGCTAATTAAAAACGCCCATTACTTCGGTTATTTAGTCTGCCGAAACTTAATTATCATGCTGTCATGTTGCCTAAACGCCAATGACGCCATGTTAAGGTTTCGCTAATCAAAACGCCCATTATTTCGGTTATTTAGTTTGCCTAAATTTAATTATCATGTCGTCGAGCTGCCTAAACGCCAATGACGCAAATTTAATATTTCGTTAATTACCTTCTCTATGATGTTGTTTATTTCGGTTGCCTAAAAGTAATTATCCTGTCGTCATGCTGCCTAAACGCCCCGGACGCATTATTCACGTTTCTTTAATTCTAACAGTTAGTTACTGCATTTATTCAAGTTGCCCAAGGTGGAATATCGTATCGTCATGCTGCCTACATGCCAACGACGCATTATTAACGCTTTCCCTAATCGCAACGGCCAGTTTGGCCGGTATTTAAGTTGCCAAAATTCGAGGATGGCATGGGCATGTGGCCGAAACGCCGGTGATTTCGGAACGGTGCTGGCGAAAGTTACGGGCCAAGGGTTTCGTCTATTTAAGCTGTCCGAATGCGAATATTGCGTAGGCCTGTGGCCTAAATGCCGACGGCACGTGGTTAATGTCGCGTAGGTCAAAAAGCCCAAGTAGATCGCGGGTTCAGTTTGGCTAATTTCGAGTATTGTTTGTGCAGCTTAGGGTTGAACTTTGTATCAGCGAGTGTCTGTACCACCTGAGGACCATTTGTTAAATAAATCTTATTGTTCAAAATTTCAATACTTCGCCTCGCCTATTATTTTCTTTGTTTGTAATGTTACTCTCCTCCCGGGACCAGCCCCTCTACCATTTGGTATCTCAGTTCGAGCTGAGTAGCCGGACCGTCCTCGGTCACCTGTTTTGTGTAGTTCGGATTATTGCTGGTGGCGGGGTTGGACGAAATAAAAGTTGGTATTACCGGCGGTACTGTCGTACCTGGCGCCCAGCCCAATCCCGTCATCAGGCTACTTGCCCGGTTAGCGGGTCAGGTGAGTCGAGAAGGGACGGATCGTACCCTTCGGGGAAAAATCACGTTACAGTACGTTAGCAAAAATGTCGTTTTATAATGTCCCTTTTTTTCTTTTTTATAAACTGCGATGGGTTTCTCTGTAATTAGAGTTTTATTCGATTACATAACCTCTTCGTTATCTACATTTACTTACTTAAATTATATAAAGAATTACATAAAAAAGTAATATTACCTGTAATTAGAGAAACGACATTTACAGCCTATATTCTTATGGAGATATGACTCCGTGGGTCACTCTCGATATCCGTTTAACGTTTTACACTTTTGGTCGCCTCTATTACATTTTCTTACTTCCCACGTGTCTCCGTACTTTTTCCTTCTTTCTCCTCTTTTCTTATTCCCGCGCACCTACTACATACTGACCACAACGGTTTGTCGTTGAGCGGCAGATTTAAAATATATATCGTGAAGGAATGTGGCGATTATATTGAGCGTCGTATTTCTTTACATATATTTTGACAGAGTGTGAAGTTATATATTTTGGGCAATTGGATTTTGGGGTGGGGAAAATTGGATTTTCTGTTCCTCTCGGATATTGGAATGATTTTTGACGCGAAAGCTACTGGTCTCTCTGACCCATCCCTGTATTGGTGCGATAATATTGCGGCTAATCCGTATCCTGACGCGTCCGTGGCCAAGACTAATTTTTCTTTCGGGTCGAAATGCGCGAGTATTCGAGGCGAGGCAATTTCTTTTTTCAGCGAATCTACCGCGTTCTCACAGGCTCTCGTCCAATTCCATTGCTCCTTTTCCGTGCAGTCGTATAACGGTTTTAGCTTTTCTGCTCGGTTTTTTATGAATCTATCGTAATACGTCACGAGCCCTAGCAGGGCTTGCAGTTGCTTTGCATTTTGCGGCGCCAGCGCTTCTACAACCGCTTTTATTTTTTCCTCTGATTTATGTAAGCTTTTTTTGTCGATAACAAACCCCAGCAGGTCTAGTCTGTCCTTGAAAAAATGGCATTTTTTTACGTTGACCCTAAAGCCGCTCGATTCTAATCTCGCGAAAACGTTTCTCAGTATTTTTATATGTTCGCTATCATTTTGTCCCGTGCAGTAAATATTGCCCAAGTATGCAATCGCGTTATCTACCCCTTGTATTACCGATTCTATAATTCTTTGGAACTTTCCCGGTCCCGATGCGACTCCTTCTGGAAGTTTTTTATATCGGTACAACCCTTTGTGAATTACAATCGTTAACATGTCTCTACACTCTTCGTGCACCTCGATCTGCATATACGCGTGTGTTAAGTCAATTTCTGAGAATTTTCGCCTCCCTGTAAAGCCGTGAATATGTCGTCTATTAATGGTAACGGTATTATCTATTATTATTATGGTATTATCTATTATTATTTGTGACCCTCTCGTGACCGATACGTGGAATAAAAATGATGAAAATGCCCATAGGGCCGAAAGTGGAATTGTCTAAAAATTTCAACCCCTATAAAGGGTGGGTTTGCTCTCGATTTTTTTTTCTAATTTTGCTCACGTCATGTCCATGACTCTCGTGACCGATACGTGAAATGAAAATGATGAGAATGCCCATAGGGCCGATAGTGGCATTTTTTTTAAATTTCAACCCCCATAAATGGTGAGTTTGCTCCCGATTTTTTTTTCTAATTTTGCTCACGTCATGTCCACGACCGATACGTGAAATAAAAATGATGAAAATGCCCGTAGGGCCGATAGTGGAATTTTTTTTCAATTTCAACCCCCATAAAGGGTTGGTTTGTTCCCATTTTTTTCCCCCCAATTCCATATTTCTTTGTTGAAAGACTATAAGTTTAATATCAAAAGTTTTCGAAAAAATCGAAAGATACACTCACTGATTATACATATTTTCCCCGCTACATGGAGAGAAAGCATTGAATGATATCATAGCTTCGGATTTCAGCCGCTACGTGGCGCAGAGCATCGAGACCTTACTCGCATGCCTTGCGTTTACTCGACGTCCATATATTCCGGCCGGCCCTGTCATTCCAGTTTTCATTCTTGTGGTACGGTATGTCATTTTTTTGTCTGGTTCGGTTTCTTGGCCCGCACATTAATCTGCCTAGCACCATAGTCTGCTACCACTTAGCGTCAGGCTATAGCCTTTTAGGTTTGCTCGCTTAAGATTAAACCGATTGAATTTTTTTTCGCCCAAACCGATTGAACAAAATTCGATTCTTTTCCATCGATTGCTTCGAATGTCAATTTTAGCGTTAGATCTGACAGCATTCTAGCATCAGGGTCCGGCGGGTTACCAAATGAATTTTTTTTTTCATCGTTTCTGTAGTTTTTATGCTAGAAATATCGGATTAATTGAATTGTGTTATAACACAATTCTAGCACGGGATTTCTACAGCGTGTTATCGCCAGAACGATTTTTTCGCCGTGGCGCCGTGGCCCTTTTACCCGTTTATTGGAATATATTTTGACAGAGTGTGAAGTTATATATTTTGGGCAATTGGATTTTGGGGTTGGGAAAATTGGATTTTCTGTTCCTCTCGGATATTGGAATGATTTTTGACGCGAAAGCTACTGGTCTCTCTGACCCATCCCTGTATTGGTGCGATAATATTGCGGCTAATTCGTATCCTGACGCGTCCGTGGCCAAGACTAATTTTTCTTTCGGGTCGAAATGCGCGAGTATTCGAGGCGAGGCAATTTCTTTTTTCAGCGAATCTACCGCGTTCTCACAGGCTCTCGTCCAATTCCATTGCCCCTTTTCCGTGCAGTCGTATAACGGTTTTAGCTTTTCTGCGCGGTTTTTTATGAATCTATCGTAATACGTCACGAGCCCTAGCAGGGCTTGCAGTTGCTTTGCATTTTGCGGCGCCAGCGCTTCTACAACCGCTTTTATTTTTTCCTCTGATTTATGTAAGCTTTTTTTGTCGATAACAAACCCCAGCAGGTCTAGTCTGTCCTTGAAAAAATGGCATTTTTTTGCGTTGACTCTAAAGCCGCTCGATTCTAATCTCGCGAAAACGTTTCTCAGTGTTTTTATATGTTCGCTATCATTTTGTCCCGTGCAGTAAATATTGTCCAAGTATGTAATCGCGTTATCTACCCCTTGTATTACCGATTCTATAATTCTTTGGAACTTTCCCGGTCCCGATGCGACTCCTTCTGGAAGTTTTTTATATCGGTACAGCCCTTTGTGAATTACAATCGTTAACATGTCTCTACGCTCTTCGTGCACCTCGATCTGCATATACGCGTGTGTTAAGTCAATTTCTGAGAATTTTCGCCTCCCAGTAAAGCCGTGAATATGTCGTCTATTAATGGTAACGGATATTTGTCTATTATTATTTGTGGATTGAGCGTAAGTTTGAAGTTACCGCAGATTCTGACTCGCCCGTTGTTCTTGATGATGGGCACAATCGGTGTACCCCATTCGCTGATTTCTATCTTCTCTGGATGTCCTTCCTCTTCCAGGCGTTGCAGTTCTTCCTGCACCTTGTTTCTGATTGCGTACGGTACGTTCGGCTTCATTGCTTTCGGGACTGCCCCTTCTTTCAACGTGATTCTTATTTTGTTGTAACGCCCTCTCGTTGGTCCAAACAAATCTTTGAACTCTCTGGCGAATTTTGCATGCCATTCGATCGCCTTCAAGTTGTAACAGCTCTTTGACGTTGCCGGCTGGTCCCTCCTCTGTCTTTTCAGCGGCCATTCTCCTAGTACAGCTAACCATTGCCGGCCTATCAGAAGTCGTTTAGACCCCGGCATTACGTAACAGTTGAGCGTCTCCGTTCTTCCGTTGAGTTGCACTTGTAAACCTTTCAGCATTCCCACCGGCTTTAATGGTGTGTCGATGTGTAGTCTTCTAGAATCGTTGTTGTCGTTTCCACGCTCAGTTCCGGGAAAAACGCGTCTTTCGTTGCTTCCGTGATTACCGTGACGTACGTCCCCGTATCTATCTCAAATTTCAGCGTTTTTTCATTTATTTTCACTTCTATGAGCATTGGTGCCGCTTTTTCCCAATCTTGAGACAGTTTGAATATTTTTTCTGTGCTCCTTATCTGCTGTGGGTACTCCACTAGTGCGTCGAGCATCAGGATTTCGTTGTCTGCTCTTCCGTCCTCTTCTTCTTGTTCTTCGCCGTCGTCGCTCTCTTCCAAATATTTTACCGGTCGGTTCCGTCCCTCTTGCTTTCGACTTGCTTTCTCTATGCTTTTCTATTACAGCTCGTACACGTTCTGCCTCGCAAACTACATTATCTTGCGAAATTAGGCTCTCCGCAACAGAAGCATAGCACGGGGCCGTCGCTTCATCGTACCTGCCGTGTGTTTGAGACTCTCTGATTACCTGACGCTGAGGCTCCCATTCTCTCTCTTGTTTGTTGTTCTTGTTGCTGGTTTCTGCCATATTGCGGTCTGCCTTTTACGAAATGTACTGATTCGTTGTCTTCTGCTTTTCTTTTCTCTTCCGTTACTGTTTCTGATCTTGTTGTCATGTTTTCTGCTGTTCTGGCGTTCTTTTGTGCGCTAATGCCACTGCGATTTGCGTCGCCTTTTCCAAGTTGAGCTCCGTTTCTTTGAACAGTTCCGTTCTGGGGCGTCTTTGGGCGTCTTTCAACCCGAAGCTCAATGCTGTATCGAAATTACAATATTTATTTTTCGGAGTTTCGCTATGAATTCTGATACCGACTCTGTTTGTGTCGTCGTTTTATTAGACAACGAAGTTTAGCGATTCAATTTCAGCCGAAAATCGTGCTCCTGCGATTCATCGCACGCTTCACCGTTGAGCGTGATACGATTTTTGTTCCCAAATCGTGTTTCGGAGCATGAAACGACGTTTTTACATCGATTTCGCAGCGAAAACGTTGTTTCACGCCCAGAAACACGATTTGGAAACAAAAATCATATAACTCTGTACGGTTCATCGCAGGAGCATTATTTTTTGCTGAAATTGAATCGACTGTATCCATTTTCATCCATTTTCGATCGTGCTAATATAAATCAAACTTATTGTGGACATTTTATCAATTACAGATATATACTAGTGCTCAACCCCACAGTTCTCAAACAATCTTGATCTGCTGCAAACAAACCAGTGCTCAACCCCACAGTTGTCAACAGACGTAACCTGCTGCAACCAAACAAGCTGCAACAATCTATAGTTCTGAACAGTCTTGACCTGTTGCAACTAACGTTCTAAAAATGGGTAAGTTGACTTTTGCGACGGGAATAAGATCGCAAACCGCGGGCAGGTGATTTTGCTAAAATAATTTTTTTTTTCAGATTCCACTAAACACACACACACACTGAACACAATCCTCCTCTGCCGTGACAATAACACTAATATACCTCGCGAGGCATTGCCTTTATTTTCTCATGTTATTTACAACCTCCCAGATCTTGCCGAATTTTTGAACGAGTACAATCTAGCGAAAGGCAACATTGTAATTTTTTTAAACGGGCGGTCGTCAACGGGGAAGACGACATGCACATCTGGTCTGGGGGATTACCCCGGCATTCGCAACCTTTTTTTCGCCGCAGTTGCGCCCAATTCACTAGACGAGTACCCGGAGTCAGTCAGGGTGAAAATTCTAAATTATAATCAACGTGGAATTTTTGATGTCGTCAAAAATTTAAATTTCCCACGGGCAGATTGGAAACCTTTTCACCCGAAACGGCCTGTTTGGATCGATGAGCTTGATAGCGCTCCTTCGTCGCTATACCCAGAGCTCTCTACATCGTTGAAAGACCCCGGAACATCGGTGAACCCTACGTCGATAAGAACTTTCACGGTCGAAATTTGGAGGTCGACGACAGGCCCGGGAAAGCTGACGCTACTCGATTTCCCGAGTCCTGAAAATTTGAAAGAGTTGGTCAACGCCCAGAAAGGCTTAGGACCGCGCCCGATTGATTCTGGGGTGAGGCAAAAGCAATCGACGGCGTTCATTAAGGGGACCGTATGGTCTAGAAATTTGAAAAAATCGATTTTTTTTTTTTTCGATATGTCGAAAGTATAGTATCTCAAGAATATACTGTGAAATTTTCATGCGGAAATTCTCAATATTACAGCTTCTACAGCCCATAACGCAGGTAGAGAGCGGTCCGCGCGCTCCTAACGGGTCTAGCGCTAACCGGTAACCTAATCGGAGCGCAGCAGCTGTCCCAATCCTTCTCCGAAAATATATACCTGTATATAGTACATACTATATACCTATATATACTTTTCCCTTCCCCGAAATATACCTATTGTCGAACATTTGTGAGGGAAACGGTCATTTCGCTTTCCCCTGACTTGATCAGTACAACGTTACGTTTTGACGAACCAACATCGAAAATTTTGAAATAAAATATCAGAAAATATGGATAGAAAGCAAGGCCGTGACTCTTCTAGACGACCATCTTCTGTAGGTCGCAAAAGATATTTCAAGGGCAATCGATTCACTATCGAAAATACTACTGATTTTACGAGCACGTCTGCGAAAAAATTAAAAGGCAATGAGGAATTGGAAGTAAACGTTAATCCTACTTTCAATTATTGCATCATCGAATTCAGCATGATATTTTTAACGTTGCAACAGTTGTTGAAGTGTAAAGATTGTAACGGTGCGGTCACTTTTAGCAAAAACGGACAACGTGGTCTAGGATTCAAACTCTCTGTGAAGTGTGAGTGTAAAGAAACTTTTATTTTGTCTTCGCCGTTAATTGATAAGGCATTTGAAATCAACCGTCGACTTGTTCTCGCCATGAGAATGCTTGGAGTAGGATTTGAAGGCTTGAAAAATTTCTGCGGTCTCATGGATCTTGGACAAGGAATTTGTAAGAGTACATATTACGGCATCGTGGACAATATAAAAATTGCAGCTGAAGCCGTCGCGAAAATCGTTTTCCAAAGAGCATTGAAAGAAGAAGTCGAGTTGAATGTAAAAGCTGGGCGTCCCGCGGATGAACTTTCTGTGTCTGGTGATGGATCGTGGGCGAAACGTGGATTCTCATCGCTTCTCGGTATTGCCTCGTTAATAGGGAAATACAGTAATAAAATTTTAGATGTTGTCGTCAAATGCAGTATATGTCAAGCCTGCTCTCAATGGAAAGGCCAAGAGGATACGATTGAATATGAAGCGTGGTATCGAGAGCATGAAGATCACTGTGACGCAAATCATACCGGAAGTGCTGGCAAAATGGAGGTAGACGGCATCGTGGAAATGTTCAAGAGATCGGAAGAGTTGTACAACGTAAAATACGCAAACTATATCGGAGACGGCGACACGAAAACGTTCAAAGCCTTATTGGACACAAAGCCTTACGGGGATGATTTTTTAGTTTGCAAAAAAGAATGTGTTTTGCATGTTAAAAAACGTTTGTACAAACGTGCTGTTGATGCGAAAAAAAAACATGCACAAATAAAGAAAGCAACAAAGAAATTGACAGAAAAAGAAGAGGGAAAAAAGACACAGCGGAAATCGATAAATAAAACACCGAAGCGTCAACAATTGACGAATAAATTATTGCAAGAGCTGTCAACTTATTACGGTCTAGCAATTAGACGTAATTCAGATTCGACTGAAGGGATGAGAAGTGAAATATGGGCAGCATATTATCACAAAATTTCAACAGATGAAAATCCGCAACACTCGTACTGTCCTCCAGGTTCCGAATCGTGGTGCAAGTGGCGTCAAAGTGAGGCTGCAGGTACTTTAGACACCTACGAGCACCCACCTGCTCTGTGCGATGAAGCACAAGAGATATTAAAACCAATTTATGAAGAATTGACAGCAGAGACTTTATTGGAAAGGTGTATTGGCAGTAATACGCAGAACAATAACGAAAGTTTCAATGCTTGCGTGTGGCACCTTGCGCCGAAACATCTGTTTGCCGGAAAAAAAATCATTGATATTGCCACTCACATTTCCGCTTGCATATTCAATGAACGATTTGCATCCCTATTGAAAATAATGGAGACCATGGGCATAACAATCGGGCCACAAGCGGAGCAACTAGCGCAAAACCGAGACGAGCTGCGAGTATCGAGCGCCAACCGTAGGAGCACGGACAACTCCAAAGAGGCTCGGACAGCTCGAAGAAATGAAAGGAGTGAGGAAATCTTGAATTATGAACGTTCCGAAGGAATCCTATATGGTGCCGGAATCGCGGATTAACTGTAAGTATTCAAAATTTGCTCAATTTTTGAAAATATCTGTACCTCAAACTTTAAACTCATTTATCTCGAAACGACTTTTTTCGGCACTGCGCAGGTGAAAACAAAAAAACTATTCAACCGAATCACTTGAAATTTGGATATGTTGTTCACAACATGTATGGCTATCGTCGGAACTACAATCATAATTTTATTTAAATAATTTCTTATTGTTTATACT
Organism: Rhimphoctona megacephalus; assembly: GCA_963989365.1. Classification (NCBI taxonomy): domain Eukaryota; kingdom Metazoa; phylum Arthropoda; class Insecta; order Hymenoptera; family Ichneumonidae; genus Rhimphoctona; species Rhimphoctona megacephalus. The sequence goes on from OZ022414.1 coordinate 1,047,980, forward strand.
AAAAAACTAGTGAAAAAAAAACCCGATTTTACGAATTTTTTTTCAAAAGCGCGCCATTTTGTCAATTTTTAATTTTTTCGATTTGTTCTAGTCCCGACCATAACTGCACTCTTTCTGATTAAGAATCTTCTTGAATTTTGTGTTTCAGATGAGTAGAAGTCTCGGATCGATCTTCACCGTCCGGGTCGGATTTTTCGAGAGGGTCGTCTTCAATGCCAATTATATGATAATAAACACTGTTTTTAAAATTAAAAAAAATTTTTTTTGTATACTTAATAAAGGTAGTAATAAACCCGAAAAGTTAAAACATCGATTTTTAAATTTTTTATGGCAAAAAAAAAATCGTGAAAATAGGTGAAATTTTCGTGCTCTAGACCATACGGTCCCCTTAATAAAGTCCTCACTGAGCTGACGCAGCGGCTTAGGTCAAAGCTAATGCCAGACGCTTTTGGGCCCGTCAAGGTCGTCATGAGTAGTATAAGTGGGGCGGATCATTTTTGTGTCATAACAACGGCTTCGAGTAGCGTAAAGAGCGACCTCAACAACTCCATTCTGGATTTCCAAAAAGCTCTCACGAACTGGTGGTCCTACACTCACAACGATATTCGGGTAAAAGCCCTGACCATAACACCTTTCCAAAAGGCCACTAAACCCGAAATGGTTCCGATAAGTGCGGCTTCCTCCACTCCACATTTCTTTACGGTCGAGGCTGCCAGGGCATCGAACCAGGCCATGTATCAGTTGTCACCGTTGATGGCAGACATGGAAACGGCAGGGTCATCACGAAGGTATGTTGATAAATCTCGCAGCACGTACGCATACGACGTAACAAATATTATGCGTGAAAAAACAGTGTTAATAGCAGCGATACGACGTAACAAATATTTTTTTTACACTGTTTTTTATCATTCTTTTCCAGGAGCTATACAATCACGAAGGGCCAAGTGCAAGCTGAGGGCTGCTCTAGTTCCGGGCACACGGGATGTGAGGACGACCAGACCACTGCAGGGTATTATGTTGGTCGATTTAATTAATATCAGCATGCATTATGCAAATATTGCAAATTGCTCCCGGAATGAACTGCAAACGGCACTATGGTAAATTTGGCAGCACAACAGAAACAGAACGTCCGTTCTGTTTGCAAGCAATGCAGACGTATTGCTTGCTGACAAATTTACCATCGTGCAGATAGTTTGCAGTTTATTCCGGGAGCAAACTATGCAATATTTGCATTACGCATGCAGATATTAAAACTCTGTTTTTTATCATTTTATTATTATTTATTTATTTTATTTATTTCAGCTCGTCGAAGGACATTGCGATGCCCGCAGCGCTGTTCAGCCTAATAGATACCAGTGCTGGGAACCAGGTCACCGAGACAGCGGTAGTCTGTCAGCAAATGTATGTCAGCAAATAACAGTATATTACGCATCTATCACGCATGCAGATATTGAAACCCTGTTTTTTATAATTTTATTATAATTTATTGATTTTATTTATATCAGGTCGGCCGAGAACTCCGATGGCGACATGAGCGTGGCATCAGACGGCGAAGGAGCCAAAAGGTATAAGCAACGCAGGCGTATTGCTGACAAGCAAGCAAATATTGAAACTCTGTTTTTTCTAATTCTGTTATTATTTATATCAGTCCGGCCGAGAACCCCGATGGCGACATGAGCGTGGCATCAGACGGCGAAGGAGCCGAAAGGTATGACAGCGATTCAATAGCTTATAAGCAACGCAGGCGTATTGCTGACAAGCAAGCAAATATTGAAACTTTGTTTTTTCTAATTCTGTTATTATTTATATCAGTCCGGCCGAGAACCCCAATGGCGACATCAGCGTGGCATCAGACGGCGAAGGAGCCGAAAGGTATGTCAGCGATTCAATAGTTTATAAGCAACGCAGGCGTATTGCTGACAAGCAAGCAAATATTGAAACTCTGTTTTTTCTAATTCTGTTATTATTTATATCAGTCTGGCCGAGAACCCCGATGGCGACATGAGCGTGGCATCAGACGGCGAAGGAGCCGAAAGGTATGTCAGCGATTCAATAGTTTATAAGCAACGCAGGCGTATTGCTGACAAGCAAGCAAATATTGAAACTCTGTTTTTTCTAATTCTGTTATTATTTATATCAGTCCGGCCGAGAACCCCGATGGCGACATCAGCGTGGCATCAGACGGCGAAGGAGCCGAAAGGTATGTCAGCGATTCAAATAGTAGGGCGGGTTTGGGTCATCTTTGGGTTATTATTTGAATAGTTGGGCATGTGGAAATAGAAGGGTGAGTTTGGGTCATCTTTGGGTTGTTGTTTGATTAATTGGACATGTGGAAATAATAGAGTGGGTTCGGGTGATCTTTGGGTTGCTTTATGAATAGTTGGACATGTGGAAATAGTAGGGTGGATTCAGGACATCTTTGGGTTGTTGTTTGAATACTTGGACGTGTGGAAATAGTAGGGTGGGTTCGGGTCATCTTTGGGTTGTTGTTTGAATAGTTGGACATGTGGAAATAGTAGGACGGGTTCGGGTCATTTTTGGGTTGTTATTTGAATAGTTGGACATGTGGAAATAGTAGGGTGAGTTTAGGTCATCTTTGGGTTGTTGCTTGAATAGTTGGACATGTGGAAATAGTAGAGTAGGTTAGGGTCATCTTAGGGTTATTGTTTAAATAGGTGGACATGTGGAAATAGTAGGGTGGGTTCGGGTAATCTTTGGGTTGTTGTTTGTATAGATGGGCATGTGGAAATAGCAGGGAGGGTTCAGGTCACCTTTGGGTTGTTGTTTGAATACTTGGACGAATGGAAATAGTAGGGTGGGTTCGGGTAATCTTTGGGTTGTTGTTTGGATAGTTGGTAATGTGGAAATAGTAAGGTGGGTTCCGGTCATTTTTGGGTTGTTGTTTAAATAGTTGGATATGTGGAAATATTAGGGTGGGTTCGGGTCATCTTTGGGTTATTGTTTGATTAGTTGGACATGTAAAAATAGTAGGGTGGGTTCAGGTCACTTTGGGTTGTTGTTTGAATAGTTGGACATGTGGAAATCGTAGGGTGGATTTGGGTCATCTTTGGGTTGTTGTTTGAAAAGTTGGACATGTGGAAATAGTAGGGTGAGTTCGGGCCATCTTAGGGTTGTTGCTTGAATAGTTGGACATGTGGAAATAGTAGAGCGGGTGCGGGTCATCTTAGGGTTATTGTTTGAATAGGTGGACATGTGGATATAGTAGGATGGGTTCGGGTCATCTTTGGGTTGTTGTTTGAATAGCTGGACATGTGGAAATAGTAGGGTGGGTTCAGGTCATCTTTGGGTTGTTGTTTGAATAGTTGGACATGTGGAAATAGTAGGGCGGGTTCGGGTCATCTTTGGGTTGTTTGAATAGTTGGAGATGTGGAAATAGTAGGGTGGGTGCGTTTCATCTTTGGATTGTTTGAATAGTTGGACATGTGGAAATAGTAGGGTGGGTTTGGGTCATCTTTGAGTTGTTTGAATAGTTGGACATGTGGAAATAGTAGGGTGGGTTTGGGTCATCTTTGGGTTGTTGTTTGAATAGTTGGACATGTGGAAATAGTAGCGTGGGTTCGGGTCATCTTTGGGTTGTTGTTTGAATAGTTGGACATGTGGAAATAGTAGGGCGGGTTCGGGTCATATTTGGGTTGCTTTAAGAATAGTTGGACATGTGGAAATAGTAGGGTGGGTTCGGGTCACCTTTGGGTTGTTGTTTGAATATTAGGACATGTGGAAATAGTAGGGTGGGTTCGGGTCATCTTTGGGTTGTTGTTTAATAGTAGGACATGTGGAAATAGTAGGGTGGGTTCGGGTCATCCTTGGGTTGTTGTGTGAATAGTTGGACATGTGGAAATTGTAGGGTGGGTGCGGGTCATCTTTGGGTTTTAGTTTGAATAGTTGGACATGTGGAAATAGTAGGGTGGGTTCGGTTCATCTTTGGGTTGTTGTTTGAACAGTTGGACATGTGGAAATAGTAGGGTGAGTTCGGGCCATCTTAGGGTTGTTGCATGAATAGTTGGGCATGTGGAAATAGTAGGGTGGGTTCGGGTCATCTTAGGGTTGTTGCATGAATAGTTGGGCATGTGGAAATAGTAGGGTGGGATCGGGTCATCTTTGGGTTGTTGTTTGAATAGTTGGACATGTGGAAATAGTAGGGTGGGTTCGGGTCATCTTTGGGTTGTTTGAATAGTGGGACATGTGGAAATAGTAGGGTGGGTTTGGGTCATCTTTCGGTTGTTGTTTGAATAGTCGAACATATGGAAATAGTAGCGTAGGTTTGGGTCATCTTTGGGTTATTGTTTGAATAGTTGGACATGTGGAAATAGTAGGGTGGGTTCGGGCCACCTTTGGATTGTTGTTTGAATAGTTGGGCATGTGGAAATAGTAGGGTGGGTTCGGGTCATCTTTGGGTTGTTGTTTGAATAGTTGGACATGTGGAAATAGTAGGATGGCTTCGGGTCATCTTTGGATTGTTGTTCCAATAGTTGGGCACGTGCAAATAGTAGGGTGTGTTCGGATCATCTTTGGGTTGTTGTTTGAATAGTTGGACATATGGGAATAGTAGGATGGGTTCGGGTCATCTTTAGGTTGTTGTTTGAATAGTTGGGTATGTGGAAATAGTAGAGTGGGTTCGGGTCATCCTTGGGTTGTCGTTTGAATAGTTGGGCATCTGGAAATAGTAGGGTGGGTTTGAGTCAATGCATTGCCGATGTAATTTTCTTCAAAATAAACAACTAAGTTCTTCAATACCTCGACATGTTTATTAAAATATTCCCTTTCGATCAACGTTTCATATCCGGCAACATCAACAACCTCAAATTCAATAGAATTAATCAAGGGTAAAGGCGAATTGATACTAAATTATCACTACTATTATCTACACACAATATTCCGTGTATACCAGGAATCATCCCCACTCTGTCATAACTACGAACCGTTATCCGTTCTCCCATGTACAACGCTCTCAGCATACACACGCAACAGTGAGCATCAATAAATTCATGCCTGGCTGTGATATACTGTTGACGTGATATTTTGTCGTGGTAATTTTTTGTTGGGTGATATTTTGTCGCGGTGATATTTTGTGCGTGTGATTTTTTGTTCGTGATATTTTGTGGTGTGATATTTTGATTGTGATATTTAGACGTGCTACCGTGTGCGTGGAAACGTCGGACACGTAGAATCGTGGTATGTATGAAACAGTAGGTGGGCTTGTATCATCTTGGTGTGGTGCATGGAATCGAGGGGCCTGTGCAAATAGTAGGGTGGCTTTCTATCATCTCGGGATGTGTGCGTGCAATCGTAGGGCGCTTGGAATCATGGTACGTATGGAATCGTGGAGTGGGATTGTATCATTTCGGTATGGTGCGTGGAATCGTGGGACTCATGAAAATAGTAGGGTGGCATTGCATCATCTCGGGATCTGTGCGTGGAATCGCCGAGCGCGTCGAATCGTGTTATGTATGGAATAGTAGGGGGTCCGGGTTTGTATCATTTCGGTGTGGTGCGTGGAATCGTGGTACGCGTGGAAACAATAGGATGACTTTATATCAGCTCGGGATGTGTGCGTGGAATCGCCGGGCGTGTGGAATATTGGTATGTAAGGAATAGTGGGGGGTCCGGATTTTTATCATCTCGTTGTTGTGCGTGGAATCGTGGGATGCGTGGAAATAGTAGGATGGATTTATATCTTCTCGGGATGTGTACGTGGAATCGTGGTATATATGGAATAGTAGGGAATCCGGGTTTGTATCATCTCAGCGTGTTATAGTCTGATGAATTTCATAGAAACGACAGCGTTTGGTTCGAGGCCATTATGTGGTTCCTGCGATCTCCCAAGTTGAACAACCTCAGGTGAAGTCAGTGCTCGATTAAGGAAGACTGCTTAGCCGTGTACGCACCCCTTCATGGATCGCTGAGTAAGAGGCAGTTTTTCTGAGATTCTGATGACGCCAATTGATTACAATTCGGTAAGAATGTAGTTGACCGTATCATCCGGGTTTTCCACAATTTCCCCAAAATTTTCCAAGGTAAGGTGGAATAGAAGGATCGGCACTCAGAAAGCCACAAGTATGGTGGTACATTAGAAATAATGGCAATTAATTTAATTAATTAATTAATTAAAAAAAAGAAAAGAATTATAAGAAAAAAACCCACGACTTGATCATTTTCAAATTATGGATTTGATACTATTTCAATTTAACGTAGTTTCCAATCGGTCAATTGTTCGTTCGATAAATTGTTTATTGGATAAATTGTTCATTCGATAAATTGTTCATTCGACGACTTGTTCAGTCAATATATTGTTCACTCGATAAACTGGTCATTCGATGGATTGTCCATTCGATGAATTATCCATTAGATGATTTGTCCATTCGATGAATTATCCATTAGATGATTTGTCCATTCGATGAATTGTCCATTCGATGAATTGTCCATTCGATGAATTGTCCATTCGATGAATTGTCCATTCGATGAATTGTCCATTCGATGAATTGTCCATTCGATGAATTGTCCATTCGATGAATTGTCCATTCGGTGAATTGTCCATTCGGTGTATTGTCCATTAGATGAATTGTCCATTCGATGAATTGTCCATTCGATGAATTGTCCATTCGATGAATTGTCCTTTCGATGAATTGTCCATTCGATGAATTCTCCATTCGATGAATTGTCCATTCGATGAATTGTTTATTCGTTGAATTGTTCATTCGATGAATTGTTCATTCGATGAATTATCCATTCGATGAATTGTATTCGATGAAATGTTTTTCGATGAATTGGTTTCGGTGAATTTTCCGCAAACGACATAATATAGATATGTTTAATTGGCAAGCTATGAATTTCATACCCGAGTACGTACACAATATTGACATGTTTAATTAATAAGCTATGACTTCCATACAAAAAGTCAAAAAATCCTAGCCAAAAACAGCATAAATTCTGTGAAAAAAGGTGAGACAAGTACATTTATGCCCCCCAAATAGTCATTCCAGTTAATCCCCCCCACCACCCAGTGCCAAAATACTGTTCCCCATAAAAATTTATAAAAATCCGTCTAAGTCGTTCATGCAAAGATCTCCGCACAAAAATCCTTTCTAAAAACAAACTCATCATACAAAGTTTTATGGGTAACTGCTCTCATTATCTTATCAAATTAACTCAAATTGCACAGAGGTGATAATTTCATTCTCGTAAATGTTGTACGTTCACAAAAAGTTGATAAATAAATAAAGATCTACTAAAGTATATGTGGTCAAGTATGTGGGATTTTATTATGTTTATAAAATCTCCAATTATGTTCATATGCCATTTCTCTAATTAATGCTTTATTACAGCGAATTATTATCTTATGACTTGGAACTACAAGAGCTTTAAAAAAAATACAGAATTGCATTAGCCTGCGTGAGCTTGAACGCTGCCACACTCTCATTTGTAATATTTGTAGTACAGTTTTATTGGTAACAAATTGATAAAAGTTTACTATCGTACGTAGAGCGGATACGCACAGAGTACTTGTCCGGCCCGAAAATTTTCCATACAATTTGTCACATAAGTCAACATTGGTTCACATTACCATACCATACATTTTGGCAACAAAAGTATGGGTCAGTCGGTATCTCGCCACCGTGAGTGCGAGGGAGATAGCTGCAAATTTCGAAAGTGAAATTCTTCGACACGGTTTCACCGATTACAAAAAGGCCCTGCCAGCGGATTTTTGCCATCGTCCCGCGTCCACTGACAGAGCTTTTTTGTATTCGGTCAAACGATGTCGAAGAATTATAATTTAAAATACTCGAGGTGAGGTTAGGTGACTGATCCGTACTCTTAACTAGTAAAATATGCACAGCTAATTTGGAATCACAATACGCGGATTGTTTTGTATCCCAAATTATCCTCCTTTTCTTTAACCAATTGTTATCGATAAATCGATGCTAATGTGGAGCATATCTCACGTTATTACACGGCACGTTTATTCCGGTTTTGTAACACCCGGGGGATAACTGGAGTTACAGAGCGTCTAAACGGTAGTGTACACCCGAAATAAGTAATCCGGTATCATTTACACGCACTTTTACATCAGTTTTTACTACAACAGGTTTCATGAAACGAAATAAGCCTTCCATATAAAAGCGGTCATCAATTGATTGCATTCCAAGGCGGGTAAGATTCAAATCTGCGTCAGGAGATCCGAATGTTCGGAGTGGTTGAAAAATTTGCCGTGAACAAAAAAGCATATTTTTAGCTGACTAGTCGAAAAATTTTCGGGCCGGACAAGTACTCTGTGCGTATCCGCTCTACGTACGATAGTAAACTTTTATCAATTTGTTACCAATAAAACTGTACTACAAATATTACAAATGAGAGTGTGGCAGCGTTCAAGCTCACGCAGGCTAATGCAATTCTGTATTTTTTTTAAAGCCCTTGTAGTTCCAAGTCATAGGATAATAATTCGCTGTAATAAAGCATTAATTAGAGAAATGGCATATGAACATAATTGGAGATTTTATAAACATAATAAAATCCCACGTACTTGACCACATATACTTTAGTAGATCTTTATTTATTTATCAACTTTTTGTGAACGTACAACATTTACGAGAATGAAATTATCACCTTTGTACAATTTGACTTAATTTGATAAGATAATGAGAGCAGTTACCCATAAAACTTTGTATGATGAGTTTGTTTTTTTAAAGGATTTTTGTGCGGAGATCTTTGCATGAACGACTTAGACGGGTTTTTGTAAATTTTTGTGGGGAACAGTATTTTGGCACTGGGTGGTGGGGGGGATTAACTGGAATGACTATTTGAGGGGCATAAATATACTTGTCTCACCTTTTTTCAAAGCATTTATGCTGTTTTTGGCTAGGATAGTAGTAAGGCTATGTCGGTTCTGGCTCACTTTTCACAGCAGGGTGCCAGAGTCTGGAGGGGAAAGGCTGTGGGGGAGGGGGAAGGGTGTGCTGCGGGATCTCCGGTGTTGCGGGGAAGGGGAAGTCAGAGTGGTGGAACGGCGGGGGTGGGTTGCGGGGATAATGATATATAAAAAGACGTGAATTTTAGGGCAATAGAAAAAATAATTATTTATTATTAAAATTTACAGATTGTTGATTTTTAATTTAAATGTTTTAAATCGGAGAGTCTGATTATCTGAAACATAGGAATAAAAGAATTTGCTATTTAATAATTTGATTTACAAGATTGTCAAAAATGAAAGGAGGGGAAAAATAAATTATATAATTGCTCACCAATACTGTATGCATATCATGCACATGTTGGGCGGTATATAGGTAGATAGTGACATGTCACAGTTGCGGCACCATCGGTCGGACAGCTCCTCGTACAGTCCAGTGTGATGCTCCATGCAGCCTCGCATATTGGGATATGAGTCTGGGCTGCGTATAAAACATCCCACACAAACTAAATACCCCGTCAGATCCGATAAGTATCCGCGTATCACACAGACGCGGGATTCGGATGTTAGGGCCACAGTCAAGCGGGGTGGAAGCTCTTGAAAAAGGACTTCTTGCTCTGGTGTATAATCAGAGCAACATCCGTCATCCTCCGATAATGCCTCAACCTCCATACCACCGTCGTCCAAGTTGGACTCCACTTCACTAATCTCCGACTCTTCATCGGATATATAAATAATTTCAATGATGGGATTTACGGCCTCATCAGAAATGTCAATTATTTCCACCACGTTATTGGGGCACATTTTTACTAATCGCGAACTGAGAAACTTCCACGACCGAGTGTATGAAGACGAATGATTTTTTCGCTTGGAAATGACTTCCTTTTAAAGGGTTTAGAGGTGAAGGGGTGAGAGTCACACTTTCCCCACTTTTCCCAGTTTTGGCTTTCTTCTATTTACACTCATTGCGACCGTTTAACCATTTTTCCGCAACATTTAGAAAATCCACCTGGATGTTGATATAATAGTTTACAAAGTGGAAATTTATGAGGTACCTCACGAGGGGGGCTGTATTCACCTTTTACCAAAATACGTAAATGTTGAAAATAGCCTTAAAAGTGAACATCCATGAAATTACCATCTCACGATGAGGATTTTACTGAATGGAAAATAAATGACCTTAAAAGCGGAAATGTATGGAGTGACCGACGCATCAGGGTTCGTCCTTTTCTTCAATGCCACAGACCTGTATGAACTTGTGCTGTAATACAAAAACTTGGGAAAAATGCTAATATAATACCAGAGTTTCACTCTTTTCAAGAAAAATAATAAAAAATCTTATTTAATGCCGGAAGTCTCCACAACCATTGTAAGATGTTTAAGCGTCATACCCAAAAAAGTCAAACTGAAAATTTCCATTTACGAATTTTCATCTCTCATGCATCACCACTATAAAACATGTGTATAAGGACAAAGCATTTTAGGGATGATCTATTATTAGCATTTTAACGGAATGCGTTTTTCTACAAGAATGGTCATTCATTGAATTTTCTTTTCAAAGAGCACCTGCCCCTCCCCCGACTACTTCCTTTTAGCTCGAGTTATTATCCTACGTGGGAATCGCGCAAGATATCTATTTCTACGATAATTTTTTTCACTAGCTACGCAAATAGTTGATGCATCACTTCCTGGCTTCATTCATATCGCATACCTACCCTCAAAATTCCCAAACTGAAAATTTTCATCTATGAATTTTCATTTCTCATTCTCACCTCCACACCACTGGGAAATTGGGTATATAAGGGCGAACCATTTTACGGAAGATCCAGATTTCGGCGAGACGACGTATAAGTTATATTTCGAGTCAAATCACCTTGAAGTTAAACTCATCATGTCTCTCACTGCCGACGTTGCTACAGAGCAATTGCTACGCATGCAAGCGACTCTACTGCGGACGTTGGAGCAATTTTTAGTGTGGGAATATCAATGCGACGCGCTCATCGAGTCATTGGAGGAGCAAGTTCGATCCAAGCGGCCGCGACTTACAACAGGATATCATCACTCGGTCAGTTCACAAATCTTACGTTTGGAATGTTTGAAGCAGGCAACACGCCAACGCTTCATACATACGGGCGACGGATTGAGTAATCACGGGTTGACATGGCGAGAAATTGACTCGGCATTTGAAAATCGCTTGTCAACCGGTGCCGTAATCAATCGTGATTACATCGATCCACGTAAGTTCCTGCTGAATTCATATGATCTAGTAGCGAAACAAGTGACTACCTACATCGAAAAGTTCAACAGCGTCAAAGTGAACACGGCGTTCGACGGAGAGTTCACCGTAGGCGATAAGCGGGCCAATAAAAGTATCAACACGGGAAATGTTGAACTTTTCACAACATCGGACCTCAGTGAATGGTATCAGAAGCGCGTCATGGAGCCAACACTAAAATCGCTTGAGGAGTTCCAAGAGAGTGATAGCGGATGGACATTAGCGACAATTTTAAATTTGACTGTGAATATCAACAAGTACAATGCAATGCGTGCAGGATGTCACATTTCATTGCCAAAACGCGTACTGTTGAAGAAAGCAGTTGTAAATATAAAATCAAAGGATAATGCGTGCTTCGGATGGGCAATGGTTGCTGCTCTCCATCCAGCAGCAAAAAACAGTGACCGTACATCTGCCTATCTGCATTATTCGAGGGTATTCAATCTCCAAGGTATCAAGTTCCCCATGACGTTGGAGCAAATCGGGAAATTTGAACGGTTGAACAATCTCTCCATCAACATATACACAGAGAAGAAAGACACCATTCTACCGGTTCGCGTCAGCAAGGAGAAAAAAGAGACGCATGTGAAGTTGCTGTACATCGAAGATGCGTCGGGATGCGGAGTAGGACACTTCGCGTGGATTAAAAATCTATCCCGCCTAGTGAACTCACAACTCACCGTCAATGATCACAAAAAATACATCTGCGATCGGTACGTAAATTAATATTCATGTGTTGTAATTTTATACTTTACCATGTATAATAAATTATTAAATAATATTCAAAAATGATAATTTTCGCAGATGCCTACACTATTTCACATCCATGGATAAGCTGAGGTCGCATGAGGTGGATTGCGGTGTCCTCAACGATTGTGCAGTACGGTTACCAGCTGAAAAGGACAAATGGCTTGAGTTCACGAATGCTAATCGGAAGGAGCGTCTCCCATTTGTAGTGTACGCAGATCTCGAATGCATCCTGGAGAAGACCAGCGCTGAAGAGAGGGAGAATGAGAAGAAGACAAAGAAGACTCAACATCATCGCGTCTTCAGCGTTGGATACTACGTTAAGTGCTCCTACGATGATTCGCTGTCGGGATATCACGAACGCCGAGGCGAAAACTGCGTGGAATGGTTCGTAGAAGACCTTAAAGAATTAGCGTTGCGTGTCGAGAAAATTTTATTAACAAACGTTCCGATGAAAGATTTGTCCCCTCAAGAGTGGTACAAATTTCGGGAGGAAAAAGAGTGTCATATTTGCGAGAAACCTTTTGTTGATGGTGATGAGCGCGTTCGCGATCATTGCCACCTGACAGGGTAATTCAGAGGTCCGGCTCATTCAAATTGTAATTTAAACTATCAGAATTCATTTTTCATTCCAATAGTTTTTCACAATTTATCCGGTTATGATGCGCATTTTATAATAAAAGAAGTAGCAACTGCGTTCGAGGGGAAAATCGATTTGCTCCCTATAACAAAAGAGAAGTACATATCCTTCTCGAAAACTGTTCAAACCGGTAAAGACACGCGAAAAAACATAAAATTACGTTTCATAGACTCATTCAGATTTCTAAATACAAGTCTTGATAAATTAGCATCATTTTTAACTTCAGACAAACTCGCAACTTTGAAATTACAGTTTCCCGACGTTGACGATTTTCATTTATTAACACGAAAAGGTGTCTTCCCCTACGAGTACATTGACAGTTTTGAAAAGTTAGATGAAACGGAGCTTCCACCGCGGGAAGCATTTTACAGTTCTTTAACGGAGTCAACAGTTTCCGAGGAGGAGTATGCTTATGCTAAAAATGTGTGGGAACGATTTTCAACTCGAACGCTCGGTGAATACAGCGATTTATACTTAAAGACGGATGTATTACTATTAGCCGATATCTTTGAAAACTTCCGCGATACTTGCCTGAAAAGTTATGGTCTTGACCCTGCGTTCTATCACACTCTCCCCGGATATACCTGGGATGCCATGATGAAATATACAAAGGTAAAGTTGGAATTGCTGACGGACATCGACATGGTATTGTTCGTGGAGAGAGGTATTCGAGGTGGTCTTAGTCAATGCTCCAAAAGGTATGCCCGGGCCAACAACAAGTATATGGATTCGTATAATCCATCTATACCATCCTCATATTTGATGTACTTTGACGTTAATAATTTGTATGGATGGGCAATGAATCAACCGCTACCGTTCGCAGATTTTAAATGGATTGACGATATTGCAAGCTTCAATGTCGAATCAGTTCAATTAGATTCTGAAAACGGTTATATACTTGAGGTTGATTTAGAATATCCAGAACACTTGCACGATGCAGATATTGACTTACCGTTTTGTCCAACACATGACAAACCTCCAAGCACGCAGCAAGAAAAGCTGCTTGCAACGGTGAATGCGAAAAAACGGTGTGTCATACACTATCGTGTATTGCAGCAATGTTTACAACGTGGTTTGAAAATCACTAAAATACATAGAGTCTTGAAGTTCAAGCAATCTTCCTGGCTGCAAACATACATTGATTTGAATACACAGTTTCGTACACGTGCGAAAAATGATTTTGAAAAAAATCTATTCAAATTAATGAATAATGCGGTGTTTGGAAAAACCATGGAAGATGTTCGTAGCCACGTACAAGTCAAATTATTAACGGAATGGGCAGGCCGATATGGAGCAGAGGCTATGATAGCGAAACCCAACTTTCACAGTCGAAGTATCTTTGCTGAAAATTTAATCGCTGTAGAGTTGCGAAATCTTCAAGTCATGTTCAACAAACCGATTTATGTGGGCATGTCCATTTTAGATATTTCAAAAACTTGTCTCTATGCGTTCCACCATGAGTTCATGACTCCGACGTATGGAAATAAAAGTAAAGTCATGTATACGGATACTGATAGTTTAATTTACCATATTGAATGTGACGATGTATATCAGGACATGAAACGTAATCTCGACAAATATGACACCAGTGATTACCCCCATGACAACGTATATGGTATACCGCTTGTCAACAAAAAGGTCCCAGGTCTCATGAAGGATGAGAACAACGGGGCCTTAATGACTGAATTCGTTGGACTTAGATCGAAAATGTATGCAACGCGAGTTGAGGGGAAAAAAGATGAGAAAAAAGCGAAAGGTGTAAAGAGTAATGTTGTGGCAAGAACTATAACATTCAATGATTATGTGAAATGCCTCACTGAAAAGATTGTAATGGAGCGTTGCCAAACATCCATTCGATCAACGTTGCATAATGTCTACACCATCACAGAGACAAAAATCGCTCTAAGTCCCCACGATGACAAGCGGTATATTATACCTGGAACGGTAGACACTTTGCCATGGGGTCATCATAGTATTCCCAAATGTTCGAACGCAATGGAAACGTAGAGAGTTGTAAATAAGAGCGTGTACGTATGCGAGAGAGAGAGAGAGAGGATTTTACCTCAATATTTGTACATTTTGGTGTAAAATAAAAAGATTTTTTTTTTTGTGAAACTCAATGTGTCCATCCTTTCTTTCCTTCTACCTGCTTTCCAGGGCGATGCAGAGAATTGACCTGCTTGGACGTATCAGGACAGGAGAGTCGTAAAAAAGACTTCGAAATTTTTTTCTCTTCTTTATTGTTCACAAGTCATCCTTACTTATCCAACTATTGTGTGTACTGTCGAAACCTAGCCATTTACAAGCAGCTGACTACCACGCTTCTTCAATACTTTTTCAATGAGATAAATGTCAGGATATTTAACTCGAAGTAGCTCTTGCTCGTAGAAGCCACCTGCAATGGGCTCACCTTGGTGATCTTTTATGTTATACGTAACAGGATTAGTTTTTCTCACGCGATATATTGTGAAAATTTCCGTTGTCCAGTTTGGGGTATAACCTTTCTCAAATACATTCTTAAATTTACTAATGCGTACTTTATCGCCAATTTTAAATTTCGCCAGTTTTCCCACCTCAGTTCTATTGAAAACATCACGTAGTATTTGTTTTTCATTCGTAGCATTAACATTTTTCGGCTTCATCTTAATGGTATGATGTATAGTATCATTATATTTAGTAATTAACATATCGAGAATATCGATCCATTTCCAGTTTCCGCGAAAACTGAATTGAATCCACATTTTATTCTTAAGTGTACGATTGAAGCGCTCACAAATTGATGCTTTTAAATTGCTATATGTAGAATACAAGTGTATATTATTCTTTTTCATCAAAGCCTTAAAGTCTGTATTATAAAACTCTTTTCCTCGATCGACGTGAAGGTTTTTCGGTATGCGTCTTTTGCTGAGAATTAACTCCATTGCAGCGGTGACATCTTTCCCACTCTTACTCTTCACTGGTTTGGCCCAAGCGAATTTCGAAAATATATCGATGACGGTGAGGAGAAATTTATGCTTGGAGTTGTGTTGTGCATATGCAGACATATCTACAAGATCAGCTTGCCACGTCTCATCCAGGCCACGTATATCCACATGTCGACGTGGATAGTTTCGCTGAGCTGGCTTATGCAACTCCTCCACCACAGCACGTTTCTTTTCACTCATTATTTCTCCCCCGCAACGCTTTTCATCATAGATTGAAGATAGTTGTTTGAAGGTTTTTTCCGCTTCTCACCGATTTTGACATCTTTTAAAAGTCTGACGTCACCGTTGAGCTCCTTGATCGCACTTTTCAAATTGTCTATTTCAGCACGGAGGTTGGTGAGATCAACTTTTACACGCTTTTCAAGAGCCGTTATATTCGATTCAAAAAATTGTTTCGTTGAATCACGTAGTAAGACCGTGTTATGATTAGTCCCACCGATAAACGAACGGAGGTTTACAGCATCATCATCTTTTATCGGCGAACCAACATTGACCAGCCGTTTTCCTTCCAAATCATAATCACCGTCTGCTGTAGTCTTAAATCCAGCACCTGGTTTACCGGGAGGACCCGCACCACCTCTATTCAATTGGCGTCCGAACACATCGACGGTCATGTTGTGAATGCGAGAAAAAAAAGAGCTCGCACATGTTAATAAATGATTTTAGCTTCACGTAATTCCTCAATAATTGATATAATCTCGTTAGAATGGGAGGAGTTCCCGGCAGCTTGTGATGCGAGTAGTAGACGAAGACGATCCACTAGTTCATTCGGATCATCCCAATAAACATAGTCGAAAGAGGTATTTTTTCGTGCCACCTTATATGTGGGCACACCACCACCACCACCACCACCACCACCTTTATGCCCGCCATTTTGCTCCAGTATTTTCGATATATAATTTTTAAATTTATAAGATTTATCATGGCGTATTGCACCATTACGTTTATAATATTTTCTATGAACATTCGTAGCAATAACAGTTTTCGAGTAATCCTCCAAATCGTTTGGTGTTACATATTTCAACTCAGACTCTTTTTTGAACAACAACTCAACCAAGCCAATACGTTTCGAATACTTTTTATCTCCAACATGAATATGATCATCGGCGAACTGAATCGGTGAGTTACCGATCATTAATTCATCATTTGCAAGATTTCGTACTCCATACATGACATCCAGTCTTGTTTTTTTATTGGTACGCAGCAGTCCCAGATATTCATGTATTAAAGCATTGGCATCTTCAGATGATTCGTCGTCATCGTCGTCGTCGTCAGCTAAGGAGTCTGCATAGTTATCAGCATCAGCTAAGGGCTCTGCATCACCTTCAATTGCTTCACGCCAAATATCATTAGAAGAAATGTCATGGAGCGCGCTGTTTTCTTCATCCTTCTCCTCCTCCTCCCTCTTGATATTCACTTTTTCATCCTTAATTTCATGCTTCAGATTTTTGTTATATGAAACCAGCTCCTCTAACGGTCCAACGATCGGTTTAAACACATCTTGCATTTTCTGCTGTGCAGTATCGCGACCACTTTTTAACTTTCGACGTTTTCGTCTAATCGCATCACTCGCCTTGGCAAGTTCACACAATACATCCTTTTCTCTCAAAAGTTCTTTGCTCTTCATGTTGACGCAAGCAAGTTAGACTTAAGACTGTCTCTCATACCACAATGAGCAATCATTTATTATCAATAGTTAGGAAAGAATCGAATCCTCTTCTATATCTACCGGCATTCAATTCACTGTCCTTGTCAATCGTAATAAATCCATACTTGTCCAACTTCCAACATTTTACACACATGTTTTTGAAGTATGTATAAGTCATATCCGTATTCACATGGTCATTATACACATGTTTAAGGTTCATATCATCCTGTTTAAATAGCACTACAAAATTTGCATTGTCTCTCACGAGATGTTTCGGAATACGTGTGTATGTTTGACAAAGATAAAAACTGTCTACAATCTCGTGTCGTCCCATGGAAAAAAACGCTCTCACATTATCCTGTTTTTCACATGCTATATCGTCGAAGATGTATATGGAATTTGGACGGGCATCACTTGGTGTGATAACTTGTTCATGCTCATTGAATGGAAAATATTCAACTCCTTCCACCGGTCGAAGTAATTGCTCGATCAGTCTATATTTTGGCTGCTTCAGCGATTTAGAGTAAAGATATATGTTCTCAAATCTCAAACCATTTGGATGTATTAGCAGCGTGAGTAAAGCATTAGTTTTTCCGCAATTCGATGGACCACAAAAGACGGCACGAATACTGTCAGGTAGTATATTCCCATGACGCTTATTTTTCGTTGCACCACGCCCACCACCACCATCGACAAATTCATCGAAATTTATTATGGGGAGTTGACCACCTTGTTTCTTCGACACCATCTCTCATACGACTGATCGGAAAAATCGTATAAATGCGACTTTATAATGCGAATAATGCTCAGTCGAGTTGTAGCTGTCGGTGATGATTGTGCACGATAAACCTGGTAAAGGTTTAGTCAACAGTGTACTCAATAATCTCCCCGTGGAATTACATCTACCTGGCTACCAATATTGCGGACCTGGTACAAAATTGGTTAAACGTCTTGCCCGTGGTGATCCTGGCATAAACCCATTGGACGCTGCTTGCAAAGAGCACGATATTGCATATTCGAGAAATCGTGATAATCTAGAAGCGAGACATTTGGCGGATAAAGTGTTGGCTGAACAAGCCTGGCAACGTGTAACCTCAAAATACGCTAGTCTTGGTGAGAGAGCAAGTGCTTGGGCTGTGACAAACATTATGAAGGCAAAAAGGAAGTTTGGTTTGGGTATGAAGAGAGCAGTGAGAAAGCCGCAGAAGAGTGTTTGCCTGAAAAAGGTCATCAGTGCTGCGAGGAAAGCGATGGTTCGTGGTGATGACCCTCGTAAAGTCATCATGTCAGCATTAAAAGGTGCGCGTGCCAGTGTAAAAGGCGTCAAAGTACGCACACCTCGAATTCTACCTGTCCCCCGAAAAACCGGTGGTTTATTGCCTTTTCTCATACCCCTCTTCGCCGGTCTTAGCGCCGTTGGTGCATTGTCTGGTGGAAGTGCGGCAATAGCCAGCGCTGTAAATGCTGCTCAAGCGGCCAAAAAGGAATTGGATGAAAATAAGCGACATAACCAAACAATTGAGGCCATTGCTTTGGGCAAAGGTTTACACTTGAAACCGTACAAGCAGGGTCTGGGTCTTCACATCGGGCCAAAAAACGTATAATTACGCTACCGCATCAACCTCTCACCGACATCGATCTGCTGAAGTATGCGAAAGCCATGAAAATTCGTCATTTTCGAGGGGTTTTCATGCGTGATACTTTACCTGCAAGTGGACCGCTCAAGCAAGAATCAGCAATCGTGAATTTGGATGAAAATGTGGGCCCTGGAACACACTGGGTTGCATATAAAAAGATTGGCGGAAAAGTTATATACTTTGACAGTTTTGGCAATCTCCCACCTCCACCCGAACTCCTGAATTATTTTAATGTTGGTAGCGTTAAATATAATTATAAAAAGTATCAAGAATATGATACAATAATATGTGGACATTTATGTTTAAAGTTTTTATGCGGTCAGTTGAATCGTCGAGCCAAATATGTGCTATATAAATGAGGACTATAGAGCTATGTGTTTAGTTCTTTGCAAGCATCATGGATGATAGTTTAACGATCACCGTATCTGGATCTTCATCTGTTCTCGAGGCGCAATTCTTCTCCCCCATTGAATTATCGCCCGATAAAAATTATACTCTCGGACTTGTTGAGCTGCTCACATTTAATTCAATTCCTAATATCGACATTGGCTGTAATGAATTTCATGTTGGAACGCAAGTGTTGACCATACCAACGGGGAGTTATGAAATAGAGGATATTGAAAAATATTTGCAAGCTGAATTGACACGTAAAAACATAAAAATTCAGCTGAAACCGAATAATAATACACTGCGTAGTGAAATCGAATGTAATCAGCCTATTCGTTTCACATCGAACAACTCGATTGGACCTCTGCTAGGCTTTGCATCAGGCCTATTGGAAGCTAATAAAAGACATGTGTCTGATCTGCCGGTATCCATTCTTAAAGTGAACGCCATACGAGTCGAGTGTAACATAACCACCGGCGCATACATCAACGGGCGAAAAGTACATACAATTCACGAATTTTTCCCATCTGTGCCGGCGGGCTACAAAATCATCGAAGTACCATCGAGCGTCATTTATCTACCAATCACGACTCACCGAATCGACAACATACAACTCCGTATTGTGGATCAAGACGGTGATTTAATAAATTTCCGCGGCGAAGTTATCACCATACGACTTCATATAAAATCTCGATGGGCATAGTCTACAATCGTAATATTAATAAGGCAGCATCATGGGATCGCGAAACCAGTTGTCGATCAACGCTCAAAGAGCTAACACCGCAAAACCTGCTACTATTGAAGAGTTTGGGACTCAAGATTCGTGGAGTTCGCGTGTGAGAAATTATTTACTTTGTACGTTGTGCATCTGTTGCGCGCAATGGAGGAAGAAATCGTAAACATTCAGACACCCATTATCTTCGATGAATCCATCATACATTATGAGGTTCATGCTCATCAACCATACGCATCGTCAACATATAACAACAGTGATGAAATACGTATTTCAATTCAGCATCAAGATTTATCAATCCTACCGAGCAAAAGTTTAATTCACATTTGTGGAAAACTGACAAAGGACGATGGTACAGCGTTAAATGCAACGAGTCTCGTCAACAATGCCATATGTCATTTATTCGAAGAAGTGCGCTATGAACTTAATGCAATAGAAATTGATCGTAATAAGAATCCGGGTGTTACGTCTCTCATTAAGGGATATACATCTCTTACACCTGCCAAGAGCTCGATGCTTGAAAACACTGGTTGGCTCGATGTTGAAGAAACAAAACAAATCGTGGATGCAGCGGGTAACTTTGATGTATGCGTACCGTTGAGTATGCTGCTGGGCTTTGCTGAAGATTACCGAAAAATGATGGTGAATGCGAAGCATGAATTGATTTTGACCAGATCGCGCACTGATGACAATGCGATAATACAAACAGCCGCTGAAAATTATAGGCTCACATTACAGAAAATCGAATGGCTTGTACCATACGTTACCGTGGCGGATCAATGCAAAATTCAACTTTTAAAGTTTATCGCCAAAGACACACCAATTTCCATGAGTTTCCGTACATGGGAATTGTATGAATATCCATTGTTGCCCATCACCTCTAAACATGTGTGGTCTATCAAAACTTCAACACAGCTGGAAAAACCACGATATGTGATTCTTGAATTTCAAACGGGACGAAAAAATAATAAGACAAAGAATGTGAGTTGTTTCGATCATTGTGACGTGACCGATGTGAAACTATACTTAAATTCACAATGTTATCCATATGGTAACATGAATCTGAATATACAGCAAAATCAGTATGCATTACTCTACGACATGTATACAAACTTTCAATCTATGTACTACAATAAGGAGGCTGAACCATGGCTGAACGAAAAGGAATTTTTACAATATGCACCTCTCGTTGTGATTGATTGCTCAAAACAAAATGATTCTCTCAAGTCTGGACCTGTGGACGTACGTCTCGAATTTGAAATGAAAACGAATGTACCTGCGCAGACATATGCATACTGCCTCATTCTACATGATCGTATTGTAGAGTATAATCCCCTGAGTGGTGGGGTGAAAAAATTGGTATAAAATGGCTGAAGTGACCACACTGGACATCAGTCGAGATGGAGTTTATCGTTGATCTACAAGGTTTCAAGGGGCCCATCAACGAGTTCATCCTCAAAGAAATTTCAATTATTCGAGCAGATGTGAAAAACGCTGAACCTCTAACGCTCTTCTTCGAACCACCGTACGCATGGGACGCGCTACCAGCAAAATATCGAACTATGAATAAATGGTTGCAACGTAATTTCCATGGAATATCATGGGACTATGGTCTTATACCATACGACGCAGCAAAACCTATAATTCAAGCAATTTTACAACACGCTCGCACCATATTTGTGAAAGGCTGTGAAAAGTCTTCGTGGTTAGCGAGCTTCTTGGATTTGTCAACGGAGATTGTTGATTTGGAGACTCTGGACTGTCCATCGTTGAAGAAATTGTTTAAAACTACATCGAATTGCCCCCACCATACCAACGAATTGAAATTCAACTGTGCAACGATGAATGTAAAAGCTTTGAAAAGCTGGTTATATGTATACCATGCCTTATGTAAACGAGGGATCTTTGAGTAAAGAAAACATTTTTGAAATTGTTTTTTCTAATTTATTTATACAAACTTTCCTCCTCCTCCTTCTCCTCCTCCTCCTCCTTCACATTACAGAGATTTATATATATATATATATTTTTTTTTTTATTCACGTTGAAATTTCATGAAACTCGACGCCGTTCCAATCTCCGCCGATGTATTTCATACTGAGTTTTCTAGTATGAGCAGCTTCCAATAGTTTTTCATACGCCTCAGGATCTTGTTCAAATGCCTTGACGACTCGGGGTGGCAGGAAGACGGTGAATTCAGTCTGCACTTCCACGACGTATCTTGGGCCGTACTTGGTATTTGTCGATCGAATATCAGAGATTCCATAATCACCGTTGACTTCAAGATCTTTTAGTTTTTTCGTGGGCAGATACTCGGACCGCTTAGTGATGACGTTGATACCAGAGAACGCCATCGTTGTCGAATGTGGAGGTTTTTTGAGAAAAATTACGACTTGTACGAAGCTTCTAGAGCTGTGAATTGATGCTCATCTCTTCCATGCTCGGCTATTTGTACCATCTATCCCCACATCGATCCCAATCCCCCTCCCCACACATTTTCCATGAAAATTAGTTCAATTGTGTTGATCACATTATTCAATACAGCCTCATACAGGTTTAAACATGTTATGATCACCCACATTCTCATAAAGGCCTTTCGTTACTTTAAATAATTTCAATGCTAGATTCTTTCTCACGCATTTTCCGAAGATCTATTCTTGTCGAACAATGGATCCACGTTTCTTTGTTTGCACACCTGCATTCGAGACAGGTTTAAACATGTCCAATGCTCTTGCAACACTCTCTACAGTTACGACGTTGGGGTGCGGGACCATCGATGTGATCTCCCGTCGATGGTGTGTTCCAATGTTCGTAACATCGTCTATATGACATAATCTCACTATCAGATTGATAATATTCTGGTAAACGATCCCACAAATAATCGGTAAATTCACTGAAGTACTGTTTAAATATTGTTGGCGATATAATTCGTAGCTCCTCCGTCGTTATTTCTCGCAGATTCTTCGTACGTCGAATTGCATATATATTCACCAATTCCTCCATTTCAAAACACTTTTCACAATCTCGACGCATGGGTCCAACAGCATCAACATGAGTCAGTTCCCATGGTGGATTAAAATGATCATCACACTCATGATATGATTGTATCTCACTATCACACTGTAAATGCTCTGGTAAACGATCCCACAATGAAGTTATACAGTAGCTAAAATATTTTAAAAGTAAAGCCTTGGGAATCGATTCGAGTTCATTTTTCGTCAATGTCCAGGGGTCTTTCGACGGGTGGATTGCATACAAGCTTGCACATCTATCCATCTTGACGTTTACTTCAAGAATAAACATTTAACTCTCAATCTCATGAGTTTTACCATCTTCCTACTAAAATTATTTTTTTTAAAATAATCAAACATCTATCACACTCATTATACCTCTCATCTATCCGTTTCCCCACCCTCGCTCCATCCATATACTATTAACGTATATATAACGTGAAAAAATATGGACTAGCAGGTAGGAGATTTGTCTTTTTTGTTAAAATTCTGGCAATGCGCCATTTTAAGCAAACTATGTCTCAATGGAGGTCAGGTGGGCTCGTCACCTGGTAGTTTTCAATAAAAAGCGTATGACTTTCTCTAAGGCATAAATTGTTTTTTAACATTACAAAAGAATCTTACTACCAGAAAAAACTTTCGCCGGAAGTAATAAATTTTATTGAATGAGTTGGATGAGGCAATGGCATCCCTTGACCCGTATGCTAGCGCAGCAGTTTGCACAGGTACATTATGCTCAATGAAATGGCATGCTCAATGGTCATTTTTAAAGATTCAAATATTTGAAGAATTTTTTCAAGCGAGGGTCAACTTTTATTGCTTTAATAGTCCTCCATGCTGGAAAGAGTACGATGGATGAAGGGGTTTGAAGGGGAAAATACAACTCTACCCTCCAACGATGTTCCGAAAATGTTCATTTCGTCAAATCATTTTCGTTCGTGCAACTTGGCAGTTCTTGAAAAATGGCTACGACGCGTTCCCAGTTTGAAATCGTGTACGTGGACGATATAGTGGACGAAGTGAATAATTGTGAAACTATGACACAAGTAATTAGCACTATAAGTGCTATGAATTATTATGAAATTATGGAGCTCACGAGTGATAGCGACTTTGCGGAACTTCTTAAAAATGTGACGGTGAACGGTGAAAATGTGAATTCTGTGGAGAGCAACGCGAGTTCTTCGGAGGATGAGGATGAGGATGAAGATGAATCAGCAGCATCATCATACGAACTGTCAAACTGCGTGTGTACTTAGGCAATACTACTCGGATGGTCGAGGGTATAATGTATGTATGAACTGCCATGTGCACTATTCACCAGCATATCGGTGGTTCATCTACATTTTTGAACACCGGACCGCTCCAATATGTCATCAACAGGATATTGGATGCTGGGTGTGCGGGCAGTCGTTAACGATTAATATGGCATACCCACAAACATGTGGTATATGCAATCAGTATTGGTGAGTAATTATATAATTTATTTTTCCCCTCCTTTCATTTTTGACAATCTTGTAAATCAAATTATTAAATAGCAAATTCTTTTATTCCTATGTTTCAGATAATCAGACTCTCCGATTTAAAACATGTAAATTAAAAATCAACAATCTGTAAATTTTAATAATAAATAATTATTTTTTCTATTGCCCTAAAATTCACGTCTTTTTATATATCATTATCCCCGCAACCCACCCCCGCCGTTCCACCACTCTGACTTCCCCTTCCCCGCAACACCGGAGATCCCACAGCACACCCTTCCCCCTCCCCCACAGCCTTCCCCCTCCAGACTCTGGCACCCTGCTGTGAAAAGTGAGCCAGAACCGACATAGCCTTACTACTTAGGATAAGTATTATTTAACCACACTCACACATCCCACACTGTTTTTACGAAACTCCGATTAAACTTTAATATCGCTGACGACGTTTTTCCAATAATTTCGACACTTAGTCCAAGTGCTCGTCAAATGGTTATTGATTACCTAAACTCACACATCCTGCACTGTTTTTACGAAACTTCAATCAAACTTTCAAACCTCAAAAAACACTTTAATAAATACTATTGTCACTTATCACTTATCCCGATTGATTTTTCCGAATTTTGTCACTGATTCCCGATTTTACGACGAATGCGCATTAAAACGGTTATTTATTACTGTTTATAACCAAACTCTTCTACACGTCCTGCACTGTTTTCATCATTTATGTTTTGAATTCCTTTTCACACAAATTCACACATTGCGCATGACTCGTTTCATTGCGCAGTTGCGTGTTGCGCATCATTATGCGCATGCGCACTTGTTCACATCAAAATGATGAGACCCAACGAACACGACCACAGATCACACAACTTTTTAATGGTATTATCACAGATCCAGACACCAACCAATCAGAAACTCGAGAGGTTTCAAGAGGTCTTTGATGGTGTTATGTACAGACACGTCATTCACTGGTATCGGTAGTCAGAAACCAACCAATCAGAAACTCGAAAGGGACAAGAGGCCTTTGATGGTGTTATATACAGATACGTCAAAATCCTTCGCACAATTATAGAAAAATACATAATTTTGACCTGTGCAAAGTTTTTTCTCAGCAATTACGCCACCGATCATGCTGATTTTGGGCTCAATCGAAAGCATTTTTGACAATTAGTCTCCAGTCCAATTTTCGTTATATCAAACGACTCCTGAGCTTCGTAGTTAAACGAAAAGACATGCCAATTTTACCCCCACCACCGCGAATCGTTTTATTCAGAGAAAGTATAGACTCGGCGAGCCTCGGGCCAGCAGACGACAGAGCTGTCAATGTACTTGTCCCGAGACTCTACCGAGTCTCTTGATTAGGAATGAAACGAATTTTTTCTGAAAACAAAGAAATTTTTAATTTAATGGATTTTGTAAAAAAATTATTTTTTCGATAAAATTTAAGTTGGAATTAAAAATACTTAAATAGAAACACATTTGAATTAATTGGAGCAGAATCAAATATATTTATATGGTTCTTATCATTAATCGGGCTTAGAATAATGATAATCCTTCAATCAAAAATTAAATTCATTCAAAAAAAAAAGAGAAAAATGGGCCTACGATGAGACTAGTCATAAGATCGTAGAATGGATCATAATATTTAAGGCAATTGTTCGGAAAAAGCGGCATTCAATTACAAAAAAAAAAATTATTTTAGAAGCAAGAAAAACGTTGACATTAATAACGAAATTTTTTTCATCTTATAAGTGAAAGTCCTCTTCAAAACAAAAAATATAAAATGATGATATTTGCTGGTATTTGAATTAGTTCAGGAGCTATCACAATTTTAAGTAGTTTGACCGTTCGATACAGCACGGTGAAGGCCCACTTTTTTTTGTGGTAAATGATAGTTTAAGATAAGTTTAAGAGTTGGTGACGATAACGCGATTTTCTGAGGGGGGCTGAAGATTATCAAGTACGACGATGTTATGTTACGTTCTCTATTTAACGAGAAGATTATATATTATTATAATTCCTCAAGCCCACTACGTCCCACCACCCTGGAAAATGGAAAAATTCGTTTCGGTATTTTGACTAGATGACAGAAAAACAAAGTATTATCGTTTGTTTGGGTTTTAATTTATTTATTTTATGGCATTTAATGGTTTTATAATAATAATAATATTAATGAAATGTTTGTTAAATATACAAGGAATGTTGAAAATTGTACAATTTTTATTTTTTACTTTGTTCAATTTCGCCACGTTGTATTTTCAGCCCCTTACGGGGACGAGTTCTTTCTTTCATACAAACAATTTAATTACGCTCAGTACGCTATTTTCGGAAAATGTTGCTCAACCGTCTCCCTTTCGGCGCGCCAACCGCCAACCAAACTAAAGAAGAAGAAGAAAAAAAACGTTTTCTTCAAGGACGTGCGTTGTCAGTTATCAGCGAAGCATTTTATCTCGACTTACCTCATCCTGTCTCTTTTCTCCTACCAAAGAGATTTTTCTGCCCCCTTGGAGTAGTAGCTGTCGTTCGCCTTTCTACATTATATTCGTTTGGACTTTTTGCTCTTTTGTTTGGACTTATAAGCTCGTTGCACTGTGGTCAATAAATGCATGATTTTCTACATACCATACGTTGTAAAAAAACTATGAAAAATCAACGCAGTTCCCGAACCAGTTTCCAACTTACAGTAATATACCGAGTCTAAAAATTTCATGAAATTCTAATCTAAGGATTCAATTTTCCATTCGTTAATGGATGAGATTATCGATAAATGGATTTATGCATTTGGGATTTATGCGATTTTTTTTCTTCAAAATAAAATCACATTTTATTGCGAAAAATCTTACGCAGTTTCAATGATTGCAAAAAACAAAACATTCATTATTTTCCAATTATTTCCATCGTAGTGGAAAAGATTTTAATGTGAATGTGAATACCAAAAAAGTAAAATGTGAAAAATTTTAATGCAAGTGATATTTGATCTAACGACTACCCCACCACCCTGAAGCAATGAGGAATTTGCAAAATGTGCGAGTTTCTATTCGTTGTTCTACGGTACTTGTGGTTGTAATTTCGTAGTTGTGGCCAACAGTTGAGAATTGCTCAGAACAAACATTTTACTTTCTTACAACCACACAACTGATACAAAAAGGAATAGACAGAAATAAACAGGCATTCTCTCCACCTGCAACGAAAGTCTACCACCGTTCTTGCTTGGCGTTCGAGGACCAGGTCTTTTATACGAAGTCCACGAATGAAGGAGAAGACGGAAACAGACATATACAAAACTCACGTTACATAACCAGAATAAAAATACACGTGGTAAATCATGCGAATAATTAGAAGAAAAAAAATTGTTTCTTCGACGGAAACGAACCTGAGTCCGGTCTTTCTTTTTTGGTTTTTATCCCGGTAGAAGACTCTGACTGAGACTATCATTGAACACGTCATCGCCCGCTCACCATTCTACAAAAAACAAAATGAGGGATCCACAGTTGACGTAAGACTGGAGGAGGAATCACCACACCCAAGGACATTGTGATTTACGGGCTTTTGACGTGAAACAGGAAGAACGAATTTCACAATTACTTTTCGTTCCCATACCTTAATATCATCTTCGTGCAGCGCAATTGGCTGTAAATTCGTTTCGACCGCGTACGATGATTTTAAATGAGGCATGCACATCGAGTTTCTCATACGAAGTTCTAACAAACGATCAAAGTCCGGGCCTTTTGGTGAACAACGACTTTCCTTCAAGTCCGCTAAGATCGGTCAAAACATCACGTCGAATTGAATCAATTAAATTTAAAATCATCTCTTCAACGGATGAGTATATGATTACTTTAATGTTGGGCATACTTGTTTCTTGTTGATAAAAAAAAAAAAAATAATAATTTGAAGAAAAAAAGTAATTACTTTTCCACACAAAAGTACGTTCACTAGATAATAATTTTTTCGTCTTTCATATCACATTGAAACCCATAAATAATGCTCAATCGTCGTATTGGTACTAAAAAAAAATGTCAACGGCAAAAATGATTCTGACGTGTTGTAACCATTGCACAAAAGAAAAAATCATTAAAAGATCTTAAAACTAGAGACTTTGAGCTTCAAAGTGCTGCTTTTGGTTTCTTAAATCTTTACAGAGTTACAGTCTTCCAAAAGTACGAAAAATTTGTAAAATCTTCGTGCCCCTTCGCGTGCAGATATTAACGGGAGATTTTATACTTCGGACGTGTCGGTATGAGTTTCAATTAGTTGCAACAAACCCAAGTAAACGCTGTCAAAAACTTCGTCTTCTTCGTCTTCGGCTCTGAAAGCATTCCCCATTGCCTGAATACTTTTAACGCTGTGTCTCCTGTGTGTTGAGAACGTTGTAGTTTCCTCTTCGATGACTTCGACAGCCCCATAGCCAAC
Organism: Rhimphoctona megacephalus; assembly: GCA_963989365.1. Taxonomy (NCBI): domain Eukaryota; kingdom Metazoa; phylum Arthropoda; class Insecta; order Hymenoptera; family Ichneumonidae; genus Rhimphoctona; species Rhimphoctona megacephalus. Next base: position 1,076,853 of record OZ022414.1, read on the forward strand.
TCGACTCGAAGAGTCTGTAGGCAATTGATCGACCGTAAATTCTCGTCCGTCCAAACTACGAATGAACGATATGATTTTTATCAATTCATTTAGCTTCACGTAGCAACAGAATTAGGTATAAATACATTACTTTAAAACAACAACGTATAATGACCTCGCAGTGCTTTGACGATTATGAACAACTTGTTCTTTGCATTCAGCGGTCATTTCCTGATTATGCTTTAGTTCTCTCAGACGTTGTACTTGTTGAAGTGCTACTTGTTTTTCATGTGTCTCAGCGAGCAATTTTTCACCTAATTCCCGGTGACGAAAGCTTAAAGCACTTATGTGAGCCTTGTATTTAGCTATATCTACCGCGTAATTCCGACACTGCTGTTCCGTCTCAATTTTCAACGATTCTATTTTTTCATTCAAAGTTTTTTCATGCTCTTGGTTTAATTTTGCAATTTGCTCGTTGTATACCGTTATCTACAAAGACGAATCAATTTGTATTATTACAGGTGGTGAAGCAAAAAAGCTTCGAATGGTATAATTAGTGGATGCAAAATCATTGTCAACATTCACGTATGAATCGTGAGTCATGTAATGTATTCTTGGCGACACAAGGGATTTTGAATAATCATCACCAAAATAGTTTAAACCTCAAAATATTAGGAGAAAAGGATATTTCAATAATTATCCTTATAATTATTATGAAATAAAAGTCTAATAGTAATTGACCGTTATTTATTGATAGCGGTGCTTTGAAATGAACTATTGTTGCCAACTCGATTAAATGAAATGAGAAAAAAATTTCAAATTCAATATTTAAAAATGAATCTCGTTGTCATTACCATTTTCTGCTTGATTTTCTCGAGTTTTTGCCCATATTTGTTGTGGAGTGTTGTTTCAACATCTGCTTTCTCGTTGACTCTTTTGGCCAACTCAACTTTTTCATCTTCTAATTTTTCGATCAACGTACGCAGTTTCTCGAGTTCACCGACTAACTCGGACATAACTTTTTTACTGTCGTTTCTCAAATTCTCCATATTTTTCTTCATCTTCGTATTATGTGCACTCGTAGTATCGAATTCATCTTTTATATCTTTTTTCTCTTTCGATATCTTTTCCAATTCCGCCCGAAGTTTTTTCTCGTTTTCTGAGGCATCGTTTAGCAATCCAGATTTCAATTTCGTATCGTACGCCTTGAGATTCTCCGAGAATTCATCCATTTTTTCGACAAGACCTGTCAGCCCCTGCTTCATGAGCTCATCCCGTTGCATTTCCTCGGACAGGATCGTTTCACGAGAACTTTCTAGCTCAGTCTCCGACGAACAAAATATTCGATGCAGAGATTCGAACAAGCTTTTTGAATTACATGTGTGACGTCCATTAAAACCAAGGAGAGAACTTTCGATTTCATTGCGTTGGTTTATCAAATTTTTCAGTTCTTCGCAGTTTAAATTGCCGGTGGTTATAAAATTTTCAGCTTCAATAGTCAGCAGTTTCCATCTATTAATCAAGTTCACTAGTTCCTTTTCGACTTCATCTCTCTCGGAGGCAACCTTCATTAACAATTCTTATAAATACTTGTCCCGTTGGGTCAAGAGAGACACACGTTGATCACGTTTCTCAAGTTCAGTTTCCACACCTTTCAAACGTTCGTTGAGCTGGAATTTTTGTTTTTCCACTTCATCGCATAATGTTCTTGCAGATTCCTTCTCCGAGCTCACGTGTTCTTTCAGAGTCTCGTTAGCTTCGCTGAGTATCGACACGACTCTTTGTATGGCATTTGTATCCTCGACGAATCCTGATAGGAGGTCTTTAGCATTATCATTGCTATCGAGAGAAGTTCTCGAACGGGACAATTCGGGTAAAGTGTTACTTACCGAGTCCCAAAGAGAATCGAGCTCTGCTTTCAAGACTCGTGATATTTTTTTCAATTTCAACTACATTATTATTCACAGTTTCGAGGTTTCGAGTCGTTTCACCGAATTTCTCACGCTCTACCTCTAACAACCTTTCCAGTTTTTCTACTGACACTGATTTCTCTTTGGCCTCTTCTCTTACAGTCTTTAATTCTGCTAGAATGTTCTTCACCCTTGCTCCTGTAGCTTCAAGTTTACTGGTTTCTTCTGTTCTCAATTCTGACTCCGTTCCCGTTATTTTAACATTTGCCGTGTCCAGTTGCGCCTCAACTTCTCCCTTGATCACCTCCGTTTCTTTAAGCAAATTTTGGGCCGCAACCAGGTGGTTTGCCTCAAGCTCGCAATATTTTTCATTTATTTGGAAAAGTTTTGCTTCGAGTTCGGAAGACTTCGCAATCTCAACGCGCATCGAGTCATTCAATTCGTTGTTTTTCGATTTATATAATTCTAATTCCTTGTTCAAACAACTTTCGCGATCTTTTGATTCCTTCAAGAGTTTTTCCTTCGATGCCAACAGAGATTCTAGATCTTCGGAGGTTTTCTTCGAACGCGAAATCATCTCTTTCAACGCGTTAGATCGATCTGGCTTTGTTTGTAAAGCTACTTTCAATTCGTCGAGCATCCTTTGCAATTCTTCATTACCTTTTCTGCTTTGATTGACAACCGTTTCAAATTCGGTGATTTTTCTTCTCTCCTGGTTCAAACTTTCCTCCTTCGAATCAAGCAAATTTTTCATATCATCCAGGTTTTCGTTGGCTTCAACCAGCGTTGATTCCAACTTCGTCACCCGAGTTCTTTTATTCTGCAAATAACTTTCCGTCATCTTGAGTTGTTCTACAGTCGACTCAAGATTTAATTCCAAAATCGTTCTCTCCTTGTTGACGAACGAAAGTCGTTCGTTGCTCGAACTCAAATCCTTTCGTAAATCTTGACATTCGTTAATTAGAATCTCGAGCCCGCGCGATTTTTCACACTCGCGCAGCGAGGTTTCTAGCCTGAGTCTAACCTCTAGCAATTCATTTCTCAACTGAGCCGATTCCTGGCGAGCTTCTTGGAGTTGAAGGTCGACGATTGAGCGGAGAGCTTCGCTGCACGTGGGTTCCTCCGTATCGAGGCTCTGATTTCTGAGCGATAGACTATTCGTTTGTCGAATATGTTCGCGCAATTTTTCGATATTCGTGCGTAAAGACACTATAACGTTGTTGCTTGTTTCTAATTCATGGGTGATGCTCTCCAGAGTTTTTTCAGATTGCTCGTATTTTTCTTTGATCGCCTTGGCAAAATTTTCATTCGATATCAATCGCCTTGAAAGCTCTTCTTTCTCTTCGTGTAATTTCTCTATCTCCAATGCAAGTTCTGAATTTTTTATCTCAAGCTTTTCCGCTTGACGCTGGTAAAGCTCCTCGTTGTTACCCAGCGTTTTTTTGCACTCCCAATATGATTGCGGTGTCGACGGTCCCAATTGATCGCTACGCAAATCCCGTAATTCTCGCGTTTTTTAATCGAGTTTTTTTTGTAAATTGATTACTTTTTCATTTTCAATACTGAGATCTTCGATAATATCTGCGTTCTCGTATCGTAAATTTTCCAATTGGGCCCGAAGACGCAAGAGTTCTCGATTACTCTCGTTCATGAATCTCTCGCTTCGAGCAGATTCAACAACCGGTGAATCGAAAAATTCTCTAAGAGGTACAACTTTTGGAGTTACGACCTTTTCGCTTGATACTACGTCACCGTCGTGCTCTTTTATTGCGGCTTCGATGGATAATTTTGTCAAATTTGTTCCTAACGGTAAAACAACCTCCAAAAATTGTTTTATTCGAACCTGGGTCTCTTCCTTCAAAGCTACGCACATGAGTCGCTGGAACATGGGCCGCTGGGCAGATTGCGCAAGTAGTAGAGATGCTATGTATAAATCCTTGTGACTTGATTCGAGACTATCAGTATACTCGAACTTAGGATATTCCGCTAAATTGGGCAAAAAGTATTCTTAAGTATCGTACACAAGATTTTTCTCAAGTTTATGTGTCCATAGGAGAATTTGTTGTAAAAAATGTGTATGGAAAAACTATTCCAACTCTTTTTATTTTGTCAAACAAGTTCGCATTGGTTGTTTTATAAACTTTGAGTATCAACACGGTAAAAAAAATTTTCATTTACTTATGATGGTAAATTTTTTGCGTCAATTTTCCATAACAATTTTACAACATTTCACCATAGCGATAAATGTCTACTCAATTATTAGGATAAGTTTGAAGATAATAACATAAATATGATATAAATGATCAAAAGATCTATAAAACAGAAAAAGTATCATAATTAGCATTTTTTACAAGTTATACAATTTTTCATGAGTTAAAGGAAGTTAAAGTTTAACTTTTTTGAATCTCCGTACCAAAAGGGGCGTCATAATCTCTATTGGATTAAACTTTAGACCGCATAAGAATTTGTTGAAAAGATATTGTGAATTTATAGCGATGACGCAGTTACTGCCACATTGTAATAACTCTGAAATTTGCAACATTGCATTGGAGTCCGACGAAATGACCTGAAAAAATCCTTCGATAATTCCAGTAATTCTCCAATTTTGTTCTCTGTAGAATTTGCACTTTATAGTTTTTCAATCTGCACTGATACTTTGTTAAATAAAAAATTGGTGAATTACTAATGTTTTTTTCATTCATTTCGTTGGATTCCAACGCTCTGTGCACACTTCTGTGTCGTCCACATGCATGAATGAGGTTAGATATACGAAATGAGATGAAACGAAAATTATCTCAATTACACCGGTTTTTGTGCCATTAATTGAACTTTCATCGGAGTTCGTCCCTTCACACCTACAAAAAAAAAGGAACAAAATTCATGATAAATTAAAGCAAAATTGGTGTGCTAGAAAGAAGAAAAAATAGGTTTTACTTACAAATGGGATACGACGGTCTTGTAAAATACACCGTCCTGCAAATCTTGTGTGTTTCCAACGCTCGATTCAATGATCACTAAAGAATTGGCCCACTCGATAATCACTTGGCTCCACGAAGCCATGATATAAAATTAAAAAAAGAACAAGGGAGTTTATACTGATTTAAAATCGTTGAGACGGTTGACTTATATGTGTGTATAGTTCCGTTGGGTATACTGGCAACCAGAGGGCGAGACAGGCCGGGAGAGGGTATGTACGAGCGAGGTTATGGTCACCGGATGTGTGCAGAAGTGAACACACACCGAGCTGCACCTCCATAAAGTTAGCCGCACACCTTGAACTTTTCGAATTTTTTATTAATCATATCTTTCGGTGCTCGTTCAGTGGTTATCAGTACCGCAATTAAAATGTTTAGTAGTCACTAATTATCTTGTAATTAAAGAAATAAAAATTGCCGTAAAGTTAGAAGAACATTTTTTATTTTTCGTGCAATCGATTAGACAAAATGCTAAATCGATGTAGAATCGTTCGGTGATTACAAATGTTTAAATTGTAATGTTGAGTAGTCAATAGATTATCTAATAACTTAAAAAAACTATTTGCGACCAGTCGGTGGGGTTTAGCCGGACAAATAGGTTATTACCTAACCAATTGTGTTATAATGACTCTGGATCGACAGAAAATCGTTTGGTGGTGATTAGTAGTGCAATTAGATCGTTGAGTAGTAATTAGTTTAATTATAATGACCAAACAACCATTTACGCCGCGTACATCGTAATAGAGAGGCTCTAATTGGTCAACAGCAAGACTCGACGGCAAAATGAGCAGCGAAACTTGGATTTCTGGTTTATTTTTAAATCAATTTAGTATAAATAAATTGTAATATGAAAAAATCGTCGTGTATTCATTCGATGTGTTTGTAGTTAATTATCAAGAGACTCGGTAGAGTCTCGGGACAAGTACATTGACAGCTCTGTCGTCTGCTGTCCTGAGGCTCGCCGAGTCTATATTATCTCTAAACAAGACGATTCGCGGTGGTGGGGGTAAAAATTTTATGACGTTTTCGCTAATTGTAGAGCCTAGGAGTCATTTGGCGGCTTGAAACGCGAACTTTTGAATAATTGAGCGATGCTCTTTCGATTGAGCCTAAAATCAGCACGATTGGTTGCGTAATTGCTGAGAGAAAACTTTGCACAGGCTTAGGATTATGCTCGATTCTACTACATTCAAGAATTTGCCTTGCCTGTATATGCGCTCAGACGATACAATCAAAGGCGTTTTGATGCCCATCAAAACCCATTTCCATAAAAGGCGGTCTCCGGCAACGGAAGCAACGAGTTGCGATTGGTCACGACGACTCGTCTTTCCTCTGTACGGAGCCAACATAAAGTTTGAATGTTGTTTTGACATAACGAAGTGCGGGACGTGTGAGCAATTATATCGATAAATTTATAAAAAAAATCATTTCATGGTTCAGTGTAGTGATATTCGATCGATCGTCCATATGACAGCTGACCAATATCTTTTTTATAACAGTCATGAGGTTATAAAGATCGCGGTCAATTTCAACTTTTGGTTAGAGTGGTGTTTATAGATAGACGAGTAAAGAGTGACTTTTATATAGATAGAATAGTGATGGTGGGAAAATAAAGTGTAATAATGAACCATTGAACAGTGTCTAAATAAATATTTTTTTAATTAAACCTAGCCCCTGCAATTTTTTCCCAAACGTAAACTCTGCTACAATGGAATCGAAAAGCTTTGCGGAAAATTCACCGAATGCAATTCACCGAATGATAATTCATCGAACACAATTCATCGACTGGGCAATTCATCGAATGGGCAATTCATCGAATGGGCATTTCATCGAATGGACAATTCATCGAATGGACAATTCATCGAATGGACAATTCATCGAATGCACAATTCATCGAATGGACAATTCATCGAATGGACAATTCATCGAATGGACAATTCATCGAATGGACAATTCATCGAATGGACCATTCATCGAATGGACAATTCATCGAATGGACAATTCATCGAATGGACAATTCATCGAATGAACAATTCATCGAATGGACAATTCATCGAATGGACAATTTATCGAATGCACAACTCATCGAACAAACAATTCTATTCTTCGAATGCAGACAATTCTTCGAATGCAAAATTTATCAAATGCAGAATTGGTCATGTGGAAATAGTCGGGTGGTTTCGGGTCATCTTTGGGTTGTTGTTTGAATAGTTCGACATGTGGAAATAATAGGGTGGTTTCAGGTCATCTTTGGGTTGTTGTTTGAATACTGGGACGTGTGGAAATAGTAGGGTGGGTTCGGGTCATATTTGGGTTGTTGTTTGAATAGTTGGACATGTGGAAATAGTAGGGCGGGTTTGGGTCATCTTTGGGTTGTTATTTGAATAGTTGGACATGTGGAAATAGTAGAGTGAGTTTGGGTCATCTTTGGGTTGTTGTTTGATTAATTGGACATGTGGAAATAATAGAGTGGGTTCGGGTGATCTTTGGGTTGCTTTATGAATAGTTGGACATGTGGAAATAGTAGGGTGGATTCAGGACATCTTTGGGTTGTTGTTTGAATACTTGGACGTGTGGAAACAGTAGGGTGGGTTGGGGTCATCTTTGGGTTGTTGTTTGAATAGTTGGACATGTGGAAATAGTAGGACGGGTTCGGGTAATTTTTGGGTTGTTATTTGAATAGTTGGACCTGTGGAAATAGTAGGGTGAGTTTGGGTCATCTTTGGGTTGTTGCTTGAATAGTTGGACATGTGGAAATAGTAGAGTAGGTTAGGGTCATCTTAGGGTTATTGTTTAAATAGGTGGACATGTGGAAATAGTAGGGTGGGTTCGGGTAATCTTTGGGTTGTTGTTTGTATAGTTGGACATGTGGAAATAGCAGGGAGGGTTCAGGTCATCTTTGGGTTGTTGTTTGAATACTTGGACGAATGGAAATAGTAGGGTGGGTTCGGGTAATCTTTGGGTTGTTGTTTGGATAGTTGGTCATGTGGAAATAGTAGGGTGGGTTCCGGTCATTTTGGGTTGTTGTTTAAATAGTTGGATATGTGGAAATATTAGGGTGGGTTCGGGTCATCTTTGGGTTGTTGTTTGATTAGTTAGACATGTAAAAATAGTAGGGTGGGTTCAGGTCATCTTTGGGTTGTTGTTTGAATAGTTGGATATGTGGAAATAGTAGGGTGGATTTGGGTCATCTTTGGGTTGTTGTTTGAAAAGTTGGACATGTGGAAATAGTAGGGTGAGTTCGGGCCATCTTAGGGTTGTTGCTTGAATAGTTGGACATGTGGAAATAGTAGAGTGGGTTCGGATCATCTTAGGGTTATTGTTTGAATAGGTGGACATGTGGATATAGTAGGATGGGTTCGGGTCATCTTTGGGTTGTTGTTTGAATAGCTGGACGTGTGGAAATAGTAGGGTGGTTTCAGGTCATCTTTGGGTTGTTGTTTGAATAGTTGGACATGTGGAAATAGTAGGGCGGGTTCGGGTCATCTTTGGGTTGTTTGAATAGTTGGAGATGTGGAAATAGTAGGGTGGGTGCGTTTCATCTTTGGATTGTTTGAATAGTTGGACATGTGGAAATAGTAGGGTGGGTTTGGGTCATCTTTGAGTTGTTTGAATAGTTGGACATGTGGAAATAGTAGGGTGGGTTTGGGTCATCTTTGGGTTGTTGTTTGAATAGTTGGACATGTGGAAATAGTAGCGTGGGTTCGGGTCATCTTTGGGTTGTTTTTTGAATAGTGGGAAATGTGGAAATAGCAGGGTGGGTTCTGGTCATCTTTGAGTTGTTTGAATAGTGGGACATGTGGAAATAGTAGGGTGGGTTCGGGTCATCTTTGGGTTGTTGTTTGAATAGTTGGACATGTGGAAATAGTAGGGCGGGTTCGGGTCATATTTGGGTTGCTTTATGCATAGTTGGACATGTGGAAATAGTAGGGTGGGTTCGGGTCACCTTTGGGTTATTGTTTGAATAGTAGGACATGTGGAAATAGTAGGGTGTGTTCGGGTCATCTTTGGGTTGTTGTTTGAATAGTAGGACATGTGGAAATAGTAGGGTGGGTTCGGGTCATCCTTGGGTTGTTGTGTGAATAGTTGGACATGTGGAAATTGTAGGGTGGGTTCGGGTCATCTTTGGGTTTTAGTTTGAATAGTTGGACATGTGGAAATAGTAGGGTGGGTTCGGTTCATCTTTGGGTTGTTGTTTGAACAGTTGGACATGTGGAAATAGTAGGGTGAGTTCGGGCCATCTTAAGGTTGTTGCATGAATAGTTGGGCATGTGGAAATAGTAGGGTGGGTTCGGGTCATCTTTGGGTTGTTGTTTGAATAGTTGGGCATGTGGAAAGAGTAGGGTGGGATCGGGTCATCTTTGGGTTGTTGTTTGAATAGTTGGACATGTGGAAATAGTAGGGTGGATTCGGGTCATCTTTGGGTTGTTTGAATAGTGGGGCATGTGGAAATAGTAGGGTGGGTTTGGGTCATCTTTGGGTTGTTGTTTGAATAGTCGAACATATGGAAATAGTAGCGTAGGTTTGGGTCATCTATGGGTTATTGTTTGAATAGTTGGACATGTGGAAATAGTAGGGTGGGTTCGGGCCATCTTTGGATTGTTGTTTGAATAGTTGGGCATGTGGAAATAGTAGGGTGGGTTCGGGTCATCTTTGGGTTGTTGTTTGAATAGTAGGACATGTGGAAATAGTAGGATGGCTTCGGGTCATCTTTGGATTGTTGTTTCAATAGTTGGGCACGTGCAAATAGTAGGGTGTGTTCGGATCATCTTTAGGTTGTTGTTTGAATAGTTGGACATATGGGAATAGTAGGATGGGTTCGGGTCATCTTTGGGTTGTTGTTTGAATAGTTGGGTATGTGGAAATAGTAGAGTGGGTTTGGGTCATCCTTGGGTTGTCGTTTGAATAGTTGGGCATCTGGAAATAGTAGGGTGGGTTTGAGTCAATGCATTGCCGATGTAATTTTCTTCAAAATAAACAACTAAGTTCTTCAATACCTCGACATGTTTATTAAAATATTCCCTTTCGATCAACGTTTCATATCCGGCAACATCAACAACCTCAAATTCAATAGAATTAATCAAGGGTAAAGGCGAATTGATACTAAATTATCACTACGATTATCTACACACAATAGTCCGTGTATACCAGGAATCATCCCCACTCTGTCGTAACTACGAACCGTTATCCGTTCTCCCATGTACAACGCTCTCAGCATGCACACACAACAGTGAGCATCAATAAATTCATGCCTGGCTGTGATATACTGTTGACGTGATATTTTGTCGTGAGTAGATATACAAGGGGGTTTCTAGATACAGATTCCTGTTACCGACACTTACCGACCCCTCAGCCAAGACACGAACCCCTTCTAGAACCTTCCAGAAACTTCTGGAACTTTCTCGAAGGTTCGATGATGACGCCATGCGTCCCCTCTCGAAACGTCAAGGTCAATGAGAGTCGCAAGATAGAGGTTGTTCCTTTTCGAAGGTTCGATGATGACGTCACGCGTCTCTTCTCGAAGGTTCGACGATGACGTCAAGGTCAATGAGAGTCGCAAGATAGAGGTTGTTCCATCTCGAAGGTTCGATGATAACGTCACGCGTTTCTTCTCTAAAGTTCGATGATGACGTCAGGGTCAATGAACGTCAAGGTCAATGAGAGTCGCAAGATAGAGGTCGTTCCTTCTCGAAGGTTCGTTAATGACGTCAGTGTCATTGAGGATCAGGGTCAGCGGAGGGTAATGAGGGCGACAAGACGACAGGATGATTATACTGCACGTGTGAAAGATGTATCGGTATATATAACGGTATCAAATTTCAAATACGCAGTGGCAAGATTGTCAGAATAAGGTGATATCGGCTGTGTGTGTGATATAGCTTATACGCCTCTCTTACATGCAAAACTTATAATTCCAAAAATTTGGACGCAAATAATTTTGTTTATACTCCACGTGTGAAAGATTAAAGACAATATGCCTAACCTTGGTAGACGCATAGGGGTGGGGGTACACGATGACAGCCCTCTCGAAGTTTCGATGATTTCCTGCCAGAGGTTAGCTATAAAGGGCGAGAAGTTCGATTCTTGAAACATTCAACAATTGTTCTTCGAGTGATGCTAAGCATCAAAAAAAAAACGGTGTGAATTAAAAGAAAGATTGGAGCTACTATTGAAAAATATTAAAGAGGTGCAAAATTTGCTTGAAGTGAGATTGCAAGTGAATCAACTTACGAAAGAATTGGAAAGTTTGGATTTAATATCAAAATAACATGGATCTATTGAAAATCAACAAAGTGGGGCGATTGGACAACTTTCTTCCGACTAAGAAAATGTCTGAACTGAAAGTGGGCAAAAAGTACATAGTCAACGATCTCCGTACCGTGCAGACAAAATATGGAATCAGAATAATAGCTGACCTCAATGGCAAATTCTGTGTGTTCTTACCTGCTAGAATAGCTAAGGTCTTGACCGAAGATGCAACTTACCTGGAGGAATTGACAAGTGCAGCCCACCAGGTTCGTTTGCAGATGGAGTATCAGGGTGGAGAATATAACCAAATCGAATTCCAATATTTGGCAGAAAAAAAAATTGATGATGAATAATTTCTTTCCACCAATGTTAAAAATACTGTAATAAATATTTATAAGTGAAAATATATGATTTCACCTACATCTTCCTGTACTTTTATGTAACACCATTAATTGATTACGTAATTTTGTACTTAATCTTTTATAATGTAAACACTGTATTCAACACATTATTTATCATATGAATTTATATTATATCAATTCAAATAAAATTCAAATAATGAAAGCTAAATAAATACTTGGAGATGAAGTTGTATCAAATGTGTGTGATTATTAAACCCATTGACCAAAAATAAAAAATAAAAATTATCTTGAGTTTTCTTTTGCTATAAGGCCATTTGAAATAAGAATAAAAGGATTACATTTAGAAAAACAAATAACTGTATAGAGTATGAAAGATAAAAAAAAATCCTCATTTCTTTAAAGCCTAACAACTCAGTTATACGTATCTCTGCGTATCGCCATATCTCTCTCACTCATACACACTTAGTTTATATTTTCTTCGAATCTCTGCCCTTGCTCTCTCATACGCATGTTTTGTTTATTATTTGCTTCGGGATAAGGACGTGTTATAATGCGTTATTTCAAACTCTGGCACAGCTCTTGATTTTTACGCCTCTACTATGTATATATTAAGAGCCATGGCAGCAGTTCGACGTCAAGTGTTTATATATACACACAGGGTATGATTTACAAAAGATTTAGTTGAAATATAATCGAATGGCGTTATTTTTTATTATCACCATCGTACATATAATATGAATGTATTATCCCCCTGTATTAGTTTATGCAAAAAAAAAATCGAAAATAGCAAAATACTATAATGAAAATACAATGAAAAATATAAAGCGAAATAACAAATTATGAGGGGGAGGAGCTGACCGCAGATAGTAATTTAAATTTTTTAAAAAAAATATTCACTGTCGGTTTTTTCGAGGGTAGCGGTCACCCCCTGATACTGCATGACAGCGGCAGTATCTGGAGCCAATCTCATCACTTGAATGAGGCTCATAATGAGATCTAGTGCGAGCTCGAAAGCCTGCTACGCTCTTATATAACGTTTTTCTGAATATTTCAGATTTCCAAACCGCTTTTACAGAAAAAAACGGTTGGTGTATAAATTATCCATTAGATTTACCAATGAAATGTTGATTTTTACATTGATCTTTCTTAGAAGTAAGTCGGTCCATGCGATCTAGAGATATCATAATATTATGATCGGATGATTAGAACTTTTATTTTCTGAGGGGTAAAAGGGCATAAGTCTATTATGTTTTCATTGAACATACATCCTTTACGCGAAACATCGGCGTTTTATTCAGTCTGATATTACCTCGGTCCTCTGAACGAGGCTTCCTCTTCATCTTCCTTTTCTTTCCTTTGCAGAAAAGGTGATGGAAAGCAGCGTGCTGTTTCTCTATTCTCTATCGCTCACACTCTCCCTATTTCTCTCTTGATCATGTTTAATAATTTTTATGTATACATATATATATGGAATAGCATGTCACACATCGTGTGCTCTCTCTTCCTCCCCTTTGCTGCTATATATGTTTAATTATGAAGAATCAAAACGATGTTATTTTATTCGTTTTTTCTATTATATGCATAGGTGATATACAGAATGATGGTTTCGATTTATTCCAATTATTTTTAAACAGATAATGATAAAAATAATCATGAAAAAAGCTGTGACTTTTCATGACTTTAAAGGTGGAATTGCAAAGCATAATTAAAATAAAAATAAATCAGTTCAATTGTAATTCAGAAAAATTTGTGAAACATTGATTTTTAAAAGTAATTAATAAAGCTCTTTTCAAAGTTTGTGAGAAACATTTTGATCTGTCATAAAAAAATTCGTGAAATAAAAAAATTGATGTTAATGAATAAAAAATAAAATTCATCAATGATAATTTCAATTAAGACATCTTAGAAGTGTCATCATTTTTAAAATTTTTTACATAGTATTTAAAAATATATTTATACTTTTTTATAACGCGTGTCTATACTTTTTAAAATATTTCATGGATGCTCTATTAATAGTAACAATGATTATAAATAAGTGAAAGTTAAATATGTATTGTTTATCATTTTATTCCTTATGTTTCTATTTCCATCCTGATTTTAAGAATTTTTTCAATGAGAAAATAACATATAAAACTAATTGGGTAAGTAAAGAGAACCACATGATATTGTTTTATGCTATATATTATTCATTGAAAATAATTGCAATTGTCACCGGTGTAGTGCAACTTTAACTTCAGCAAATTTTTTTTCTCCTTGACCATGTAACTCTACTCTCTCTGGATCACTATCTTCATAAACACAAGTCCGAAACGTCGGACTGCTTTTCAAGAGACTCGGTAGAGTCTCGGGACAAGTACATTGACAGCTCTGTCGTCTGCTGGCCCGAGGCTCGCCGAGACTATACTTTCTCGAAACAAAACTTTTCGCGGTGGTGGGGGTAAAATTGGCACATCATTTTGTTCGTTTTCGAAGCTCACGAGTCGTTTGAGGCCTTAAAAATTGAACTGGAGATTCATTAAGAAATTATCTTTCGAATGAGCCCAAATTTAGCACGATCGGTGACGTAAATGCTGAGAAAAAACTTTGCACGGGCTCAAAATCACGCAAAAGTCACCTACACATTCAAGAATCAGACGTGTCTGTATACAACACCAAAGCCGGCTGAAAGTGTCTCTCGAGTTTCTGATTGGTTCATTCTGACGACACCCATATATATATAACACTATCAAAGACCTCATGTCCTCACGGCTAAATTCACGGCGCTGTCGCAGACCGACATCACATGAGACTAGCTCCACCTCGTCGCTATATATATATATACCGAACCGCGGAAAGTTTGACAGGTCGAGTGTTATTATCTCTGAATAAAACGATTCACCGTGGTGAGAGTAAAAACTGAAATCCATTTTCTTTAATTACGAAGCTCAGAAGGCATATGATGATTTGAAAATTGAACTGGAGATTTATTACGAAAAAATACTTCGATTGAGCCTTAAATCAGCACGATTAATGCCGTATTTGCTGAGAAAAAACTTTGCACAGGCTCAAGATTATGCTGACATCGAAGTATTGGCATGTCTGTATACGACACAATGAAAGGCCTCTTGACGCCTTCCGAGCTTGTGATTGGCCATTCCATTTCATCTTTCTCTACCTATACCACGCAAAGTCTGAACGGAGTTTTCGAAGTGAGAATGAGTGCTTATACGCGAGACGTGTTTGTGGATAAATTCGGGAAAAACATTATTTCGCGATCTGTGAATAAATAAATAGTTCGAAGTACCCATACCGCGGAAAGTCTGAACGGAGTTTTCGAAGTGAGAAGTTCTTATGCGGGACGTGTTGTGGATAAATTCGGGGAAAAAAATTATTTCGCGATCTATAAATAAATTTATTCACAAATCGCGAAATAATTTTGGATCGTAAGCGTAAGTAGTATAACTAGGGGGATTCTGGCTCAAATGGAGGCGAGGGGTATGCGGTGCGGGGGCGGAGCCCCCGCGCCGCATGCCCCTCGCCACGACTTCAGAATGCCTCCTAGCTCTTCTACTGCACTCCCCTCCCCTGCCCTCGCCGTGGCCCGGCAGTAGGCCCAGAGGGGAACGAGGTGTGTTGAAGAGAGATGGTTCGAAGCATAGTGAGTGGGAGAGAGAGAGAGAGAGAGAGAGAGAGAGAGAGAGAGAGAGGGAGGGAGCGAGACAACCAGATGGGAAGATAAGTGAGTGTAAGAGAGCAAGTATGAAAAATAGATGTATGCTTGGAGGAGCATTTTAAACAATATCATTTAAAAAACAATTTCATTTCCAAAATTGATCTCGAGATGGATAGATGTGCGAGTATGTATGCAATCCACCCATTGAAAGACCCCTGGACATTGACGAAAAATGAACTCGAATCGATTCCCAAGGCTTTGCTTTTAAAATATTTTAGCTACTGTATAACGTCATTGTGGGATCGTTTACCAGAGTATTTATGGTGTGATAGTGAGATACAATCATATCATGAGTGTGATGATCATTTTAATCCATCGTGGTAGGAAACGCATATTGACGCCGTTGGACCTATACGTCGAGATTGTGAAAAGTGTTTTGAAATGGAAGAATTGGTGAATATATGCAATTCGACGTACGAAGAATCCTCGAGAAATTACGCGAGAGGAGCCAGAAATTATATCACCAACGGCGATTAAAAAATATTTCAGTGACTACACAGATATTCTGTGGGAGCGTTTACCCGAATATTATAAATCTGACGGTGAAATTAAATTATTCCGTCGATGCACTGGACATTGGAATACATCATCGATGGAAGATCACATTGACGGTCCGACACCGCTACGTCGAAATTGTAGAAAATATCGAGAGAGTGAAGAACGTGTTTGAGCCTGTTCCGGGGTGCACGTGTCTACAGACAAGGTTGGAAAAATGCTAATGTAATGTCAGAGTTTCACTCGTTCCAAGGAAAAGTAAAAAAAAAAAAAAATGTTATTTAGTATAAGAAGTCTTTACAACCATTGTAAGATGTTTGAGCGTTATACGAGATTGAGAGATTAAGAGAGTTTGAGAGTTTAAGAAATTTGAAGAGTTTGAGAGTTTGAGAGAATTTGAGAGCGTTTAAAAGTTTGAGAGTTTGAGAGCTTAGATTTGGAGAGTTTAAGAGTTTGAGACTTTGAGAGTTTAGATTTTGAGAGTTTGAGAATTTGAGATAGTGTGTGAGTTCGAGACAGTTTGAGAATTTGAGAGTTTGAGAGCTTCCCAGCAAATACAACTTGTATAATTTTCGTAACATTGATGTAAAAATTACAAATTTATATAAAGTTTACATAATAGTTACGAAAATAATCCAAGTGTGTTTGCTGGGTTGAGAGATTTTGAGTATTTGAGAGAATTTAAGAGTTTGAGTTTCAAAATTTAAAAGTTCGAGAGTTATGAGAGTTTAAGAGTTTGACAATTTGAGAGAGTTTTAGGGTTCAAGACAGCTTGAGAATTTGAGAGTTTGAGAGTTTGAGCATTTGAGAGAGTTTGAGAGAGTTTGAGCGTTCAAGACAGTTTGAGAATTTGAGAGTTTGAGAGTTTGAGAGTTTGAGAATTTGAGAGAGTTTGAGAACGTTTTAAGAGAGTTTGAGAGAGTTTGAGGGTTCGAGAAACTTTGAGAATTTGAAAATTTGAGAGAGTCTGAGAGTTCGAGACAGTTTGCGAGAATTGGAGAGTTTGAGAGATTTTATGAATTTGAGAGTTTGAAATTTAAAAGTTTGAGAGTTTGGGAGTTTTAAGATAGTTTGAGAGTTTGAACGTTTGAGTTTGAGAGTTTGAAAAGTTAAAAGTTAAAAGTTTATGAATTTGAGAGTTTAAGACAGTTTGAGAGAGTTTGAAAGTTTGAGAGTTTGAAAAGATAAAAGTTAAAAGTTTCAGAGTTTGAGAGCTTGAGAGGTTGAGAGTTAGATAGTCAGAGAGTGTTTAAAAGTATAAGAGTTTGAGATTTTGAGAGTTTGAGAAAGTATGAAAGTTTGAGAGTTTGAGTGTTTGAGAGAGTTTAAGAGTATGCGAGTTTAAGAGTTTGAAAGTTTGAGAGCTGGAGAGAGTTTGAAAGAGTTTAAGAGATAGAGAGTTTGAGATAGTTTGAGAATTTGTGAGTTTAAGAGAGTTTAACAGGTCAAAAGTTTGAGAGTTTTGAGAGAGTTCAAGAGTTTAAGAGTTTGATAGTTTGAGAGAGTTTGAGAGGTTGAGAGTTTGAGAGTGTGGGAGTTTGAGAGAGTTGAAAGTTTGAGAGTTTGAGCGTTTGAGAGTTTGAGACAGTTTGAGAGTTTGAGACAGTTTGAGAATACGACAGTTTGACCGTTAGAAATAGTTTGAGAGTTTGAGAGAGTTCAAGAGTTCAAGAGTTTGAGAGTTTGAGAGAGTTCAAGAGTTCAAGAGTTTGAGAGTGTGAGAGTTTGAAAGTTTGAAAGTTTGAGAGTTTGAGAGCTTGAGAGTTCGAGACAATTTGAGAATTTGAGAGAGTTTCAGAGTTCGAGACAGTCTGACAATTTGAGAATTTGAGAGAGTTTGAGAGTGGGAGCGGGATGTTATCCATATGGTAACATGTCATAGAGTAATGCATACTGATTTTGTTGTATATTCAAAATTCATGTTACCATATGGATAACATCCCGCTCCCACTCACTTCCAACCATCTCTGTCCTACATACCCGGCTCCCTTCTGGGTCTCTGGCCCAGGGCAAGGAGTATGCGGAGAGGGCAGTTTAGCCAATAATTGGATTTAATCAGAGGAATCCTTATTCGAAAATGCATCTTTTTAAAATGTAGAAATGTCCGAAACACTCGAAGGTCTTGCTTGCATGGTCTCAGAGTATTCATATCTTTCCCTGATGGGAAACAATTTCTTCAAGATATAGTGAAGAAGAAGATTTAATCCGGAAAACTAACAAAACATCGTACAAATTGGCAACGCGGCGAGGAAAATTTTTTCATCAATCTATTCCAGCTCATTCTTCTAATCTTTCATTCGCCAATTTTGAAAACTTAAAAAATATGAGAAAAAAGTTACACGTTTTTCATGAATTGATGGGAAGATCATCTATAGTCTGGACAATGTCGCATATAACGAGCTAATACAGCCTGTTGCCACAAACCTCCCAATAACCGCTGGAAAGCCTATTGTAGTTATCACTTTCATGTTTGCGGACAATGGGAAGGGAGGAAAACATTTCTCCACGAATTTCCAAAAACGCATACACCATTAAAATTTGCTAGAATATATTCACACTCTTCAAGCTTCACCATTCCTGAGGACACCATATCGATAATCCCTTTTTATCGGAGGAATCCTTGTTTGATAATACATGTTTTCTCAAAATGTAGAAATAGACATATTCGAAACACTTGAAGATCATATCCTGCTTGCATAATCCCAGAGTATTCATATCTTTACCTAACAATCAGGTGGAAAAAAATATTTTCTGCATGATATAATGGAGAAGGTTTTATCTGGAAGACACACAAAAAAAAAAAAATCCATCATGAAATTCGAAAAACGCGTTGAGAAAAAAATTTTTCGTCGGTCTATTCACATACGTGCAACTGAAAATACGCAAGAAAGAAAATTAACATCCTGTACTTTGAAAATTACCCGACCGACATGCTTTTGGGACCTTACCCAAAGGTAAAAATTATCGGGATCGTCAATCCGGAGGAAGTGTGTCTACACATTCACGAAGAAGATGGAATATTGGAGAGAATACTCGACGCGATCAACGTTATACGACCAGATGACAAAGAGGTCCATACACTTCTTGAAGAGGAAATTTATCCGGGGAAGGCCGTGTTATATCGAGAGGATGATAACACACACTATCGTGCGATAATTATAAAAAATCTCGATACGGATATTTTGGTCTGGCTAGGGGACTATGGGCGGGAGACTCTGATAAAGCAGGACGAGTTGTTTACTGCATCCCGATGGACATTTGGGATGGCGTACCAGGCAATAGTGTGCGGGATTCAGGGCATCGGACCGATTAGGAGGAAGTACAGCGAAAAACACGCTGAGATCGTTCGCACTTTTGTAGACGACGTCACGTGGACGCTGGAATTAGAAGTGAAAGAGACAAATACCGATACGATATGGGGAAAGCTCCACTTAAATACCAATCACCCAGCAACACGGATAAATTACGTGGAAATGATGTGTAGGCTATTCGCATGCCGCAAGTCAGAAACAGCAAGATCGTTTCAATTCCAAGCACCTGACCCATTGTTATGCAGCAAATACGAACACGTTGCAACATTTGAGAATTTTTCACATGAAGAATTGATACCAACAACAGCCTCCTCAATCCAACAAAGCTGGGCCTCGAACGACGAGGGCATGCCGCCAAGCGAGGTAGAAGAAGAAGAGGAAGTCGAACCGACCCAATCCCCAGAAGAAATCCACTTTTTAACAACATGGGGAGTCATCGAGGCCCAAATCTCCGACGAAGAAGAAGAGTCCGATGGATATGAGTTGGGTGGTTCATACTAAAGAAAACAAACTGTAAATAGATAAATGAAGAAAAAAATGAGGATAAAAAAGAAAAAAGTTGTCGAATATTTTTTTATTTACAAAGTGTGCGAAGATATAGAATTCAATTTTTTTTTTTATTGCATGAGTAAAAGCGAAGAAAAATACAAAAAGAAAAAAATTACAAATTGATATATTAAAATCATAGAAATCAATAAGATAAGAAAAATACAAAGTACACAAAATTATAGAAACTAAGAAAACAAGCAGAAAGAGCAAAGGCATTTAAGAATAACAAGCGAGCAAAAGGATTTTCCTAGTCCTCACGGCGTTGTGTGCTCGACTGGGACGTAAGCTAGAGGATTGAGGTTATAAAAATATCAACGAGTCGTTTTTCACATTTTTTCTTTTTCCTTTATTGTCTATAAATCATCTTTACTTATCCAACTATTGTGTGTATTATCGAAACCGAGCCATTTCACAAGCAGCTGATTGCCACGCTTCCTCACCACTTTTCAATATGGTAAATATTGGGGTATTTAATATTGAGTAGCTCATGTTTATAGAAACCACCGGCAATGGTTTCATCACGATGATCTTTCAGATGATATATTACAGGATTAGTTTTTCTTACTCGATAGATTGTAAATATTTTCGTTGTTCAGTTTGGTGTATATAACACTTCTCAAATACATTTCTGAATTTACTTTCGGAAGAGTTAACAAATCAATAGAAATTTACCGAAGCATACAGGTTCAAGTATGTGGGTTTCTATTATAGGCTTTATCATGTTTTACGAAATCTGCAAATAATGTTGAAATTGTTCCTCTCATTGAAGTTGTGTGATAACGAATTATTATTCCACGACTCGGATCTCCCAAATGTGTTGAAACCTTCAACAGATATTCAAACATATTCAATCTTCCCACAAAAATTAAAACCCTAAAAAGAAAAACTTTCAACCCTACCAAAAAGTGATCAAATTAAGGAGTCATGACAAATTTACAAATCCAATACTTGCAAAAAAAAAAAAATGTATTTCAAGACTTC
This sequence comes from Rhimphoctona megacephalus, assembly GCA_963989365.1. Lineage (NCBI taxonomy): Eukaryota > Metazoa > Arthropoda > Insecta > Hymenoptera > Ichneumonidae > Rhimphoctona > Rhimphoctona megacephalus. Next base: position 1,097,376 of record OZ022414.1, read on the forward strand.
ACAAAATTACTGCTACATATTTCACGAAAGTTTTCCTTCCTTCCTTATTTCAGAGTATCTTTAAAAAATTATGAAATACATTCCATTTATCTAATTATCGTCTTATAACGTGAAAAAAAAAAAATTATGTCATGATTCTAAAGTATATAGGTTCAAGTACGTGGGTTTTATAGGCTTTATTATATTATTATATAATAGTATTATAGGCTTTATCATGTTTTATAAAATCTGCAAATAATGTTGAAATCGTTCCTCTCATTGAAGTTGTGTAATAACGAGTCATTATTCCACGACTCAGATCTCCCAAATGTGTTCAAGCCTTCCACAGATATTCAAACATATTCAATCCTCCCACAAAATTAAAACCCTGAAAAAAAAAACCTTCAACCCTACCAAAAAAAAAAAAGTGATCAAATTAATGTGTCGCGACAAAATTTACAAATCCAATCCTTGCAAAAGAAAACATATATATTTATATTTCAAGACTTCACAAAGTTACTATTGCATATTTCACGAAAGTTTTAGAAACCTTCCTTATTTTAGATTATCTTAAAAATAAGATGATATACATTCCAATTATCTAATTAACGTCTTATAACATGAAATAATATCATGATTCTAGAGTATAAGAATTTCGAAATTGGAAAACATCGTTTGATTTACAAATGTTCACTAAGCCAATTGAGATCTTTATTCAGGCTCAAGTCGCGACCAGTGGTATGCTGCAGCGGGGGCTCCGCCCTCCCACCACATCATACCCCTGGTCGCGACTTGAGCCTGAATAAAGATCTCAATTGGCTTAGTGAACATTTGTAAATCAAACGATGTTTTCCAATTTCGAAATTCTTATACTCTAGAATCATGATATTATTTCATGTTATAAGACGTTAATTAGATAATTGGAATGTATATCATCTTATTTTTAAGATAATCTAAAATAAGGAAGGTTTCTAAAACTTTCGTGAAATATGCAATAGTAACTTTGTGAAGTCTTGAAATATAAATATATATGTTTTCTTTTGCAAGGATTGGATTTGTAAATTTTGTCGCGACACATTAATTTGATCACTTTTTTTTTTTTGGTAGGGTTGAAGGTTTTTTTTTTCAGGGTTTTAATTTTGTGGGAGGATTGAATATGTTTGAATATCTGTGGAAGGCTTGAACACATTTGGGAGATCTGAGTCGTGGAATAATGACTCGTTATTACACAACTTCAATGAGAGGAACGATTTCAACATTATTTGCAGATTTTATAAAACATGATAAAGCCTATAATACTATTATATAATAATATAATAAAGCCTATAAAACCCACGTACTTGAACCTATATACTTTAGAATCATGACATAATTTTTTTTTTTTCACGTTATAAGACGATAATTAGATAAATGGAATGTATTTCATAATTTTTTAAAGATACTCTGAAATAAGGAAGGAAGGAAAACTTTCGTGAAATATGTAGCAGTAATTTTGTGAAGTCTTGAAATACATTTTTTTTTTTTTGCAAGTATTGGATTTGTAAATTTGTCATGACTCCTTAATTTGATCACTTTTTGGTAGGGTTGAAAGTTTTTCTTTTTAGGGTTTTAATTTTTGTGGGAAGATTGAATATGTTTGAATATCTGTTGAAGGTTTCAACACATTTGGGAGATCCGAGTCGTGGAATAATAATTCGTTATCACACAACTTCAATGAGAGGAACAATTTCAACATTATTTGCAGATTTCGTAAAACATGATAAAGCCTATAATAGAAACCCACATACTTGAACCTGTATGCTTCGGTAAATTTCTATTGATTTGTTAACTCTTCCGAAAGTAAATTCAGAAATGTATTTGAGAAGTGTTATATACACCAAACTGAACAACGAAAATATTTACAATCTATCGAGTAAGAAAAACTAATCCTGTAATATATCATCTGAAAGATCATCGTGATGAAACCATTGCCGGTGGTTTCTATAAACATGAGCTACTCAATATTAAATACCCCAATATTTACCATATTGAAAAGTGGTGAGGAAGCGTGGCAATCAGCTGCTTGTGAAATGGCTCGGTTTCGATAATACACACAATAGTTGGATAAGTAAAGATGATTTATAGACAATAAAGGAAAAAGAAAAAATGTGAAAAACGACTCGTTGATATTTTTATAACCTCAATCCTCTAGCTTACGTCCCAGTCGAGCACACAACGCCGTGAGGACTAGGAAAATCCTTTTGCTCGCTTGTTATTCTTAAATGCCTTTGCTCTTTCTGCTTGTTTTCTTAGTTTCTATAATTTTGTGTACTTTGTATTTTTCTTATCTTATTGATTTCTATGATTTTAATATATCAATTTGTAATTTTTTTCTTTTTGTATTTTTCTTCGCTTTTACTCATGCAATAAAAAAAAAAATTGAATTCTATATCTTCGCACACTTTGTAAATAAAAAAATATTCGACAACTTTTTTCTTTTTTATCCTCATTTTTTTCTTCATTTATCTATTTACAGTTTGTTTTCTTTAGTATGAACCACCCAACTCATATCCATCGGACTCTTCTTCTTCGTCGGAGATTTGGGCCTCGATGACTCCCCATGTTGTTAAAAAGTGGATTTCTTCTGGGGATTGGGTCGGTTCGACTTCCTCTTCTTCTTCTACCTCGCTTGGCGGCATGCCCTCGTCGTTCGAGGCCCAGCTTTGTTGGATTGAGGAGGCTGTTGTTGGTATCAATTCTTCATGTGAAAAATTCTCAAATGTTGCAACGTGTTCGTATTTGCTGCATAACAATGGGTCAGGTGCTTGGAATTGAAACGATCTTGCTGTTTCTGACTTGCGGCATGCGAATAGCCTACACATCATTTCCACGTAATTTATCCGTGTTGCTGGGTGATTGGTATTTAAGTGGAGCTTTCCCCATATCGTATCGGTATTTGTCTCTTTCACTTCTAATTCCAGCGTCCACGTGACGTCGTCTACAAAAGTGCGAACGATCTCAGCGTGTTTTTCGCTGTACTTCCTCCTAATCGGTCCGATGCCCTGAATCCCGCACACTATTGCCTGGTACGCCATCCCAAATGTCCATCGGGATGCAGTAAACAACTCGTCCTGCTTTATCAGAGTCTCCCGCCCATAGTCCCCTAGCCAGACCAAAATATCCGTATCGAGATTTTTTATAATTATCGCACGATAGTGTGTGTTATCATCCTCTCGATATAACACGGCCTTCCCCGGATAAATTTCCTCTTCAAGAAGTGTATGGACCTCTTTGTCATCTGGTCGTATAACGTTGATCGCGTCGAGTATTCTCTCCAATATTCCATCTTCTTCGTGAATGTGTAGACACACTTCCTCCGGATTGACGATCCCGATAATTTTTACCTTTGGGTAAGGTCCCAAAAGCATGTCGGTCGGGTAATTTTCAAAGTACAGGATGTTAATTTTCTTTCTTGCGTATTTTCAGTTGCACGTATGTGAATAGACCGACGAAAAATTTTTTTCTCAACGCGTTTTTCGAATTTCATGATGGATTTTTTTTTTTTTGTGTGTCTTCCAGATAAAACCTTCTCCATTATATCATGCAGAAAATATTTTTTTCCACCTGATTGTTAGGTAAAGATATGAATACTCTGGGATTATGCAAGCAGGATATGATCTTCAAGTGTTTCGAATATGTCTATTTCTACATTTTGAGAAAACATGTATTATCAAACAAGGATTCCTCCGATAAAAAGGGATTATCGATATGGTGTCCTCAGGAATGGTGAAGCTTGAAGAGTGTGAATATATTCTAGCAAATTTTAATGGTGTATGCGTTTTTGGAAATTCGTGGAGAAATGTTTTCCTCCCTTCCCATTGTCCGCAAACATGAAAGTGATAACTACAATAGGCTTTCCAGCGGTTATTGGGAGGTTTGTGGCAACAGGCTGTATTAGCTCGTTATATGCGACATTGTCCAGACTATAGATGATCTTCCCATCAATTCATGAAAAACGTGTAACTTTTTTCTCATATTTTTTAAGTTTTCAAAATTGGCGAATGAAAGATTAGAAGAATGAGCTGGAATAGATTGATGAAAAAATTTTCCTCGCCGCGTTGCCAATTTGTACGATGTTTTGTTAGTTTTCCGGATTAAATCTTCTTCTTCACTATATCTTGAAGAAATTGTTTCCCATCAGGGAAAGATATGAATACTCTGAGACCATGCAAGCAAGACCTTCGAGTGTTTCGGACATTTCTACATTTTAAAAAGATGCATTTTCGAATAAGGATTCCTCTGATTAAATCCAATTATTGGCTAAACTGCCCTCTCCGCATACTCCTTGCCCTGGGCCAGAGACCCAGAAGGGAGCCGGGTATGTAGGACAGAGATGGTTGGAAGTGAGTGGGAGCGGGATGTTATCCATATGGTAACATGAATTTTGAATATACAACAAAATCAGTATGCATTACTCTATGACATGTTACCATATGGATAACATCCCGCTCCCACTCTCAAACTCTCTCAAATTCTCAAATTGTCAGACTGTCTCGAACTCTGAAACTCTCTCAAATTCTCAAATTGTCTCGAACTCTCAAGCTCTCAAACTCTCAAACTTTCAAACTTTCAAACTCTCACACTCTCAAACTCTTGAACTCTTGAACTCTCTCAAACTCTCAAACTCTTGAACTCTTGAACTCTCTCAAACTCTCAAACTATTTCTAACGGTCAAACTGTCGTATTCTCAAACTGTCTCAAACTCTCAAACTGTCTCAAACTCTCAAACGCTCAAACTCTCAAACTTTCAACTCTCTCAAACTCTCACACTCTCAAACTCTCAACCTCTCAAACTCTCTCAAACTATCAAACTCTTAAACTCTTGAACTCTCTCAAAACTCTCAAACTTTTGACCTGTTAAACTCTCTTAAACTCACAAATTCTCAAACTATCTCAAACTCTCTATCTCTTAAACTCTTTCAAACTCTCTCCAGCTCTCAAACTTTCAAACTCTTAAACTCGCATACTCTTAAACTCTCTCAAACACTCAAACTCTCAAACTTTCATACTTTCTCAAACTCTCAAAATCTCAAACTCTTATACTTTTAAACACTCTCTGACTATCTAACTCTCAACCTCTCAAGCTCTCAAACTCTGAAACTTTTAACTTTTATCTTTTCAAACTCTCAAACTTTCAAACTCTCTCAAACTGTCTTAAACTCTCAAATTCATAAACTTTTAACTTTTAACTTTTCAAACTCTCAAACTCAAACGTTCAAACTCTCAAACTATCTTAAAACTCCCAAACTCTCAAACTTTTAAATTTCAAACTCTCAAATTCATAAAATCTCTCAAACTCTCCAATTCTCGCAAACTGTCTCGAACTCTCAGACTCTCTCAAATTTTCAAATTCTCAAAGTTTCTCGAACCCTCAAACTCTCTCAAACTCTCTTAAAACGTTCTCAAACTCTCTCAAATTCTCAAACTCTCAAACTCTCAAACTCTCAAATTCTCAAACTGTCTTGAACGCTCAAACTCTCTCAAACTCTCTCAAATGCTCAAACTCTCAAACTCTCAAATTCTCAAGCTGTCTTGAACCCTAAAACTCTCTCAAATTGTCAAACTCTTAAACTCTCATAACTCTCGAACTTTTAAATTTTGAAACTCAAACTCTTAAATTCTCTCAAATACTCAAAATCTCTCAACCCAGCAAACACACTTGGATTATTTTCGTAACTATTATGTAAACTTTATATAAATTTGTAATTTTTACATCAATGTTACGAAAATTATACAAGTTGTATTTGCTGGGAAGCTCTCAAACTCTCAAATTCTCAAACTGTCTCGAACTCACACACTATCTCAAATTCTCAAACTCTCAAAATCTAAACTCTCAAAGTCTCAAACTCTTAAACTCTCCAAATCTAAGCTCTCAAACTCTCAAACTTTTAAACGCTCTCAAATTCTCTCAAACTCTCAAACTCTTCAAATTTCTTAAACTCTCAAACTCTCTTAATCTCTCAATCTCGTATAACGCTCAAACATCTTACAATGGTTGTAAAGACTTCTTATACTAAATAACATTTTTTTTTTTTTTTACTTTTCCTTGGAACGAGTGAAACTCTGACATTACATTAGCATTTTTCCAACCTTGTCTGTAGACACGTGCACCCCGGAACAGGCTCAAACACGTTCTTCACTCTCTCGATATTTTCTACAATTTCGACGTAGCGGTGTCGGACCGTCAATGTGATCTTCCATCGATGATGTATTCCAATGTCCAGTGCATCGACGGAATAATTTAATTTCACCGTCAGATTTATAATATTCGGGTAAACGCTCCCACAGAATATCTGTGTAGTCACTGAAATATTTTTTAATCGCCGTTGGTGATATAATTTCTGGCTCCTCTCGCGTAATTTCTCGAGGATTCTTCGTACGTCGAATTGCATATATTCACCAATTCTTCCATTTCAAAACACTTTTCACAATCTCGACGTATAGGTCCAACGGCGTCAATATGCGTTTCCTACCACGATGGATTAAAATGATCATCACACTCATGATATGATTGTATCTCACTATCACACCATAAATACTCTGGTAAACGATCCCACAATGACGTTATACAGTAGCTAAAATATTTTAAAAGCAAAGCCTTGGGAATCGATTCGAGTTCATTTTTCGTCAATGTCCAGGGGTCTTTCAATGGGTGGATTGCATACATACTCGCACATCTATCCATCTCGAGATCAATTTTGGAAATGAAATTGTTTTTTAAATGATATTGTTTAAAATGCTCCTCCAAGCATACATCTATTTTTCATACTTGCTCTCTTACACTCACTTATCTTCCCATCTGGTTGTCTCGCTCCCTCCCTCACTCTCTCTCTCTCTCTCTCTCTCTCTCTCTCTCTCTCCCACTCACTATGCTTCGAACCATCTCTCTTCAACACACCTCGTTCCCCTCTGGGCCTACTGCCGGGCCACGGCGAGGGCAGGGGAGGGGAGTGCAGTAGAAGAGCTAGGAGGCATTCTGAAGTCGTGGCGAGGGGCATGCGGCGCGGGGGCTCCGCCCCCGCACCGCATACCCCTCGCCTCCATTTGAGCCAGAATCCCCCTAGTTATACTACTAGCGTACGATCCAAAAATGATTTCTTTAATATAAATTCAATGACAGCAATTTAGAGTTTCATTCAAATTCACGTATTTTTTATTTTTTCCCCCCTTTCGATCGCGACTAATTAGAATCTCGTGGCTTAAACAGTATTGAAAATATTAATCTTTTTTCACGAACATTTGTGAAGTTATAAATATCGAGGTTAGGTTCAATCGACTCTTGGTTACAGCAATAATAAGGAAGTGATGGTGTGAAAATAGTGAAGTGCTTTTAATCAACTTTCGAACAGTGCTGAAATGAATATACATTCTTTTATTATTGTTAACCCTGCAGTTTTTATTTTCCTAACTTAACTCTTCGACGGAATTTCTCTTTCGCGATTAAATGTTCCTCGTATAAGATTTCTTGAGAAATCGTTCTTTTCGTTTCATTGATAAATATGAAATAGTGTACGTTGAACTGTTAATCATGATTGGTGTGAATCGATGTAAATTTGGAAAAGGAACTCTATAAAACTAATAATGAGTGTCAAAAAAATGTATATGGCAAAGTTTGTTATTATCATGCCGAGTTTTGAGCAGTGTTTAATAAATATTTTTTTTTAACTGTACACCGTTGACAATTTATTTTATTGGTCCCTTTCCTCTTTATTATAAAATGTTCCTCGCTGGCCATAATAAGATTTGTACATCATAAAAAGTTCCTTGTATGATAATTGTTGGTCCATTCCAAAAGATTTTCGACGTCGTTTTTCTATCCAAAATATGGTGTAGAATCATCTCGCGTTTGATGTATTAATAGACAAATACACTGTCAACCTGCATTTGGATATATATGGATGCATCTGGATGATAACCGTAGTAAGTAATGATATATCTTTATGTCAAAATGGCTCGTATAATATATGTTTATGTCAAAAGACTATGGCGGTATATACTCCATATCCTATCAAAATTTGTATCTTTGGATTGCAACGAATGCCTATAGACTCTGGAAATTCTGTGAAGCGACAAATGTACCAAGTATTTCCACTTTTTGGCTCCGATCGTAGCATTATGAATTGAACATTTTGTTATGAAAATTCTTCGGTTGCTCATTTGTCAATGGGATCAAAAATATTGTCTTCGGAATACCGTGGATATATGCAAAATTTCAGAATTTTGTTTGGCTCAATATGCTCTATATTTTTTCACATCCCCGCTTTAATTGTAGCATAATGAATTTTAAAAAATTGTTTCAGAAAGTCTTCCGATGTGTTTTTTCTGACATTATCAAAATTTATATCTTTAGATTGCAACGAATGCCTACAAACTTCGGAAATTGTGTGAAGCGACAAATGTACCAAGTATTTCTACTTTTTACCTCCGATTTTAGCATTATGAATTGAACTTTTGTTATGAAAATTCTTCGGTTGCTCATTTGTCAATGGGATCAAAATTATTGTCTTCGGAACGCCATGAATATATGCAAAATTTCAGAATTTTGTATGGCTCAATATGCGCTCTATTTTTTCACTTCACCACTTTAGTTGTAACATTATGAATTTTGAAAAATTGTTTCAGGAAGTCTTCCGATGTCCTTTAACTGATATTATCAAAATTTGTATAATTGAATTGCAATGGATACCTACAGCCTTTGAAAATTCTGTAAAGCGACAGATGTGCCAAGTATTTTCCCTTTTGCTCATTTGTCGATGGATTAAGAATTGCTGCCTTCAGAATGCCATGCATACATGCAAAATTTCAGAATTTTGTTGGGCCCAATGTGCGCTACATTTTTTCAATTCCCTAATTTAGTTGTAGTATAATGAATTTTGAAAAATTGTTTCAGGAAGTCTTCTGATATTTTTTTACTGATATTATCAAAATTTGTATCATTGGATTGCAACGGATACCTACAGACGTTGGGAATTCTGTAAAGCAACAAATGTACCAAGTATTTCCACTTTTTAGCTCCGATTGTGGCATTAAGAATTAAAAATTTTGTTATGAAAATTCTGCGGTTGTTCGTTTGTCAATGGAATCAAAATTATTGTCTTCGGAACGCCATGAATATATGCAAAATTTCAGAATTTCATTCGGCTCTATTGAGCTATATTTTTTCACTTCCTCACTTTAGTTGTAGCATAATAAATTTTGAAAAATTGTTTTAGGAAGTCTTCTGATGTGTTTTTACTGATATTATCAAAATTTGTATCATTGAATTGCAACAGATACGTACAGACTTTGAAATACTTGTGAAGTAACAAGTGTGCCCAATATTTCCACTTTTTTGCTGGAATAGTGGCATTATTAGGACTTGAAAATTTTATTATGAAAATTATTCGCTTGCTCATTTTTGGATGGGATTAAAATTTGGCTTCGAAAAGTAATGGCTATATGCAAAATTCATAAACTTTATTGAGCCCGATGTGCGGTATGCTTGAGTTGTGGCATGATTAATTCAAAAAATTGTCAGAAAGTCTTTGGTTCCTTTTTTCTGGAAGTATAAAAATTTGTTTCATTGGAACGCAACGTATACTTACAAACTTTGGAAATTTTCTGGAGCAACATGTGTGCTCAGTATTTCTACTTTTTGGCTCCTATTGTGGCATAACGAATTGAAAAATATTTTCAAAAAGATTTGCTCTACGGATGCTCTGGTTGTGATGGTACGAAAATTTGCACGAAGATAATGCAACTGGTACAACTCAACTCGATCCATTTTCTTGGGCACAGTGCTGATCTAAGTTTGCCCGCTTTGTTGAATTTATTGTTTTAAAATATCCATAACATACTTTCTGAACTTTTCGAAATTCAAAGATAATATTAAAATATCTGTAAGTTCTAGTTTTGAGGCTTTCACGGCCATTATTGTTATAAATATCAAAATTTGCATCAAAATTTGTATCATGGGAATGTAGCCGATACCTACAAACTTTTAACATTTTGTGAAGCGCCAAGTATTTCCACGTTTTATCTTTGATTGTGGCATTATGAATTGAAAAATTTATTACAAACAGTCTTCGGCTGCTCATTTTTGGATGGGATTAAAATTTCTGTCCTCGGAACGCTATAGATACATCCAAATTTTCTGAACTTTGTTGGGCTTAAAGTGCACTATGTTTTTTCACTTTTCCACTTTAGTTATGGCATAATAAATTTAAAAAGTTGTTTCAGAAAGTCGTCGGGTGCTCGTCTGCTGATAGTATCAAAATTTGTATCATTGGAATGTAGCCGATATCTACAAATTTTGATCATTTTGTGAAGAGGAGACGTGTGCTAAGTATTTCCACTTTTTAGCTCTGATTATAGCATAATAAATTGAAAAAGTTTTATTCTAAACGCTTTCCTCTGCAGTCGCTCTGGTTTTGATGGTATCAAAATTTGCTCAAAGCTAATGTGACTAATACAACTAAATTCATTTCATTCTTTTGGGTACGATCCTGGTCTGAGTTTGTCCGCTTTGTTCAATATATTGTTTTGGAGTTCCCATAACATACTATTTGAACTTTTTTATATTCAATGAGAATATTGAAATAGTTGTAACTTTTTATTTTCATGGTAGTAACTTCTTCAATGGTATTGACAAATAATCATGATTCCACCTTGTTAATAAAAATAAGAATGAAAAAATGCGTGAACTTTTTTCACAATAGATTCGATATGTTTTCTCTAAACATACGTGAAACTGGTTTTTTATTTTATCATTAATCAAAAATGAAAAATTTCGAAAAAAATCGCCCCATTTTTATCAACAAGCTGAAATAAGCGTAATATTTTTTACCACAAATCTACAAATATAACAAGGAGATACTGCTGTTTAATATGTTTATTTGATAAACACAAATTCAAATAGCTACAAATTCTATGGAAAAGTTCTGACTCTTCTAATCTTGCTCTCAAAAGCTTTGTAAATTTTTGTATCAGACTCCCAGTTCCCGACTTATTTTAGCCTGATTCCAGAAAGGTAAATCGAAATGTCAAAAAAATTTGACTGGCTCGAGAATAAAAAAAATGCCAAATTGAAAATTCCAAAACACGTGCCCCTTTATTTCATGGGGAAAAAACCTGACTCGAAGTAGAAGGGGTCGGGGTTTGGAAATGAAAAGGCGATAATTTCCCAATATAACCTTTTTCTAATCTATATAAAGCGAGATGTTTGAAAAGAAAGAGAAAAAACGCATCATATCACGCATAAAAACCCCCTCGCGGAAAAAACCTGGACAAGTACATTTGTTGACCGCCGTTCCCATATTTTTCCACGAATATACATACACTGCAAAAACCTGTTCTCGCAAAAATCCCTAAGAAAATCAAATCCTATCAAAAAGTAAGAAAAGTGACCACTCTCAAAAAATGTATCAAATAAATTCAAATCACACAAAACAAAATGAGTTAATCCTCACGAAAAGCTAAGGTTGGGTTTCGCAAAAAGTTATAAAATAAATTGAGCTATACTAAAATAGATGTTGCCAAGTACGGGAGGCTTTATCGTGTGATAAAATCTTCAAATAATGTTGAATGTTGATAGAGAAAAGAATCATGTTCGAAAATGCAGTTGTTTTACCAACCAGAATGAAAATAAAAACTCTGTATCAATAAGGGTCCGAAGCAAAAAAAGATTGCAAACGAAAAAAAATTAGATGAAAAAGAATTTCGGCCGAAGTACTTGGCGAGGTTGTCACCATGACCGATACATTATGTAAATTAAGTGAAAAAACATTCGTCAAGTACTTCGGCCGAATTCTTTTTCAATCTAATTTTTTTCTATGTTTTATAAAACAATTTGTAAGTCAAGGATGATGCATCATATTCTTCCGTCGTTTCATCTTTGAAGTACTTGTCCGGCCCATAACGTTTTATTAAAATTGCTCATTCAAGTAAAAATCAAATAGAAAGTTATGGGCCGGACAAGTACTTTGTGCGTATACGCTCAACGTACGGTGGTGAACGTTCATCAAATTATTACCAATCAAACAAAACTGTGCTATCATGTACGAACATAAATTAAAGCCTTTTTTTAACATTACAAAAATACGGCATCTTATGCGAAACTTCCTGTTCCTGCGTTTGTGTGTCGAGTTTTCGACTGGTTTCTGAATGTTTTTCGTTGTTTTAGCCACGGCGCAGGCAATGTTGTTTCATTAGGTCATATAAGTAAATACTATTTGTCAACATTGGTCGCGCCATAGCCAAAACAAAAGTAGCTACTCGACTTAGGAGATCCTAGAAGCAATGCACCAACTGCATGCCCTACGTTGCCGGTACGTCCATATTGATATCTTCTCAGTCACCAAAGAAATACTTGTCCTAGTACCGATATCAAAAATTTTACTGCTGCACGTAACTTAGATGTCGATCTTTTTTCATTTTTTTTTAGACTTTTGATACTTCTTACACACCAATTATAAGTGGCATTTTTCTCATCTTGATAATGCTGATTTTTTAATGTTTTGATTCTTGTTTTGTTCTGTGGAAATAAATTCAAAGTAACATTTATTGTGAAGTCTGGTTTTTTGGCGGGATATTTCGTGATCTATATGGTTGGTTTCCCTCCGGGATATGAATAAAATTAGTAAACATTAAGAAAAAAAAAATAAGTGGGGTTTTGGACTTTTTGTGATATCATAGGGAAACGAAGGACCACCAATGTACTTGTCCAGGTTTTTTTCCCCGGGAGGGGATTTTTGCTATTTTTATATTTTCTAAACATAACTCCCGACACGCGTAAGAATATAAAGGGGAGGAGCAGTGGTGAAATAATTTAGATACAAACAATTTAATTTCAAACATTTCTTTTCTTCGCGGTAGATTCGTTTACATTCAATATATATATTGGATTTTTTCTCCATAAAATCGTAAACGCTCAAGATTTGGTAGTTGGATTAACGAATAAATCCAAACGTCTTTCACAACGGTTTAGCGGTGGGAGTAAGTCACATAATTGATAATTTAAATGGTCTTTTAGAGTACAGGGACATTTACATGTCTTCCCACTGGTATATATGGATGATGCAATATCCGAGGCAATACCACGGTGGATTCCTGAACAATCTTTGACTTTTAAACAATATGGTGTGGTTGAACTAATCCAAGCTCACGTTTATAAAGCCACTTTTCAAGTTCACCACTTTTAACACATTAAGTACGATTAGAAGCCCAATCCTCCTGTGAACCGCGACATTCAATATCTATTAACATACTGAGGAGTTCCTCTTCATTATCATCATCGTAGAGCTCTTCTTTACATTCCACAAAAAAAATTTCGATTTTTTAGCCTCACAATATTTAGCCCAGAACTCTCACGTTAGCCAGACAATTATTGTCACCTTTGAAATTTGATAACGTTGTTATGATGTGTAACCTAACATCATCCAGCGTAAAAAATCATTTAACTCTACGTTCGTAACATGTGCTGGAATATTCAATGAGTTATGCACTGATACGCGCAGCATAATTGGGAACAAACAAACCCATTATGATATACGACATAGTCTACGATGTGAAAAATAAAAAAATGATTATGTGTACCTCTTGACCGTGAAACTCTGTTCTCTCTCTCTCTAGGTCACTATATTCGTAAACACAGATCCCAAACATCGGACTACTTTACCTTGTCTAAACATTACTCCCGACACGCGTAAGAATATGAGAAGGATGGAAATAAATTTTATATACAAATATCACATCTTTATATACATATATTCAATATACACACTTTATATACATTTTTTTCTTACAGTGCTGTTTTTACATACATATTCGATATAAATGATCTATATACATATTCTATGTACAGATTAATCTTAAAAAATTAGACTTCATCTTTTTCGTTTCTAATCTTTACATCAGTGCGATGCCCCCAAGGGCGAGTATCTATCATATTAGCGCATATGATCCTCTTGTTGTCATTCCAGCTCAGTGCTATTTTTTTCTGTGTAATCGTTTGAACTTCATGTTTTTTGCTGCGAATCAGTTTCTGGGATTTTATCAATTCTTGACGGTTGAACAAACATCGTTTATAATCGTCAAATGTTATTGTTTTTAATGTAGATCTCTTAACTCCCTTGGCTCGCATTTTAACTGTATTTTGAATCGTGAAACTGTACATCTTTGCCCTCAAACCGAGGAATTCCTGCATTATCTCACCATTGTTTTCATCCTTCATTAAACCGAGAACTTTTTTATTAACTAATGGCATCCCATATACATTGTCTGTAGGATAATCTGAAGTGTCAAATTTGTGTACATCGCATTTCATGATTGCGTATACATCCGGAGTAGTAATATGATACAGCAAACTGTCTGTGTCGGTATACATTAATTTTGCCTGGTCGCCAAATGTCGGTTTTATATAATTATAATCCTGGCCAAAAATCCCCTCCCTGGGGAAAAAACCTTGGACAAGTACATTTGTTGACCCCTGTTTCCATTTGTTTTCACAGAAAAAAACTACCCAAAAAAGTACAAAATTTTTAAAAAATTGGCAAGATTGAGATAGGAAAAAGAAGATTGTTTCTATAAAATAACTATACTCCAAATGACAAATAGAAATGAAAAACTTCACATATTTTATCGAGATCCCAAGAAAAAAAGCAACAATGCCCATCGTGAATGTCTGGTAAAAAATAGAGTCTACAAGTAAATGATCAATTTGCGCATAAAAAAAATAATTACTTTACAAAAACAGAAATGGAAAAGCCAATGATTTACGTTCAGCATTAAAATTGATAATATCAATAATAGGACAAGTATTTTATTGTCGCTTGAGGATGGAGTATTTAAAAAAAAGCAAAAATTAGTTGGTTATTGAAAAAAGTCACCAATGTACAAAAATAAAAATCGGTCAAAAGAACAGAGTCCAGAAAAAAAAATCGGGATGAAAAAAAACTTGAAGAAAAAAATTTCAAACGAAAAAAATTAGATTGAAAAAAAAATTTCGGCCGAAGTACTTGGCGAGTTTATAACACCTACAACATTACGTGAAATACATTACGTGATCCAAGCTAAGCAAAAAAACTCGCCAAGTACTTCGGCCGAAATTATTTTTGCAATCTAATTTTTTTCGTTTGAAATTTTTTTCTTCAAGTTTTTTTTCATCCCGATTTTTTTTTCTGGACTCTGTTCTTTTGACCGATTTTTATTTTTGTACATTGGTGACTTTTTTCAATAACCAACTAATTTTTGCTTTTTTTTAAATACTCCATCCTCAAGCGACAATAAAATACTTGTCCTATTATTGATATTATCAATTTTAATGCTGAACGTAAATCATTGGCTTTTCCATTTCTGTTTTTGTAAAGTAATTATTTTTTTTATGCGCAAATTGATCATTTACTTGTAGACTCTATTTTTTACCAGACATTCACGATGGGCATTGTTGCTTTTTTTCTTGGGATCTCGATAAAATATGTGAAGTTTTTCATTTCTATTTGTCATTTGGAGTATAGTTATTTTATAGAAACAATCTTCTTTTTCCTATCTCAATCTTGCCAATTTTTTAAAAATTTTGTACTTTTTTGGGTAGTTTTTTTCTGTGAAAACAAATGGAAACAGGGGTCAACAAATGTACTTGTCCAAGGTTTTTTCCCCAGGGAGGGGATTTTTGGCCAGGATATAACTTCTTTTTTTCTGAACAGCTCTGAATCCTAGAATTTTTACATTATAACAGATAATCCTTGATTATTTATGCTGACATAACCAGTAAAACCCTAGCTCAATATCAAATATGCAATGCGATGCTATAAAGAAAAAGCGAACGAACTTAGTACAGCTTGCACAAATAAAGCGCAGAAATTCATTTCAGTTAACATCTCGCGTTTCCTGCAGTATATTGAGAAATTCGATACATATATTTGGTGCGTCTCAGCAATGTGCATTTCACTAATATGAGAAAAACATGAGCGAAAGACCAAAAATGAAACCGTATAGAAATATTTGTGGAACACTTTTTTTTTAACAAATCATATCACAATGCACACTAAAAACTTGAATGAATATTGAATTTTTACATTGTTTTCTCATGCTTTTATTTCCACTTATATCTTTTGCACAAGCCTGACCGAGCGATGCCATTACACTATTGCTGAATTTCTGATCCTTCGGCTTGTTGTGAAATATGATAACAGATGATCCTTGAATATTTATGCTGACATAATCAGTAAAACCCCAGCTCAATATAAAATATGTAGTGCGATGCCAAAAAGAAAGAGCGAAGGAAATTAGCACAGCTCGCAGTAACGAAGCGGTGATCCTTGTATGCAAAGGAAATAAGGCATCTCTTGTTTCCGCAAGGAATAGCAAATGCTTCATTGCTTTAAGTTTCACCAGTTTTTTAGATCAAATTGTCGAAGCAGAGAATCTCAGCCCAATTCACAGCTCGCAGCGCATTTAGTATATTGGTAAATTTCTTGAAGCCAGAAAGAAAAATCGAAGGAACTGAACACAGCCTGCAGAATATTGAAAATTTTATGTTTATTTGTAGACCGCACCTGAAAAGTATTGAAAATCATGATTTCACGACAAAAGTTATTTGTCAAATTTTTATAATTAAAGTATTTCATCAACAATTAATATTTTTACAGGTTTTTATTTATGAGCACATGATACATCTTGTCACAACTATTTTCATACACTCACTTTTGGAAAAAAAAACACAGTCTTTTGATCTGTAAGAAAAATTTAAGTGACATGATTAAAAAAAAAAAAATCGTGGCGTTCTAGATTGAAACTTCAACAACATTATTTCCGAGTTTACACATTTTCAGAACGTATAACACTGATTTTTAAGGTTATGTTCGTTGTATTTTCTAGCACTTATTCCGGCCACACTAATTAACGGTTTTATTCGGATTATTTTATACGGAAAAATAAAAATGATAACCTCAACTAGTGGTGAGATTTGTTTTTATTTGGCTTTTCTGGAATCTGAAACAAAAATGATTTCACCAGCGGGTGCGAGGTTATCTTTTTTAATTTCGCTGATGATTAATTCCGAGATATTAAAAAATATTATTATCACATTTCGCATTATTTATATATTACCGTTTTTTCGCACTATTTATATATTTAAACTATTGATGAATCACGATTTTTCACAAACTAAAAAACACGCGATTTACACGACTCGCACTTTACACTGTCAAAAGTTAAAACTACCGTCACACTGGTTAAACATTCAAACTTTCCGTGGTATGGGTGCAGAGAAATGTAGTCACAGGGTCACGTTCAAAAACATCACTCGTGTGTACACTGGTTTACCGGTGGAAATGACCACACTCGTGACCAATCAGAATCTCGATAGGCACGCTGAGGCCTTTCATTGTGACATATACAGACACGTCAAATTCTTCGATGTGTTGGAATTTTTGCATAATTTTGAGCCTGTGCAAAGCTTTTTCTCAGCAAATACGGCATCAATCGTGCTGATTTAAAGCTCAATCGAAAGATTTTTTCTTAATTAGTCTCCAGTTCAATTTTCAAGTCATAATCTATCTCCCTGAGCTTCGTAATTCGAGAAAATGACTTTCAGTTTTTACCCCCACTACCGAAATTTACTTTATTCAGAGATAATATACTCTGGCGAGCCTCGGGCCAGCAGACGACAGAGCTGTCAAATGTACTTGTCCCGAGACTCTACCGAGTCTCATGATGGAAATCGTAGATGTACGTTTTAGCGAGATCAAGAATGCAAAAACCAGTATATATAGGTTTGTTGAATTTGACTTTGAGACGTGTCATTTCTATGATTACCATATCTTCGTCGAATACAGTGCAGCTATGGAAATTCGGTTTTGCGATGAGAACTCGAGCTCCGTATCGTCCGTTCCATTTCGTGACGAGTTTGACATCGCGGTATTTTCGAACGTTTTCCATAGTTTTGCCGAAGACTGCGTTGTTCATGAGTTTGTAGAAATTTTTCTCAAAGTCGTTTGTGGATTTTTTTCTTAGTTCGGTATTAACATCGATGTACTTTTTGAGCCAGTGAGATTGTTTAAATTTGAAAACTCTATGGACTTTTGTTAATTTGAGACCAAAGTCTAAATACTGTTTCAAATTTTGATAATGGATAACGTATCGATTTTTTGAGTGCACCGTTGTCATTAATTTTGCTTGGTTATATCCTGGAGGTACAAAGGGTTCTGGTGCTAGTGGTAAATCTTTATGCGATTCATGTAATTCTTCAGGATACTCGAGATCGACTTCGAATATATATCCTGTCGGACTATTGTCGGGAACATTACGTGGATCTATTTGTTCCAAGTTATGCTCCCACTCGAAGGTATCAGTCGGTAGATATTGACTGATAGCTGCACCATATAGGTTATTCACATCATAGTACATGAGGTATGATTCAGGGATGTTTGGATCGAAATCTGCCCCCATGTACCGATTATTGGCTTTTGCATATCTATTTGAACACTATGAAAGTCCACCTCGAATACCTCTTTCCACAAACATCAACATGTCGACATCTGATAAAAGCTCGAGCTCAACACCTGTACATTTGAGCATCGCGTCGAATGCTAGCCCTGGAGCAGTGTAATAATGCAAAGGATCGAGATCGTATGTGACTTTACAGTTGCGTCGAAAATTTTCAAAAATGTCGGCCAAAAGAAGTACGTCGGTTTTCAGGTAAAGGTCGGAATATTCTCCCAATGTTTTAACATTGAAAGCATTCCAAACTCTACGTGCATGCGAGTAATCAGCATCGGATATATCCTCGTTCTTTAATTGAGAGTAAAAATTTTGTTTAAGGGGAGGTTCTAGTCAAAATCGACCAAAATTTTTTTTTTTTATTGCTTTATTTTCATCCTTACGGTCTTAAAAATGTGTAGGCAAAAGGATATTTCCCTATCTAATCGATTTTACGAGTTATAGCGTATAGACGAGATAGCGCGTCGGCCGAAAAACAGGTAGAAGCGCGCGCTCGGAGCCGCTTCGAGGTAAGGCGCTCCGAACGCCAGTTTTCACCGCCTGAGCGGGTTATTTGTACTACAGGTGGTAAGTTTGTACCCCTCAGAACAAGTTCTTGTAAATTTCACTCTATTGTGTGATCGTATACCTGCGTTCCCTCGGTCGAACGAGCGCTCTATTCAGAGTAACGTATTTCAGTTGCGTTTCGAACTTCTGGCAAGTAACAGTGATCGAAAATGCCGAACACGCGAAAATCAGTGGGACATATTCGTCCGAATCGGCCGCGAAAGAAGACATTTTATTACAATCCGGATCAAATTGAAGGAGAAACAGAATATGCCAGTACTTCAGCCGAAAAAATGAAAGACGCGAGTTACGATGATATTGAAATTGACGTTGGCCATAGTAATGTCATTATCAATTTTCTGACTGTTTTCAACTTTTTATCCGAATGTCTAAAGTGTAAAAAATGTGACAGTGATGTAACTTTTTCTCGTACGTGTGAACGTGGACTTGGTTTTAATTTAGTAATCAAGTGCCAGTGTAATGATCAACAACGCGTTTCTTCGAGCCCGTTAGTAAATAGTGCGTACGAAATAAATCGCCGTTTGATGTTTGTAATGCGAATTCTGGGACTTGGATTACAGTCGATAAACACTTTTTGTTCCCTAATGGAATTGTCTTCAGGCTTTGCAAATGGTACATACTACGCATTTATCACGAATCTGCTCTCGGCATCAAAGAGTACATTCGAATCTATTCAACGCAAAGCGATTGTCGAAGAAAGACAGAAGAACGTGGAAGCGGGAAACGAAGAAACACATTTGACTGTGTCAGGCGACGGTTCGTGGAAAAGACGAGGTTTTTCGTCGTTCTTTGGAGTTGCAACGCTGATCGGGAAATATTCACACAAAGTGTTAGATTTTATTGTAAAGTCGTCGTTTTGTCAAAGCTGCAGCAACTGGGCTAGCAAAAAGGGAACTGACGTATACGATATTTGGTATGATAGTCATGAAGAGCAATGCAGCATTAATCATACAGGAAGTGCTGGTAAAATGGAGGTCGATTGTATGAAAGAAATGTTTTGTCGATCAAAATCGCTCGGCGTGAAATATCATACATACATCGGCGACGGTGACACAAAAACGTTCAAGGCTCTTCTCGAATGCAATCCTTACAGCGACCTCGCCCTTCATAAGAAGGAATGTATAGGACACGTCCAGAAGCGAATGGGCACAAGATTGCGCGCAGCCAAGAAGAAAAATAAAGGAATCGGAGGTAAAGGTGCAGGAACATTGACTGACAAATTAATAAAAGATTTGACTTTATACTACGGACTTGCCATCAGACGACACCCCGATTCGGCCGAAAAAATGCGAAAAGCTGTTTGGGCAACGTTCGACCATAAATGCTCCACAAACAAGAAACCGAAACACGAGAACTGCCCGCCAGGTGAAAACAGTTGGTGTAAGTGGCGTGTCGCTGAAGCAAAGGGAGAACTCGCTGATTTCGAGCACGAACCTGCCCTTCAAGAGTCAGTTCAAAATGCAATTCGACCGGTGTCTGAAGCTCTTTCGAGCGATGATCTACTGCAAAGATGCACCGGTGGAAACACACAAAATGATAACGAAAGTTTCAACGCGTGCATTTGGAAACTGGCCCCGAAACATCTTCATTGTGGCGAACAAACAATCAGAATAGCAGCGTATATAGCTTCCGGCATCTTCAATGAAGGCTATTCATCAATATTGAAAACCATGCATACATTGGGGATCGTCATAGGAATAAATAGTAAAAACTTTGCTGCGAAGACGGACGATAAACGCATCACATCGGCGGAGGCGAATCTATCAGTGTTGGCGAAAAAGGCCAGAATTGACAAAATCAGCACCAAAGTTCAGCAAAACATGCTTTTTGAAGATGAGGAAGGAACCCTGTATGGTGCGGGAATAGCTGATTAGATGTAAGTGTCAAAAAAAAAAACATTATATATGATTTTTTCTTCGTCAAACTTTAAACGCGTTTTTCTCGAAACACCTTTTTTTTGCGCGCGGGGCGTGGTTCCACTTCAACCACTACACCGATTTCGACGTTTGGCGGCTCTAATTAAAGCTTATTCAATTTAGGGGGCCTTCAGGAAGCGTTTTTTGTAAAAAAAAATTTTTTAGTACTGTTTTTTTTAACGTGAAAACAAATAAAACAAGGCAAAAAAGGTGTTTTTCCTAAAAAGGGTCCCCATTTTTTTTAAAAAGGGTTTTTTAAAAATCGGAAAATCATAAGGCCCCCCAAATTTCATCTACTTTAAGATTTTTTTTGGTTTTTTCGTTTCAGATCACTTGGCAGGGCTGTAGAGTGCCCCGCGCACACTGTCCACTGCCGCGCACGACCGCCGTCAGTGAGGGCTGGAGCTGCCATTTTGTATTATTTTGACTGGAAAAAATTTTGTAAACTTTTTAAAATATAGACAAATAAATGCCACAAAAGTTTTTTAAAAAAAATACGTATGTACTCTCAAAGAAAAATCATGAAATTACGCACATTTTTGGGCCTCTGGACTAGAACCTTCCCTTAATCGGGAGTTCGGTCTCATCAAGTCTGTCCCAACTGTCGACGTAATCATATGGGAAAACACCTTTTCTTGTCAACAATTCGAACTCTTGTACATTATTACAGTGCTTTCTTGTAATTGTTTTTTCATTATTGCGGAGGTACGATGCCAGGCTCTCAATACTCGAGGGCATGAACCTGAAAGAGTCGATGAATCGGTAATCTATAGTCGTCCCTTTGACACTCTTGCTAAACGAAATATATTTTTCCTTGTTTACCGGCAAGAGATTGACTGAGCCTTTAAACTCTTTGGCCAAAGCCTTTATCAGAAAGTGCGAGTCGTAGCCTGATAAGTTGTGGAACACAACGGGAATGGTAAGCGAATTTTTGAAGTTCAAATTGCAGCCTTCGTGTGCCGCACCGCGATACTCACCAGTGAAATGGCAATGATCGCGATGCTTTACATCTTTAGGCTCAAATGGTTTTTCGCAAATGTGACAATTCTTCGCAAATCGGAAATCGGTTTTTTGTTTATAGGTCATTTGACTCATTGGCTTCACGGATTTCAAGCGAACAGTCAACGATTCAGCTAATTCCTTCAATTCATTCATGAACCACTCCACGCAATCCTCATTACGATAAAGTTTGAATTGAGAGAGTGAATCGTCGAAAGTACACTTGAGATAGTAGGCGATACTATGGGGGATGTGTTTCTGGTAGGCAGTTGTGTTCGCATCCTCGCCAGGTGTGACCGGTTTCAAGAGACATTCGAGATCAGCGTAGATTGCAAATGGGGCATCGATTTTATGCTTGTAATTTTTGAATTTCAAAATTTTATCATTCGGCATAATGACTCGACAATTATTAATACTTGCACAATCAACCCCATGTTTTTTCAGCAAAGTTTCCGTTTGAAAGTGACACAAGCAATGATCGCAGAGCCAAGTGGCACCTTTATGTTTTGTAATTTGCGATTTAACCAAGCGAGACAGATTTCGAATCCATGCAAAATGACAAACTGTATCCGCGTTTTCAGGCAAGTCAACGTTTGTTTCTAGCACGAGCAAGTTAATTCTGGGTATGTCAGACTTTTGATGGCTTATGTAAACAGGTACTATTTCATTCACGCCTTTTTTCTCATTACGCTCAAGACCATAAACATTAATTGCCAAATTGTTTAATTTCTCAAATTTTGGAATATTTTTCATTTGCATTGGAAAATCTATGCCTTCGTACTTTAGCACTGAGCTAAAATGAGGATACGAGCTTGTGCGATTCGGATTACGAGTTGAGTCTGGATGAAGAGCGGAGGTGACGGACCATAGGAAACAGTAGGGGTCATTGTTTTTAATGTTGATGACTGCTTTCTTCCTCTGGATATATTGGGGCAATTCGATAAACGTTGACAGTCCTCCGCGTAGTGGTGTGTACTTGTTGATGTTGATACCCAAATTGATAATCTCCATCATTGACCAACCCGAATCTCGATCTTGAAAGTCTTCGGCTTTGGCCAATAGTTTTCCCATTATTCCGTTGAACCATTCATCGAAATTCGTTGTTGGAATAATGGGTTCGTTTCTCGTGTTGAAAAATTTGATCTCTTCGATGATGTTGTCATTCTTTGCTATTGCATATTTGCAAGCCAGCACAACGTTCACTTTAACGTTGCCATTTTTCTTCAAAATGTTCTTTAATCTCCTGATAATGAGACTTTTGGAATCATGGAGAAAAGCTTTCAAATCCTTGTGTGTGAGATTGACTATCACTCCGGTGCGGATTCTCGATTCAAAAGCCGTCTCAGCATCTTCCCATCGAACTCTGTCACTTCTTTTCGATATTCCTCTACCGATTTTTTGTAGAGCCTTGATTTTTGCATTGAGAGTTTTGAGTATTCCGATAGTCGCTGAGATGCACTGTTTCTCTCCCACTGCCGAGGCAGTTTTTAACCGTTTATTCAGGAGTTGGATATTTCGGTTTCCCATTCGTATCCACTTTTCAATATCAGTTGCCAATAATTTCGCCTTCAAAGATTTATAGGCTCCTTCCATGATACGTATCAATTTGTGACATGTTTTTCGCTCCATTGTAACAATGATTGGAGTAACTTGAGAAGTTATGTTTTCCATAAAATGTATCGATGTGATCGATTTAGTGGTTCATTAATAACTGAAATCTTTTTCAGCGCGCCTATTTATATTATCCTTGAAATCACCATTGAATATAAGCAAATTTTGTTTACATTAAAGTTCTTGGAATTTTTATCATTAAAAAACTTGTCGGCATAATACTTGTACCATCATTGAACATAAACAAATTTCGTTTTACATTAAAATTCTTGGAATTTAGATTATAAATCATCTCGGCATGTCTTTGAAGTTTAATACTTGTACCACCATTGAACATAAACAAATTTTTGTTTACATTAAAATTCTTGGAATTTGAATCATAAATCATGTTGGCACGTCTTTGAAATTTGATACTTGTATCACCATTAAACATAAACAAATTTTTGTTTACATTAAAATTCTCGGAATTTAGATAATAAATCTTGTCGGCACGTCTTTGAAGTTTGATACTTATACCACCATTGAACATAAACAAATTTTGTTTACATTAAAATTCTTGGAATTTAGATCATAAATCATGTCGGCACGTCTTTGAAGTTTGATACTTATACCACCATTGAATATAAACAAATTTTGTTTACATTAAAGTTCTTGGAATTTTTATCATTAAAACTTGTCGGTATGATACTTGTGCCATCATTGAACATAAACAAATTTTGTTTACATTAAAATTCTTGGAATTTAGATCATAATCATCTCGGTATGTCTTTTGAAGTTGGATACTTCTACCACCATTGAACATAAGCAAATTTTGTTTACATTAAAGTTCTTGGAATTTTTATCATTAAAACTTGTCGGAATGATACTTGTACCATCATTGAACATAAACAAATTTCGTTTACATTAAAATTCTTGGAATTTAGATTATAAATCATCTCGGCATGTCTTTGAAGTTTAATACTTGTACCACCATTGAACATAAACAAATTTTTGTTTACATTGAAATTCTTGAAATTTGAATCATAAATTATGTTGGCACGTCTTTGAAATTTGATACTTGTATCACCATTGAACATAAACAAATTTTTGTTTACATTAAAATTCTCGCAACTTAGATAATAAATCTTGTCGGCACGTCTTTGAAGTTTGATACTTATACCACCATTGAACATAAACAAATTTTGTTTACATTAAAATTCTTGGAATTTAGATCATAAATCATGTCGGCACGTCTTTGAAGTTTGATACTTATACCAACATTGAATATAAACAAAATTTTGTTTACATTAAAGTTCTTGGAATTTTTATCATTAAAACTTGTTGGCATGATACTTGTGCCATCATTGAACATAAACAAATTTTGTTTACATTAAAATTCTTGGAATTTAGATCATTATCATCTCGGTATGTCTTTGAAGTTGAATACTTGTACCACCATTGAACATAAACAAATTTTTGTTTACATTGAAATTCTTGGAATTTGAATCATAAATCTTGTCGGCACGTCTTTGAAGTTTGATACTTGTATCACCATTGAACATAAATAAATTTTTGTTTACATTAAAATTCTCGGAATTTAGATAATAAATCTTGTCGGCACGTCTTTGAAGTTTGATTCAATGATTCAACCAGCAGAAAGCATATAAGCGCGTCGTACCCACAAATTTATATTTATTTCCTTCGATCATGAGTAGTGAGAGGAATACCATGTTACCGTTTCATTCATATTGTTCGAACAATACTTGGATACCCTGGGCTAAATATTGTGAGGCTAAAAAATCGAAAATTTTTTTGTGGAATGTAAAGAAGAGCTCTACGATGATGATAATGAAGAGGAACTCCTCAGTATGTTAATAGATATTGAATGTCGCGGTTCACAGGAGGATTGGGCTTCTAATCGTACTTAATGTGTTAAAAGTGGTGAACTTGAAAAGTGGCTTTATAAACGTGAGCTTGGATTAGTTCAACCACACCATATTGTTTAAAAGTCAAAGATTGTTCAGGAATCCACCGTGGTATTGCCTCGGATATTGCATCATCCATATATACCAGTGGGAAGACATGTAAATGTCCCTGTACTCTAAAAGACCATTTAAATTATCAATTATGTGACTTACTCCCACCGCTAAACCGTAGTGAAAGACGTTTGGATTTATTCGTTAATCCAACTACCAAATCTTGAGCGTTTACGATTTTATGGAGAAAAAATCCAATATATATATTGAATGTAAACGAATCTACCGCGAAGAAAAGAAATGTTTGAAATTAAATTGTTTGTATCTAAATTATTTCACCACTGCTCCTCCCCTTTATATTCTTACGCGTGTCGGGAGTTATGTTTAGAAAAGATAAAGCAGTCCGACGTTTCGGACTTGTGTTTATGAAGATAGTGATCCAGAGAGAGTAGAGTTACATGGTCAAGGAGAAAAAAAATTTGCTGAAGTTAAAGTTGCACTACACCGGTGACAATTGCAATTATTTTCAATGAATAATATATAGCATAAAACAATATCATGTGGTTCTCTTTACTTACCCAATTAGTTTTATATGTAATTTTCTCATTGAAAAAATTCTTAAAATCAGGATGGAAATAGAAACATAAGGAATAAAATGATAAACAATACATATTTAACTTTCACTTATTTATAATCATTGTTACTATTAATAGAGCATCCATGAAAAATTTTAAAAAGTATAGACACGCGTTATAAAAAAGTATAAATATATTTTTAAATACTATGTAAAAAATTTTAAAAATGATGACACTTCTAAGATGTCTTAATTGAAATTATCATTGATGAATTTTATTTTTTATTCATTAACATCAATTTTTTTATTTCAAGAATTTTTTTATGACAGATCAAAATGTTTCTCACAAACTTTGAAAAGAGCTTTATTAATTACTTTTAAAAATCAATGTTTCACAAATTTTTCTGAATTACAATTGAACTGATTTATTTTTATTTTAATTATGCTTTGCAATTCCACCTTTAAAGTCATGAAAAGTCACAGCTTTTTTCATGATTATTTTTATCATTATCTGTTTAAAAATAATTGGAATAAATCGAAACCATCATTCTGTATATCACCTATGCATATAATAGAAAAAACGAATAAAATAACATCGTTTTGATTCTTCATAATTAAACATATATAGCAGCAAAGGGGAGGAAGAGAGAGCACACGATGTGTGACACGCTATTCCATATATATATGTATACATAAAAATTACTAAACATGATCAAGAGAGAAATAGGGAGAGTGTGAGCGATAGAGAATAGAGAAACAGCACGCTGCTTTCCATCACCTTTTCTGCAAAGGAAAGAAAAGGAAGATGAAGAGGAAGCCTCGTTCAGAGGACCGAGGTAATGTCAGACTGAATAAAACGCCGATGTTTCGCGTAAAGGATGTATGTTCAATGAAAACATAATAGACTTATGCCCTTTTACCCCTCAGAAAATAAAAGTTCTAATCATCCGATCATAATATTATGATATCTCTAGATCGCATGGACCGACTTACTTCTAAGAAAGATCAATGTAAAAATCAACATTTCATTGGTAAATCTAATGGATAATTTATACACCAACCGTTTTTTTCTGTAAAAGCGGTTTGGAAATCTGAAATATTCAGAAAAACGTTATATAAGAGCGTAGCAGGCTTTCGAGCTCGCACTAGATCTCATTATGAGCCTCATTCAAGTGATGAGATTGGCTCCAGATACTGCCGCTGTCATGCAGTATCAGGGGGTGACCGCTACCCTCGAAAAAACCGACAGTGAATATTTTTTTAAAAAAATTTAAATTACTATCTGCGGTCAGCTCCTCCCCCTCATAATTTGTTATTTCGCTTTATATTTTTCATTGTATTTTCATTATAGTATTTTGCTATTTTCGATTTTTTTTTTGCATAAACTAATACAGGGGGATAATACATTCATATTATATGTACGATGGTGATAATAAAAAATAACGCCATTCGATTATATTTCAACTAAATCTTTTGTAAATCATACCCTGTGTGTATATATAAACACTTGACGTCGAACCGCTGCCATGGCTCTTAATATATATATAATGACGATAATCGCCACCGATCCCTGAAAATGACTAAAAATCAGGGATAAAATAAATTAAACCAAGGCGAAAAATTAGGAGAAAATCAATCACAAAATTTGGCTTTATTGCAATGGAGAGCCCCGTATTTTTCTGATTTGGGCGCCAGTTACTTTTTAACATAAAAGTAACAAAAATAAATACAAAAGCAAAAATAAATAATCTCTTTCTTTGATTTCTCCGTTCTTTGTAACAATAATAATAATAATAATACTGGGGGGGGAAGGTACAAAATCGGGGCTAGCGTAGGGGAACAAATTATATAAAAAATTATATCAAAAATCCGCAAGAGACTCGAACGATAATCTCTAGGATCGACGGGTTCCTGTCGCTCAGGCGTACTTACAAATACCCGTGATTCGAATCAAAAAAAAAAAACTAAAGGAATTACTGATCACTGGTTTTCTGAACAAAATAATTTACTGAATAATGTTCGCTAGAACGCAGCGAGACGAACAAATAACGGGGCAAAAATAATTTACGGGGGATTTCGGCGTCGTACAATGTGCCGGTTCGAACACGCGTCCGTACGAAGGACTATTCGTTGAGCGTGAGGGGAAAGGGGGGGGGGGAAATTCGCACTTTACAACTTATCTAATTTAATACTAACACCACAGCACTCTCGCAACGCGCAATAATCGCGAAAAGTCTTATTTTATTGAAATGACACGATGTCACGAGTCAGAGGGACTCGGACAAGTTAATTATCGAAAAAAAAAACACCTTGCGAATTCGAACGACGCGTCCCGGCAAAAATGGCGTCAAGCCACACGACCTTCGCCGAAACACCGCGGTGAGAAAAAACGACTTACTTGGTGTTATCTATTGCCAAAACGACACCAAAAGTTTGTCCAAATGTCCGAAATCGGTTTCCAAAAGGGTCGAGCCGGGTTGTCGTTGTAAAGTTCACCAAATTAACAATTAATCTCACAGAAATGTTCAAAAATAGCAGGAGCGCCCACGGTACACACGCCGAGTCGTTGTAGAAGTGACGTCATCTTCTTCTTCGTTCGTCTTCTTTGATCGATGATGCGCGTGTCGATCCATAATATAATCGATACGCGCACGCCGCGAACCAATTAGCGCCCGCTAATTGCTGTCGCGTTGACACTCGGTGGTAAGGAAGGATGGGGGAAGGAGAGAAGGACTCGTTGCGGGGGGTCTTCGATTGGCGATCGATGGCCGTGGCACGGCGCTGACATCGGCGACGAGATTTGGATTGGTAATTGATGCGCTCGCAAGCACAGGCATCGTCCTCAAGCGCCACAGTGGTGAAAACTTGAACCCGGTACCGAACTTGCAACATGTCGGCCCGTTTTGTTTGTCCGATGTTGTGATGCGTTCGAAGTGCGAGTGACAGGTGGTGTGATCCGTTTTTTCGGGTGATGACGGGACTCCGGTGATTTGGCATGACCAACTGGGCGGAGAACAGGAGCCTTGACGCCGGGGGACTCGTCCGGTCTACCTCGGGTTGACGGGCGAACGTTCCCTGTCCGAGGAAGTTCGATGTTTGAGGTTAGGTCCCTCCGACTCGTCTCCTGCCATTCCACAGTTCTTCGACGTTGGTCATCGCCTCGAATGTTCAACAGGTAAGGGAAATATTCCCTTACCGTAGGTGAGTTGCCCGATTTTCATTTCAGGGGATAATTGTGTGGAAATATGTGGGTGAGAGGAGTTATTCGGGGTGGGAGTGAGTGCTGGGACTTGGTGCGTGGTCTCGGTGCTCCTGATGAGTGTTCTCTTCGTCGTGGACTCGTGGTTGGGTTGTCTCGGTGCTCCTCGCTGTGTTCTCAGTGCTTTTGGTGACTTACAGGTCGTTGCGGTGATCTTCGGGCTGGCGTCGACGTTTCTAGTGCTCGCTGGTGCTTCGGAGAGGTCTAACGGGGCCTCGGAGAGGCTAAACTAGTGCTACGCTGCCCATCGGGGCCTAATATCGACTATAGCGGAGAGTGCTGTGGTGGATTCCACCACGACGCAGCATGTGACGAGGGCCACAACGTCACAATATATATATATATATATATATATATATATATATATATATATATATATATTTGCACAACTATCCCATTGACCTCCGTACGTGTAACAGGCGCCCGAGCCTCCATCAGCAGGGGATAACTTAGATATGTATAAAACACAACAAAACAATGGTTGACGTGTTTTGATTAAAGCCATCAAAAGAGGGGTAATTAATTCATTTATCTGACATACACAAAAAAATGCTACATGTAAAGCTAGAACTGAGCTCCACTTGTACTAAGACTATTTGCCCTCCGATGTATTTACGAATATTACAGTGAACACTTTGACGCCTCCAACACTGTTGCCAATTCTTCAATTCCGACTGTTGATCCTGTCGGTGGCTCCATCCGTTCAACGAAACTAGCTCGTCGAATATTTTCGAGATCGCTCTTTCCGATGGTGCAATTTAAATTTCGTTCAAACTCTTTTTTACACGCTTTATATTAGCTTCACTTGTATGTTTGTCAGTTTGTCTGTAACTCTCCTTTTTTAACCCTTTGTTTCTTTTTTCTTTTATTTCTTTTAGTCCAATCGACTTGAAATTTGGTACTCGGGGGTTTTCGGGGCCGCTGATTACGATTCCACCCTCAAAATTTCAAAATTCAAAATGGCGGATCCAATATGGCGTACCGAAAATGCAAAAATTCATTCAAACCGCATGATATTTGGTACTCGGGGGTTTTCGGGGTCGCTGATTACGATTCCACCCTCAAAATTTTTAAATTCAAAATGGCGGATCCAATATGGCGGACCAAAAATGCAAAAATTCATTCGAATCGCTTGATATTTGGCACTCGGGGGTTTCCGGGGTCGCTGATTACGATTCCACCCTCAAAATTTTTAAATTCAAAATGGCGGATCCAATATGGCGGACCAAAAATGCAAAAATTCATTTAATCGCTTGATATTTGGCACCCGGGGGTTTCCGGGGTCGCTGATTACGATTCCACCCTCAAAATTCCAAAATTCAAAATGGCGGATGCAATATGGCGGCCAAAAATGCAAAAATTCATTCAAACCGCATGATCTTTGGTACTCGGGGGTTTTCGGGGTCGCTGATTACGATTCCATCCTCAAAATTTTCAAATTCAAAATGGCGGATCTAATATGGCGGACCAAAAATGCAAAAGTTCATTCGAATTGCTCGATATTTAGTACTCAGGGGTTTCCGAGGTCGCTGATTACGATTCTGCCCTCAAAAATTCAAAATTCAAAATGGCGGATCCAATGTGGCGGACCAAAACTTTCTGCGCATCTACGTTCTGCGCTCAAGTCGCTAGTGGCAACTCGCTATAGTCGACTACGGAAGAGTCCACTCCGCAGAAATCTATAGTACTAGACCTCCTCACACTAAATGTCGGCGTCGTTGGCCGTATATATAAGAAGGCATCATGACTCAGCTCCAGCCAAGGGTTAAGCAACGGTGGTTATAATATTACGGTCATTCCAAACTGAATGAAACTCGGAAATAAATAACTCTTACTTATTTGTTGTTACGTACTCTAATGCGGAACGAAAATTACAATTCTCATTCAAAATTTAATGAGTATGGATTAATGTATTCTCAGCGGACACTCAACGATTTCTACACCTAGAGAGGAATTCGCTAGGTCCTAGATGCATACAAATATTAAGGGTCATGATGCATATGGCTCCTATTTATTAAAAATATAGTTTAAAAAAACTTAAAAAACACGCTTTTAAAGAATGTTGAACTAAAAAGTTAAAAATAAATATAGTTTAAAAAAACTAAAAAAAACACGCTTTTAAAAAATATCGAACTAAAAATTTTAAAATAATTTTAAAAATAAAATTATGACAATAGTACATAAAAAATACTAGTATAATTGAGGGAAAAGCGTGGGGCACTTTGTGCTATAATTATCGTATATCAAGCGCCCCACGCTTTTCCCTCAATTATACTAGTATTTTTTATGTACTATTGTCATAATTTTATTTTTAAAATTATTTTAAAATTTTTAGTTCGATATTTTTTAAAAGCGTGTTTTTTTAGTTTTTTTAAACTATATTTTTAATTATATTTTCGTAAAATAAAGTAGAAAAGTAGCAATTTGTCAGATACCATTTTTTTTCATTTCATATTTCGGAAGTACTATCGTACTATTTTTCAACAATAAAATGCATGAATCGTGTCTTTGATAGTCGTACTTTCGGAATGTATGCTTGGTTTTTTTCTCTCTCTAGGCTTTAATTTGCAAAATAACGGCAAAATTGCTAAAAAAAATTTGTTCATTTTTCAGAGTATTCAATTTTCGTGATAAGAACTAGATTTCAATAGTTGATATGCAAGTTGGACATGATAGGTTTTTTGGGTCGCTGATCGCGAATTTGCTATTAGTTTTACAAAATTGATTTGTTTACACAAATTATAACGAAAATCAGGATTTTCCAAAATCGTTTCCGGAATCGTAATCTACACAAAAAATCCATAGGAAACATGTTGTTATAATTTGTTTAAACAAATTATGATAAAAAATCAAATTTTTCCAAAGATCGTTGTTTACGGGAAAATGTGTTGGAAACATGTTTATATTATTCGTTTGAAAAAAATAATTAAATTGTTTGAACAATTTATTTAAACAAATTAGGACGATAAATCAAAATTTTCCAAAAATCGTTGTCTACGGGAAATAGTGCGTTGGAAATATATTTACATTAATCGTTTAAACTAATTAATTCAATTATTTAAACCATTTGTTGAAACAAGTTATGACAAAAAAAATATCCAAATCGTTATCTACGAGAAATAATACGTAGACAACATATTGTCATAATTTCTTTGAAGAAACTTGTTCAAACAAATCAAGACACCAAATCAAAATTTTCGAAAAGCGTTTCCAAAATTGTTGTCTATTAACACATCAGAAATAATATGAAAAATACGTTGCGCAAATTTTATCTACTTTGCTTAAACAGCTAATAACTTCAAATATTAACTTTTTTATCACGTGTGGACATATATTCTATGTGGTTTTTGGCGTAAATTATGATTTTGGAAAAAAATTATTTTTCGTTATAATTTAAAAAAAATTAGATTGAAAAAAAAATTTCGGCCGAAGTACTTGGCGAGTTTATAACACATACAACATTACGTGAAATACATTACATGATCCAAGCTAAGCAAAAAAACTCGCCAAGTACTTCGGCCGAAATTTTTTTTTCAATCTAATTTTTTTCGTTTGAAATGTTTTTCTTCAAGTTTTTTTTCATCCCGATTTTTTTTCTGGACTCTGTTCTTTTGATCGATTTTTATTTTTGTACATTGGTGACTTTTTTCAATACCCAACTAATTTTTGATTTTTTTTTAAATACTCCATCCTCAAGCGACAATAAAATACTTGTCCTATTATTGATATTATAAATTTTAGTGCTGAACGTAAATCATTGGTTTTTCCATTTCTGTTTTTGTAAAGTAATTATTTTTTTTATGCGCAAATTGATCATTTACTTGTAGACTCTGTTTTTTACCAGACACTCACGATGGGCATTGTTGCTTTTTTTCTTGGGATCTCGATAAAATATGTGAAGTTTTTCATTTCTATTTGTCATTTGGAGTATAGTTATTTTATAGAAACAATCTTCTTTTTCCTATCTCAATCTTGCCAAATTTTTAAAAATTTTGTACTTTTTTGGGTAGTTTTTTTCTGTGAAAACAAATGGAAATAGGGGTCAACAAATGTACGTGTCCAAGGTTTTTTCCCCGGGGAGGGGATTTTTGGCCAGGATATAACTTCTTTTTTTTTGAACAGCTCCGAATCCTAGAATTTTTACATGATAACAGATAATCCTTGAATATCTACGCTGACATAACCAGTAAAACCCTAGCTCAATATCAAATATGCAATGCGATGCTATAAAGAAAAAGCGAACGAACTTAGTACAGCTTGCACAAACAAAACGCAGAAATTCATTTCAGTTAGTACCTCGCGTTTTCTGCAGTATATTGAGAAATTCGATACATATATTTGGTGCGTCTCAGCAATGTGCATTTCACTAATATGAGAAAAACATGAGAGAAAGGCCAAAAATGAAACCGTATAGAAATATTTGTGGAACGCTTATTTTTTAACAAATCATGTCACAATGCACACTAAAAACTTGAATGAATATTGAATTTTTACATTGTTTTCTCATGCTTTTATTTCCACTTATATCTTTTACACAAGCCTGACCGAGCGATGCCATTACACTATTGCTGAATTTCTGATCCTTCGACTGGTTGTGAAATATGATAACAGATGTTCCTTGAATATTACGCTGACATAATCAGTAAAACCCCAGCTCAATATAAAATATGTAGTGCGATGCCAAAAAGAAAGAGCGAAGGAACTTAGCACAGCTCGCAGTAACGAAGCGGTGATCCTTGTATGCAAAGTACATAATCCATCTCTTGTTTCCGCAAGGAATAGCAAATGCTTCATTGCTTTAAGTTTCACCAGTTTTTTTAGATCAAATTGTCAAAGCAGAGAATCTCAGCCGAATTCACAGCTCGCAGCGCCTTCAGTATATTGGTAAATTTCTTGAAGCCGAAAAGAAAAATTGAAGGAACTGAGCACAACCTGCAGAATATTGGAAATTTTATGTTAATTTGTAGACCGCACCTGAAAAGTATTGAAAATCATGATTTCACGACAAAAGTTATTTGTCAAATTTTTATAATTAAAGTATTTCATCAACAATTAATATTTTTAGAGGTTTTTATTTATGAGCACATGATACATCTTGTCACAACTATTTTCATACACTCACTTTTGGAAAAAAAACACAGTCTTTTGATCTGTAAGAAAAATTTAAGTGACATGATTAAAAAAAAAATTGTTGCGTTCTAGATTGAAACTTCAACATCATTATTTGCGAGTTCACACATTTTCAGAACGTATAACACTGATTTTTAAGGTTATGTTCGTTGTATTTTCTAGCACTTATTCCGGCCACACTAATTAACGGTTTTATTCGGATTATTTGATACGGAAAAATAAAAATGATAACCTCAACGAGTGGTGAGGTTTGTTTCTATTTGGCTTTTCTGGAATCCGAAACAAAAATGATTTCACCAGCGGGTGCGAGGTTATCTTTTTTAATTTCGCTGATGATTAATTCCGAGATATTAAAAAATATTATTATCACATTTCGCAATATTTATATATTACCGTTTTTTCGTTCTATTTATATATTTAAACTATTTATGAATCACGATTTTTCACAATCTAAAAAACACGCGATTTACACGACTCGCACTTTACACTGTCAAAAGTCAAAACTACCGTCACACTGCGCACTGGTTAAACATTCAAACTTTCCGTGGTATGGGTGCAGAGGAATGTAATCACAGGGACACATTCAAAAACATCACTCGTGTGCACACCGGTTTGGGAACACAGGGAAATGACCACACTCGTGACCAATCAGAATCTCGATAGACACGCTGAGGCCTTTCATTGTGACAATACAGACACGTCATATTCTTCGATGTGTTGGAATTTTTGCATAATTTTGAGTCTGTGCAAAGTTTTTTCTCAGCAAATACGGTATCAATCGTGCTGATTTAAAGCTCAATCGAAAGATTTTTTCTTAATTAGTCTCCAGTTCAATTTTCAAGTCATCATCTGTCTTCTGAGCTTCGTAATTCGAGAAAATGACTTTCAGTTTTTACCCCCACCACTGAAATTTACTTTATTCAGAGATAATATATAAACTCTGGCGAGCCTCGGGCCAGCAGACGACAGAGCTGTCAAATGTACTTGTCCCGAGACTCTACCGAGTCTCTTGATAGATAAGACTTCCGAAATGTGGAATGAAAAAAAAAACGTATCTTGAAAATTGCTACTTTTTCAATTTATTTTAGAATATAATAATAATATAATAAAAAGGGGTTTGAGCAAAATTTAAATGAAGCCATCGGAAAGAGCGATCTCGAAAATAGTCAACAAGAAAATAGTAGACAAGATTGTTTACGAATTTATTTGTCGACGTATCCATGGTAAATAATCCCGTAGAAAAGGGTACATGAGAAAAGTGTCTTGGTGACGTTAAAGAGTTAATATAAATTGAATGATAGCATTTTGGAGTTTCATTTAGATTTACGAATTTTTTATTTTATTTTTCCCTTTCGATCGTGACCAAATAGAACCTCATTGATTAAAAACTATTGAAAATATTCATTTTTTTTTATATCGTTGTGCCGAAAAATTGAGCATTTTTTGTACACATTTCTGATGTTTATTTGTTTTTTGTTCGCAGTCGCTGTCTAGTGACACTAGCAACACTGGAAAAATATGTGGTGATATTTGAGATCGTTCGTGAATGTGGCATTGACTATATCTATTGGGGTGGTCCTTATTTGGGGTGTTTTTGAATTTGAACTTACGTATCCTCTAGAACAATTGAAAATAAATTTAAAGAAATGTGTGCCAAACGATTTTCAATTATTTTAATAATAATGCGTGCCACTCGGACTGTCTTTTTTCCCATTTAAATGACACAGGTTTTTGAGGTGTTCGCACTTTTATTTCTTCCCCTGCATAAGGACAGTTTTAAAAATATTTCATATCTGTAAGTTTGTTGTATACAGATACAACAAAACATACGAAAAGTTGAAAGTCATGAATTAATTATTATTACTTTTTAATTCATACGTACACTGTCGCTAATAGTTTTGGGTACACCGGTCGAAATTTTAGGTGTAGTAAAATTTCTGTAGCTCAGTCAAAAAATGAAGTAATCAAATTCAGCAACAAGCATTTGAAAGAAGATAAATTGGATTTCATTCTGGTGTCTTCGGATATTTTTTAGTATTTTTTTAGAGTCAGCACGTGCCTTCGAACAGAACCGTTTTTCGGCCGTCTTTTGGCCTTCGGAATTTCTTTCCACAGCTAGGGGAATTTTTTTTCCTGAGTTCGCTTTACGATAACTTTGCACGGGGTAGTAATAGCTTCATTTTTGATTTTGAGAAAGTACCGTACGATTTTTTTTCGCGAAGTTATTCCATTTTTAGTAAAAATCGAGCAGTTTCGGGAAATGCCTTGTATCTCATAAACTAAGAACATTCAGAGGGAATGTCAAGAGGGTAAAAAGTTGCGTAGGTTCAAATTGAAATGACTGGAATTATTTCGGTCACACCGGGGTTCGACCAAAAATGATGAAAAAAATTAATTGCAAACAAAATTTCTGAAATAATTCCAGTCATTTTAAATTGAACATTAGACTGATTCGAAAAAAAATTTTAATTTTTTTTCTTGTGCATCTATTTGCTATAGTTAGATATTGATAAAACAATATTTCTGTAAAAATTTGAGCTCAATCGGGCAATATTTAGAGGTCGCTATATCGACTTTTACGTATTTCGTAATTTTTTAAATTCTCAAATTGATCCCATGCCAAACAAATATTGTTACTGGATAGAATTACAATTTGAATCTCGTTCGACTGCCTCTTCATTACAAAAAAGAACATTAAGAATGAGAAAAAAACCTGACACTCGAAAAATGTATACAGCCTTGTGCAGAGTATCACACACCCTGCGGCTGTTTGATCCACAAACAAAGTCTCAATCAAAAATAGTCATAACTGATTTTAATGAACGCCATTTTCAAGCAGACACTTCCAGCTTTACTTTGCTCTTTTAAATATTTGATGCAATTTTTGTTGCGCTTGGTACGTATCCTTGAACATGGCTATTTTTCGCAATTTTTCACCTCAGTAAACCGGGTACTAGGCTTATGAAAGTTAGTGAACTAACTTTTTGGTCAAAAAATCTGAAAATTTTTTGTGGATTAAAAATAATAAAATGAAACTTTTTGCTGCTCATACGAAATATTTCAAACCATATAGTTGCCGAGATACGCCACCTTTTCATATATCTGCTTTTTCTCGAGAATTACGAGAAAAAAACTAGCTTCACGAAAAAAAATCGCATTTGATTTTTTCAAAAATCAAATTAAAGCTAGAGATATCTTCTTGGAACTTCCTTGACCAAAAAGTTAATGTACTAACTTTTAGAAGCCTAGCACCTGGTTTATTGAGGTGAAAAAATTGCGAAAAATAGCCATACTAAAAGATACGTACCGAGTGCAAAAAAAATTGCATCAAATATTCAAAAAAGCAAAGTAAAGCTGGAAGTGTCTGCTTGAAAATGGCATTTATCAAAATCAGTTATGGTTATTTTTGATTGAAATATTCGACTTTTTGTGTGGATCAAACAGCCGCAGTGTGCGTAATACTTCTGCACAAGGCTGTATACATTTTTTAAATGTCAGGTTCTTTTTCTCATTCTTGATATTCTTTTTCGTAATAAAACAGCAGTCAAACGAGATTCAAATTGTAATTCTATCCAGTAGCAATATTTACTTGGCATGGAATCAATTTGAGATTTAAAAAAAATTACGAAACACGTAAAAGTCGATATAGCGACCTCTAAATATTGCCAGATTGAGCTCAAATTTTTACAGAAATTTTGTTTTATGAATATCTGACTACAGCAAATAAATGCACAAAAAAAAATTTTTTTTTCGAATCAGTCTATTGAACATACACAACTTTTTACGCTCTTGACATTTTCTCTGAATGCCCTTACTTTTGAGATACACCGGATTGCCCGAAACTGCTCGATTTTTACGAAAAATGGAATAACTTTGCGAAAATATATCGTACGGTATTTTCTCAAAAACAAAAATAAAGCTATCACTGCCCCGTTCAAAGTTATCATAGAGCGAACTGGGGGGGGAAAAAAACCACTAGCTGTGGAAACAAATTCCTGAGGCCAAAAAGCGGTCGAAAAACGGTTCTGTTCGAAGGCGCGTGCTGGCTCCAAAAAAAATCATAAAAAATACCCAAAGAGCCCAAAATGGAGCCCAATTTGTCCCCTTCAAAACGCCATTGGCTGAATTTAACTACCTCATTTTTTGATTGAGCTAATAATAATTAATTCATGACCTTCAACCGTTCGTATGTTTTGTTGTAGCCGTATACAACAAACTTAGAGGCATGAAATATTTTTAATACAATCTGTATGCAGGGGAAGAAAAAAAAGTGCGAATACCTCGAAAAGCTGTGTTATTTAAATGGGGAAAAAGACAGACCGAGGGTCACGTGTTATTATTAAAATAATTGAAAATCCTTTGGCACACGTTTTTTTAAATTTATTTCCAATTGTTCCAGGGGGTACGTGAGATTAAATTCAAAAACACCCCAAATAAGGACCACCCTAATACCTATATATTTCCAAACGCGAATGTGACAGCAGACCAATATTTTAAAGTCTTTTTTTGGTTTTGGTTAAAGTCCATCGTGACCGTCGTCACTTTTGGTCAATACATTTATAAAATTGAGTATCCCTATTGATTTGAACGAATTTTTCTCAAATAAATTGTCCGGAAAGAATCATCCCAAAAGTGAGTCCTATTATTTACATAGCGATGAATATTGGAGTTTACTTCGTTGAAGTTGAGACAAGTACATTTTTTCCCTCCAAATCATAGTTCTGGGTCGTGTAAAACTAAGTCTAGACTTCACAAAAAGTTATTAAATAAATAAAAACCAAAATCATAAATAGTCAAATATATTAAAACCAATTAACAAACCTCCTAATAGTAGTTCCATGTGATCCCAAAAGCATCTTGAGACTTCACAAAAAGTCATTTAATAAATAAAATTTTCAAGAGCATTAATAATCAAATACCTTAAAAAAAATTACAAACAAAGAAAAACTAAAGCGAAAAATAAAATTTCGGTTGGAGTATTCGGCGAACTCGTGACTATGAGATGTAGGTGGGGCATTCCACGCCAAATCGGCCACTTTTGAAATTCGCATTTTTTATTGTGTTGATTTTTTTTTCTCTAATAGAACTCATTGAACGCAACTCATCTGATTTTTTTGAAATTCTTATCTTAACACGTTCATCGGAAACGATTTTTTTAGAAATTTTCCGATGTTTTTCTTCAATTATCAATAATTCTCTCAAAAATGTAGTAAACCGAATGGATGAGGGGTCAAAATTTTAGTTTTAAAACGTACTTTCATATAAGAATATGTAGGAATTCATCAAAATATTAAATGCAACAATTTTTCAAATTCTAAGCGAGAAATATTATTTTCCATAGTGTTAGCCCCCTTCGATTTTGCTCTTGAATTTTTATCAAAAACTATCATTTTTGAATGACTTTTAAGCCTAGTTTGGTGACGGGAAAATCGTTCGTTGTATTTTTTATAATTAAATTGTGAATTTTTTTAACTATTAATCATGCACAAATCCCTGAAAAATCATACAAACCAAATGGATAAGGTAGTCAAATTGTTCATTTTAACAGATGCTTTCATTTGAAAATATATCAACAATTATTTAAAGATTAAATAAATCAATTTTTTAATTACAAGCAAGAAATGTTTTTTCTCGCAGCGTTAGTCCCTTTTGATGGTGCTGTTAAATTTTTATAGGAAACTACTATTCATTTAATGCATTTTAAGACTAGTATAATTGTGAGGAAATATTAGTTTAATCAACAACAAAAATATTTAATAACATTGACAATTTGAAAAATAGTACTATCTATTTTCTCACGTTCCTACTTAGTTTAAAATTCATTAAATTAATCATGCTTCTGTACAAACATTAAAGAAACAAATTAATTAGTACAATCGCTATGAAAAAAGTTTATTTTATCTTAGAATTGGAAAAACTAGGTGGTATAAACTTGGAATAATTTTTCACATATTTTTAAACAAAAGTACATTTCAGAACAAAAATTTTGACCCCCTAGACAATTCGCTTTGTTCGATTTTTCAGGGAGTTATAGATAATTGATTGTAAAAAAAATCTATATTTTAATTATAAAAATATACAACGGACGATTTTCCCACGATCATACTAAGCTTAAAATTTCTCAAAAAAATAATAGTTTTTTATAATAAATTAACAGCAAAATCGAAGGGGGCTAACTGTGTGGAAAAAAACATTTCATGTTCAGAATTGAAAAAATTGAATCATGTAATGTTTTGACAGTTTACTGCATATTCGCAAACAAAAGTACGTTTTAAAACTAAAATTTTGACCCCTCATCCACTCGGTTTACTGCATTTTTGAGCGAGTTATTGATATCTGAAGGAAAAAATCGGAAAATTTTTGTAAAATTCGTTTCCGATCAACGTTTTGACATAAAAATTTAAAAAAAATCAGACGAGTTCCTTTCAATGAGCTCTATTAGAGGAAAAAAATCAAAACAATAAAAAATGCGAATTTCGAAAGTGGCCGATTTGGCGTGGAATGCCTCAGGTACATTATGTGAAGTAACCTAAGAATTTCGCCAAGGACTCTGGCCGAAATTTTGTTTTTCGCTTTAGTTTTTTGTTTGTTTGTAATTTTTTAAAGGTATTTGATTATTAATGCTCTTGAAAAAAATCTTTCAATTAATTGAAAGTACAGTTGGTCTACAGTACAGTTGTTCCACACGATAAGAATCAGATTGAAAAATAACAAATCCCGATACAGAAAAAAATTTGATCTAGAAAAAATTTTATTGAAAAAAAAAAAATTCGGACGAAATACTTGGCAAGCTTTTGCTTAATTCTCATAACGTACTCATGGCCGCAAACTTGCCAAGTACTTCCAAAATTTTTTTTTTTTCAATCAAATTTTTACTGTATTTGGGCAAGTACGTCCAAATTTTTTTTTTTCAATAAAATTTTTACTGTATTTGGACAAGTACGTCCAAATTTTTTTTTTTCAATCAAATTTTTACTGTATGGAATTTTTTTTGTATCGGGATTTTTCCATTTTTCGTTGAGATTCTTATTGTGTGGAACAACTGTACTGTAGAGTAACTATACTTTCAAAAAATTGAAAGATTTTTTGTTAATGGGTTTTAATGTATTTGACTATTGATGCTTTTGAAGTTTTTATGTATTTATTTACTTTTTGCCTAGTCTAGCCTTAATTTTTCATCACCCGGAACTATTTTTTGGGGCGAGTGAATGCACTTATCTCAACGTTTTTTACAACATTATACATAATCGTGAAAAATCCCACCACTTTTGAAACTTTACTAACATTCATTTTTATTTATGAATATTCTTAAAATTATCGACTTAATGTTCCAACACGTCCGATTATTTTTTGATTAATTATTTCTTCAGCAATTCGTTAATAATTTTTTGATAAGTTCATCATTGAATGAACTATCAAGATAATGTGATAACTCAGTTGCGAACCATCCAGTGTACCGAAATTTTCCAGGAATAAAATTCTTGGTATGATTACGGCCTTGGCTAAATGTACTAGGTACCTTTCGATTATTCGATCCGGTTTAAGGCGGATAAATTCAGGTCTATTTTGCTTTTTTTGTTTAAATTTTATGATTTTCTTCACACCCGTGCATATTTTTTATAAATGATATTTTTCGGGATATTTGCTCACTCTAGTTGAACTCTAGTTGATTATTTAAAAAAATCAGATTTTTTTGTAAAGCTATTCAATATTTCCT
This sequence comes from Rhimphoctona megacephalus, assembly GCA_963989365.1. Lineage (NCBI taxonomy): Eukaryota > Metazoa > Arthropoda > Insecta > Hymenoptera > Ichneumonidae > Rhimphoctona > Rhimphoctona megacephalus. The sequence goes on from OZ022414.1 coordinate 1,139,599, forward strand.
AGTGCGACAGATTTCTGGAAATGCGGCGTGACTCAAAAACTACATGATCTGATATAATTTATGTGAAAGTCAAAAGTATTTGCACCCTTTAACGTCACAAGGACATGTCTTGCAAGTACTCTTTTCTATGGGATGCAAGCAAATGCAGCATGCAAATATAAATAAAAAAATACGTGATATATCAAATCTACTATTTTTAAGGCTGCTCTTTCCGATGGTGCCATTTAAATTTGTCTAAAATCCCATTTTTTATAATATTTTTAGAAAAAAAAAGAAAAAACACGTGAAGTATTTAATCCACTATTTTCGATTCTATTATCTAACTTAACCCAGCAGAGCTAATTAAAAAAAATGAAGTCATAAATAATTATGAATCAAGTGCTTTATATGTGCTATTTATGTGCTGAATTGGAAAATTTTGCCCACACCTATCGAGCTAGTAGAACATTATGTGAAAAAAAATTATGCAGTAAATCTCATACCCCCGAAATTACGGGCTTTTTACGTGCTATTCATGTGTTAAAGTGAAATTTTTTCTACTCTTATACTTCTTTCGAAAGAAATGGAAATTCGGAATTTTTCCGCTCACACCTCTTAAGTTAGCAGAGCACTAGGTAAAAGAATAATTATACAGTAAATCTTGTTACGGTGTTGAAGTCAGATTCTGTGTACTCAATAATTTTCTCTCCAAAATTGAAAATTCAGATTTTCCTGCTTGCACTTATTAAGTTATCAAAGCGCTGAGAGAAAAAATGTTGTTTGAAAAAATCACTGATTAGGAATAACGTGTTTTTTATGCGTAGATTAAATATGTGCATAACTAAAGATTCTTGTGCTTTTTCAGAAATATGAAATTTTGAATGTTCTGCCCACATGTGTCAAGGGAGCAGAGCATCAGATCGCAAAAGATTAGTATCGAGATACTCATTAATTGGTTAGGAAATTGACACGTGTAGCAGAACATTCAAAATTTTATATTTCTGGAAACGCACGCAAATCTTTTGTGTAAGGCACATGATTCGTAAATAAAAAGCACGTAATTCCTAACCAAATTATTTTTTGAAACAATCCTTTTTTTAGCTAGAGCTCTTTTAGCTCGACAAGTGTGAGCGAAAACATAGATTTATATTTTTTTAGAAAAAAATATTGAGTACAAAAAATTTGATTTCAACACAGAATAGTACGGAAAAAGCTCATAACTCTGGACTATCAGATTTACTATATAATTTGTTTTCTCACCTTGTGCTCTGATATCTTGACGAGTGTAAGCGGAAAATTTTCCAATTCTTTTGAAATAAGTGTAGAGTGGAAAAAATTTGACTTCAACACATGAATAGCACGTAACGAACCGGTGATTTTTATTTTTTTACTTCACTTTAACTATAAGATTTAATACATAATTTTTTCCCCCTAGTGCTCTTCTAGCTTGAGAGGTGTGAGCGACTTGATAGGTATGGGTAGCGCTTTCTAAATATTGAATTCGTGTAAAATCTAGAAGAGCACAATATTTTTCAATCCAGCACATTAGCAAATAAAAAGGACTTAATTTATAAGTTTAGATAACTTAATTTTTCAATTATCTTTGTTAGCTTAGGCTACATATTTACGAGGCTGCTGTTTCCGATAGTGCCATTTAAATTTCGCAAAAATCACATTTTTTATATTTTCCGAAAATAAAGTGGACAAGTACCAATTTTCAACTCACAGTTTGTGTTTTGTTGAATATTCTAGAAGTCGTATAGTACTATTTCTCAACTATCTCAATTATTAAGGACACGGATCGTGTCCTCAATAATTATACTCTGGAAATGTGTATGTACATCGTTTTTCATAACCGGCAGGAAAAGAAAAAGAGAAATAGAAAAAGCTATCTGACGAGGAAGATGGAAGTCAAAATTTGGGCGGGGACGAGAGATGGAAAGTAAGCACGTTGATAGTCTGTTGAGTATGAGAGAGATGAATTGGTAGCTGCGACCCTCGCAACTAATCACTTCGTAATGTTACTGATTTTCATAAATTTAATAATAGAAATAATTATCATTATTTTTTATGAACATTTCAGTACTCGGCGGTTTAAAAAAAAAAAAACATTATGTCAAAGAAGAATTAACAAAAATTTTATATGAACAACATCTATTAAATCTTTGTTTTTATGAAATGAAATTTTCCATTTTTTGAAATGGAAAATTCGACTCTCTTTTCCGAAATACCTTTATTTAAAATTTTCTGAAGACGTATTTCGACTTTTTCTGAAGGTATTAATAAAACGAGTATTTGCTACGTGCAAGTGTTATCCAGCGCCACTTGTGACGAATTCGGAAACTTTGATGTACCTACAAAAGCATTGCCCGTTATGATTGAATACCTTTTCAAAAAGATTTAAAAAAATTGTTCTCTGCCTAGACCTTTAATATAATAAGAGATAAGGACGCATAATAAAAATGAAATGGATAAAAAAATACTTATATGATTTAGGACGAGACGTTTTCTTAATGTTTTAAAGTAGAAACAGAGAATTTGGCATTCTGGTTCTGCTGTGATAGACGTCTGCCACATGTGTCAAAGTTGACAGTTTGTAGACCATACATAACGAAATCGTGATGGATCTCGTAATTAAAACGGGATTCCAAGTGATATCGCACTCTATCCATTTCAACCCTCAAAGTTTATTAAAAGAGAAAATGTTAACCGTGTGTCACGCTGGTCGAGTTTTGTGTTCGAGTTTGTGGTCGAGTGGAGAGAGAATTGAAGGGTTCCCATGCACCAAAATTGATACGATATAGTGTTCGCCATACCTCGGTCACTCTTCCGCCATACAAAGTATAATTGCACGTAAGTATTTCCATAATTGTTCATGTATGTATACATAAATTGTCACGAGGTATTAGGGCAATTGACAACCGAGCAAATAAACGATTTTTTTGGAGCCATCGCTAATGTCTTCTTGGTGACATTTACCGAGGTTATGCAAGTTCAACGGTATTCGCACAACACTCGATATTGCTGGGACTTGAGAATAATGACAAAAATGTCATAAATGATATATTTTGCTTTATTATTTCTTCGTACATTACCCGACTACTTCAAACTGTATTTTCCACGCATTAAATACCTTATTCCTTTCCAGCAACTGCAATTATCATAGGAAACGCTGTTTACGTTTGTAAATTGTAGAGACCTCACGCTTCTCGATTCCGCCATTGGTAATTAGCTGTCAAAATTTTATGAGTTTTAAGGCCACGCACGTAGCGAATATGACATTGAGTTTGTTTTCAACTGGAACGTGTAAAAAAATCGCGAAAAAAGGTTCCAAAATATCGCATTCGAAAAGAAAAAAAACCATATTTATAACGTTTCTGAAATAGCTGAATTTTGAAAAAAATTTTATTAAATTACTAAGTATTGAAAAATGTGTGAAAAGCACCCTTTACAGCCACATATACATACACATGCAAGCGCGCGAATGCTGCATCGGTTCCTTCTCCGAAAGATATTTATTTCCGCAGATGTGGAAAGTGATACAGGTGATAATGTTGGTAATGAATATACAAGAGCCAAACGAAATCAAATGGTATGCGGATATCCCTGTGCTTCAAAAGCATTATAACTTGCGTGAATGGCAAAAAATATGTTAACGCTGGTGAAGTTGCTCTGACCTGCGCTAAGTGTTGGGAAAGAAAATATATTGGTCATAAAATACTCCTAAGAAGTATGGAGCATCAGTTGTCGGTCCTTGCATAGGGCCTAGGGCTATTCAGTGTCAGTATACAGAGACTGATGCCGCAGCCGGTCCGTTAATTGGTTTCTGCTGGCAACGGGACAGCGTATCGAGCTCAAAATAGTCACGTTCATATCTTCCCGAAGTGAATAAACTGAAAATTTCATCACGCTTGGATTAATTCACCGTTCGGGAGTTTTTGCGAAATAAACGGACATCAGTACTTTGCGTTCTATCTATTAAGAAGACGAGATGATTATTTTTTTTGTTTCTCTTCACATATGTATATTTTGATTTTTGGTTTAACAACTAAATTTCCGTTGGTTTAAAAGTTGTACAATTTTAACCGGAGCGTTGAAAAACTTTAATCCACAGTATTTTCTAAATATTATTCCTAATTTTTACCTCTGCTTTTTGGAGGACTCCAAATTGGAAATGAAAACCCTTGAAGATATTTCTTATCAACTTTCATATTTACCCTTGATATCGCAGTGTCTTTTTCATATTCTTGTATTGTTTTTTTTTTTTACTAATCGCGCGTTCACATGTATTTTAAACTGATTGATCAATGAACTCGGGAGAAGTACACCGTTCTGAATTGGAACGGCCAACATGTTTGTTGCAACCAAGCTGAGCGCACATGGGATCTCCGCACTCGTTCTGAAAATCCTCTGGGCAGTGAAGCGAGTTCTACTCTATGTTTTTCTGTATCGTGAGGTATGATGACTGGCATGAACGCTATAAAACGTAAGTGCACTTTACATCAAAGTATCTTTATGCAAAAAAAAAATAATTCGCAATGAAAATGGAAGAAAAACATTTTTCGTGGTGTCACCTTCACGTACTTTTCAGCGATTTTTCCGATTTCTTTAAGTATGCAAATGCACTGAATAATGTAAAGGAAAAAAGAAACAATATCGCTTGGGAAAGGTTCCATCGAAGAAATAGCAATTGAGGTTGCTAAACGAATCCAGACAACAATTTACAAAAAATTGTCCGAAACTTACATCCTATTTGTAGGTTCTACCAATGTCCGCTTGGTAGTCCTAGAGATAACTTTCAAATACCTCATGATTTTGGAATGATTACTGGGTCGATACTAGTACATGCTTTAGAAAACTTTTTAGAAACTGCTACCTGGGAATGCTAGAAGTAAGGCACTGAAATATAAGTAAAATAGCAAAATTCCCCTCCCGGGGATAAAAACCTGGACAAGTACATTGGTGGTCCCGCGTTTCCCTATGATATCACAAAAAATCCAAAACCCCACTTAATTTTTTTTTTTTTATGTTTACTAATTTTATTCATATCCCGGAGGGAAACCAACCATATAGATCGCGAAATATCCGGCCAAAAAACCAGACTTCACAATAAATGTTACTTTGAATTTATTTCCACAGAACAAAACAGGAATCAAAACATTAAAAAATCAGCGTTATCAAGATGAGGAAAATACCACATATAATTGGTGTGTAAGAAGTATCAAGAGTCTAGAAAAAAATGAAAAAAGGTCACCGTCTAAGTTATGTGCAGCAGTAAAATTTATGATATCAGTACTAGGACAAGCATTTCTTTGGTGACTGAGAAGATATCAATATGGATGTACCGGCAACGTAGGGCATGCAGTTGGTGCATTGCTTCTGGGATCTCCTAAGTTGAGTAGCTACTTTTGTTTTGGCTATGGCGCGACCAATGTTGCCAAATAGTATTTACTTATATGACCTAATGAAACAACATTGCCTGCGCCGTGGCTAAAATAATGAAAAACAAGCAGGAACTGAAAGTTTCGCATAAGAACCCGTGCTTTTGTAATGTTAAAAAAAAACTTTAATTTATGTCCGTACATGATAGCACAGTTTTGTTTGATTGGTAATAATTTGATGAACGTTCACCACCGTACGTTGAGCCTATACGCACAGAGTACTTGTCCGGCCCATAACTTTTTATTAAAATTGCTCATTCAAGTGAAAATCAGGGGTCTCTCTCAAAAGTCAAGGGTCATAAATACGTACTTTTTCATTGTTGGTATTGTCTTATTTAATTTTTATTTTTTTTTATGATTAATCCCGCATAACGGTTTAAATTCTCTTTTTCAAAACATAAAGGGCTATTTTGATAGCTGGCGCCCAAGAACGTCAAAATGAAACGAACGGAGGGGGATTATTTTGTGTGAAATTTGCGTGATCTTAAAACTGGATACAAATTTGACGGTGCATTCATAGCCTGCATTGATCTTTTGACCATTCACCAGTGGTTACTTAGATCTTCTACTAATAAATAGTAGCTTTCCAAAGTATAATAACTTTCATTGCTGGCAATAGTAGTTTTCGAAAGTATGATACGCTACATTGCTGGCAATGGTTTACTGAGTCGCATCTTCAGAAATTTCATAACTGAATGCACCTTATGTTAATGTAATTTTATGATGACTAAGAACACCATGTTATTTCGATTGAATCGACGTCGAATGTTGTGTATGATACAAGGCCATTCTGAAATTTGCAGAAGAATTGATTTTCTTATAAATTTCTGACAGCGAAAAGCAACGCATGCAACGAAAAGCACTTCCAATTTGATTTTCACTTGAATGAGCAATTTTAATAAAAAGTTATGGGCCGGACAAGTACTCTGTGCGTATAGGCTCAACGTACGGTGGTGAACGTTCATCAAATTATTACCAATCAAACAAAACTGTGCTATCATGTACGGACATAAATTAAAGTTTTTTTTTAACATTACAAAAGCACGGGTTCTTATGCGAAACTTCCTGTTCCTGCTTGTTTTTCATTATTTTAGCCACGGCGCAGGCAATGTTGTTTCATTAGGTCATATAAGTAAATACTATTTGGCAACATTGGTCGCGCCATAGCCAAAACAAAAGTAGCTACTCAACTTAGGAGATCCCAGAAGCAATGCACCAACTGCATGCCCTACGTTGCCGGTACATCCATATTGATATCTTCTCAGTCACCAAAGAAATGCTTGTCCTAGTACTGATATCATAAATTTTACTGCTGCACATAACTTAGACGGTGACCTTTTTTCATTTTTTTCTAGACTCTTGATACTTCTTACACACCAATTATATGTGGTATTTTCCTCATCTTGATAACGCTGATTTTTTAATGTTTTGATTCCTGTTTTGTTCTGTGGAAATAAATTCAAAGTAACATTTATTGTGAAGTCTGGTTTTTTGGCCGGATATTTCGCGATCTATATGGTTGGTTTCCCTCCGGGATATGAATAAAATTAGTAAACATAAAAAAAAAAATTAAGTGGGGTTTTGGATTTTTTGTGATATCATAGGGAAACGCGGGACCACCAATGTACTTGTCCAAGTTTTTTTCCCCGGGAGGGGAATTTTGCTATTTGATATCACTTCTTTTTCCTATAGTATTTTCATATATTTCGCTTTATATAGACTCCAATAGAGTCTGCATATAACAAAAAAACTTACAACGTGTTTGCATCATTACATCATCGATTTATTTGAATGACAGGAATCAGTACTGCTCACACTACTAATTCGACATAAGAGAATGAGACAAATTTTCTACCATAAATTCATTGTTACTGAGGTTGTATAAATATAAGAGCGTTTCGTTCCTGTGATAAGAAAAAAGTTATGTTTTCAAAAGGGTTAACTACAAACTCGAAGTATTTTCGAGATGTTAGTAATTCGTTGATAGGTTATTATTCGATTATAGCTTAGCAGGAAGGTGTTATAGAATAGACCTCAAGTACCAAATTTCCCCGAGGCGAAAATTCAGAAAATTAAATACTTTATCATTAGCTTTCAAGTTGTGTATTAGAATAAGGCATTCAGGGGCGAAAAGGCAGCGAGGATATTAGCAATTTCGGTCTAAGCTATAAATAGATAATTATATTTAACTTTACTGTCAGGAGCCTCAGAATTATTATTCTTTCAAAGATGAAATGACGGAAGAATATGATGCATCATCCTTGACTTACAAATTGTTTTATAAAATATAGAAAAAAATTAGATTGAAAAAGAATTCGGCCAAAGTACTTGACGAATGTTTTTTCACTTAATTTACATAATGTATCGGTCATGGTGACAACCTCGCCAAGTACTTCGGCCGAAATTCTTTTTCATCTGATTTTTTTTCGTTTGCAATCTTTTTTTGCTTCGGACTCTTATTTATACAGAGTTTTTATTTTCATTTTGGTTGGTAAAACAACTACATTCTCGAACTTGAGTCTTTTCTCTATCAACATTCAACATTATTTGAAGATTTTATGTCACACGATAAAGCCTCCCGTACTTGGCCACATATATTTTAGTATAGCTCAATTTATTTTATAACTTTGTGCGAAACCCAACCTTAGCTTTTCGTGAGGATTAACTCATTTTGTTTTGTGTGATTTGAATTTATTTGATACATTTTTTGAGAGTGGTCACTTTTCTTATTTTTTGATAGGATTTGATTTTCTCAGGGATTTTTGCGAGAAAAGGTTTTTGCAGTGTATGTACATTCGTGGAAAAATATGGGAACGGCGGTCAACAAATGTACTTGTCCAGGTTTCTTCCGCGAGGGGGATTTTTATGCATGATATAATGCGTTTTTTCTCGTTCTTTTCAAACATATCGCTTTATATAGATTAGAAAAAGGTTATATTGGGAAATTATTGCTTTTTCATTTCCAAACCCTGACCCCTTCTACTTCGAGTTAGGTTTTTTCCCCATGAAATAAAGGGGCACGTGTTTTGAAATTTTCAATTTGGCATTTTTTTAATTCTCGAACCAGTAAAATTTTTTTGACATTTCGATTTACCTTTCTGGAATCAGGCTAAAATAAGTCGGGAACTGGGAGTCTGATACAAAAATTTACAAAGCTTTTGAGGGCAAGATTAGAGCAGTCAGAACTTTTTCATAGAATTTGTAGCTATTTGAATTTGTGTTTATCAAAGAAACATATTAAACAGCAGTATCTCCTTGTTATATTTGTAGATTTGTGGTAAAAAATATTACGCTTATTTCAGCTTGTTGATAAAAATGGAGCGATTTTTTTCGAAAGTTTCATTTTTGATTAATGATAAAATAAAAAACCAGTTGAGAAAACATATCGAATCTATTGTGAAAAAAGTTCACGCATTTTTTCATTCTTATTTTTATTAACAAGGTGGAATCATGATTATTTTTCAATACCATTGAAGAAGTTACTACCATGAAAATAAAAAGTTACAACTATTTCAATATTCTCATTGAATATAGAAAAGTTCAAATAGTATGTTATGGAAACTCCAAAACAATATATTGAACAAAGCGGACAAACTGAGAACAGGATCGTACCCAAGAGAATGAAATGAATTTAGTTGTATTAGTCACATTAGCTTTGAGCAAATTTTGTTACCATCAAAACCAGAGCGACTGTAGAGGAAAGCCTTTGGAATACAACTTTTTCAATTTATTATACCATAATGAGAGCTAAGAAGTGGAAATACTTAGCATACATGTCTCCTCGTCACAAAATGGTCAAAGTTTGTAGATATCGGCTACGTTCCAATGATACAAATTTCGATACTATCAGAAGAAGAGCACCCGAAGACATTCTAAAACAACTTTTTAAATTTATTATGCCACAACTAAAGTGGAAAAGTGAAAAAACATAGTGCACTTTAAGCCCAACAAAGTTCAGAAAATTTGGATGTATCTATTGCGTTCCGAGGACAGAAATTTTAATCCCATCCAAAAATGAGCAGCCGAAGACATTTTGTAATAAATTTTTCAATTCATAATGCCACAATCAGAGACAGAAAATGGAAATACTTGGCGCACATGTCGCTTCACAAAATATTAAAAGTTTGTAGATATCGGCTACATTCCCATGATACAAATTTTGATGCAAATTTTGATATTTATAACAATAATGGCCGTGAAAGCCTCAAAACTAGAACTTACAGATATTTTAATATTATGTTTGAATTTTGAAAAGTTCAGAAAGTATGTTATGGATATTTTAAAACAATAAATTCAACAAAGCGGGCAAACTTAGATCAGTACTGTGCCCAAGAAAATGGATCGAGTTGAGTTGTACCAGTTGCATTATCTTCGTGCAGATTTTCGTACCATCACAACCAGAGCATCCATAGAGCAAATCTTTTTGAAAACATTTTTCAATTGGTTATGCCACAATAGGAGCCAAGAAGTAGCAATACTGAGCACACATGTTGCTCCAGGAAATTTCCAAAGTTTGTAAGTATACGTTGCGTTCCAATGAAATAAATTTTTATACTTCCAGAAAAAAGGAACCAAAGACTTTTTGACAATTTTTTGAATTAATCATGCCACAACTTAAGCATACCACACATTGGGCTCAATAAAGTTTATGAATTTTGCATGTTGCCATTACTTTTCGAAACCAAATTTTAATCCCATCCAAAAATGAGCAATCGAAGAATTTTCATAATAAAATTTTCAAGTCCTGATAATGCCACTATTCGAGCAAAAAAGTGGAAATATTGGGCACATTTGTTACTTCACAGATATTTCAAAGTCTGTACGTATCCATTGCAATTCAATTATACAAATTTTGATAATATCAGTAAAAATCCATCGGAAGACTTCCTGAAACAATTTTTCAAAATTCATAATGTTACAACTAAAGTGGTGAAGTGAAAAAATAGAGCGCATATTGAGCCAAACAAAATTCTGAAATTTTGCATATATTCATGGCGTTCCAAAGACAATAATTTTGATCCCATCGACAAATGAGCAACCGAAGAATTTTCATAACAAAAGTTCAATTTGCAATGCTAAAATCGGAGGCAAAATGTAGAAATACTTGGTACATTTGTCGCTTCATACAATTTCCGAAGTCTGTAGGCATTCGTTGCAATCCAAAGATATAAATTTTGATAATATCAGAAAAAACACATCGGAAGACATTCTGAAACAATTTTTTAAAATTCATTATGCTACAACTAAACCGGGGATGTAAAAAAATATAGAGCATATTGAGCCAAACAAAATTCTGAAATTTTGCATATATGCATGGCGTTCCGAAGACAATAATTTTGATCCCATCGACAAATGAGCAACCGAAGAATTTTCATAACAAAAGTTCAATTCATAATGCTAAAATCGGAGGCAAAAAGTAGAAAACTTGGTACATTTGTCGCTTCACACAATTTCCAAAGTCTGTAGGCATTTGTTGCAATCCAAAGATATAAATTTTGATAATATCAGAAAAAACACATCGGAAGACTTTCTGAAACAATTTTTTAAAATTCATTATGCTACAACTAAAGCGGGAATGTGAAAAAATATAGAGCGTATTGAGCCAAACAAAATTCTGAAATTTTGCATATATCCATGGTGTTCCGAAGACAATATTTTTGATCCCATTGACAAATGAGCAACCGAAGAATTTTTATAATAAAATGTTCAATTCATAATGCTACAATCGGAGCCAAAAAGTGGAAATACTTGGTACATTTGTCCCTTCACAGAATTTCTAGAGTCTATATGCATTCGTTGCAATACAAAGATACAAATTTTGATAGGATATGGAGTATATACCGCCATAGTCTTTTGACATAAAGATATATTATACGAGCCATTTTGACATAAAGATATATCATTACTTACTACGGTTATCATCCAGATGCATCCATATATATCCAGATGCAGGTTGATGACAGTGTATTTGTCTATTAATTCATCAAATGCGAGATGATTCTACACCATATTTTGGATAGAAAAACGACGTCGAAAATCTTTTGAAATGGACCATCAATTATCATGCAAGGATCATTTTATGATGTACAAATCTTATTATGGCAAGCGAGGAACATTTTATAATAAAGAGGAAAGAGACCAATAAAATAAATTGTCAACGGTGTAGAGTTAACAAAAATATTTATTAGACACTGCTCAAAACTCGGCATGATAATAACAAACTTTGCCGCATATACATTTTTTTGACACTCATTATTAGTTTTATAGTTTCTTTTCCAAATTTACATCGATTCACACCAATCATGATTAACAGTTCAACGTATACCATTTCATAGTTATCAAAGAAACGAAAAGAATGATTTCTCAAGAAATCTTATACGAGGAACATTTAATCGCGAAAGAGAAATTCCGTCGTAGAGTTTGGAAAATAAAAACAGCAGGGTTAACAATGATAAAAAAATACATATTCATTTCAGCACTGTTCGAAAGTTGATTAAAAGCACTTCACTATTTTCACACCATCACGTTCTTATTATTACCGTAACCAAGAGTCGATCGAACCTAACCATGATATTTATAACCTCACAACTGTCCGTGAAAAAACATTCATATTTTCAATACTGTTTAAGCAACGAGATTCTAAAATTAATTAAAACATTAAAATAATTTATCCGTTAGCTTGTACGCCCCACACTTGGTTATGTCAAAACTCTGTTCCAGCTTTCCGCTGTGTCGGTATATGTCCATTCGCGACAAAAAAATTCATGAAAAATAATGGGTCATTTCCTCCGACTTCAAGAGACCTTTGACGGTGTTATGTAGAGCCACGTTGAAAAAACCAACCAACACATTCCGCACTGTTTTTACGAAACTTCGATCAAACTTTTAAAAATTATAACCAAACTCTTCCACACGTCCTGCACTGTTTTCATTATTTATTTTTTGAATTCCGTTTCATACAGATTCACACATTGCGCATGACTCGTTTCATTGCGCAGTTGCATGTTGCGCATCATTATGCGCATGCGCACTTGTTCATCAAAATGATGAGACCCAACGAACACGACCACAGATCACACACCTTTAATGGTTTATCACAGATACAGACACCAACCAGAAACTCGAGAGGCTTCAAGAGGCCTTTGATGGTGTTATGTTGGTGTGTAGAGCCACGTTGAAAAAACCAACCAATCAGAAACTCGCGATCGGCTTTGAGCCTCTGATGGTGTTATGTACATACACGTCGAATTTCCGATGTGTTATATAGAACGTTGAAAAAACCAACCAATCAGAAACTCGCGAGCGGCTTTGAGCCTCTGATGGTGTTATGTACATACACGTCGAATTTCCGATGTGTTAGTATTTTTTCCATAATCTTGACCCTATGCAAAGTTTTTTCTCAGCAATTACACCACCGATCATGCTGATTTTGGGCTCAAGCGAAAGAGAAATTCTTAATTAGTCTCCAGTTCAATTTTCAAGGCATCAAATGGCTCCTGAGCTTCGTAATTGAAAGAAATGACATGCCAATTTTACCCCCACCACCGCGAATCGTTCTATTCAGAGATAATATAGTCTCGGCGAGCCTCGGGCCAGCAGACGACAGAGCTGTCAATGTACTTGTCCCGAGACTCTACCGAGTCTCTTGATACTGGAACGCGCACTGGGAGATAGTCACTGGACAACCGTCTCTTTCTCTCGCACACCCTAGGATAAAAGAGACATAGGATCCTCCAAAACAAAGGTAGAACAAAGATTCTTGGCAGTTATTGGTATCGCGAGTAGATGGCCATTTCATATGACCACGCGCATTCCAGTATACCTATAGTTCAATGGAGTGAGGTACAAAACATTGTGGCTGCGAGCCTATCTATGTAAAAAAACTGTTCATTTTTTAAATAATAAACAGAAAGCGAAGAAATAAGAAACTGAAATTCATTTGGAAAAAGAATTTCATTGTGCATTTGGATGCCGAAATAAATCGATTATTATTCCGGGCTTCACAGGCAATAATCGTCGTATTATGCCAACAGATAAAGCTATCCAGATAGAAAGCTTGAAATTGAATTATTTGGGCCATCCCGCCACTTACTATGATTTCCCATGAAAATATCACGGGGAAAAAACTTCTCTTTGAATAATTTTTTTAATCGGCGTACTGTAAACCGGTATTAAACATAAAATATTAAGTCGACTTGTTAATAATTACATCAGTTAAATACTTCATGTTAAACTCACTCTTATTTCTTTTTATTTTTTTTGTCACACCATTTTTAAAAAGTTGGATTCTGGTGAGAAAATGATAACAATTGATGCAATAGATTTTTGTGATACTTGCCTCAAAAGTTTGATTTTTGATTCATGTTTAGCGTGCGGAAAGTGGCTTATTTTTGAACGGATCATCTTTTCTCTTACTCTTTTTAACTGTAAACTTTACCGTCCTGGTGCTGTGAAGTAAAACGAGAGACGTTCACTTTAGCGCACTACCGTGCGTTAGAGTAAGGCATAAAACAATGGTTGAGAAGTAAGCTACTTCCAACATGCTATAAACAAAAATCTCAAATGAAACTTTCGAAGCAGGTATTACAAAAAATATTGTATTTTGTATTTAACATATGGGTCATTTTACGAGTTGTCTATTTTCATTTTTTGTAGACCGAAGTCAATATCGCGGAATGTCAAATAACAATATATGTTGGTAATTGTTACATAGAATGAATTCTATTTGTTTTCTATTATTTTTTTTAATTTACATATACAGTAAGTATGGTCTTCGTATGTCTGGAAAAAATGTACATAACGATACAGTCAATTTTACGAGTGGCTACAAGAAAAATCATCCCATGTGAGCCATATGTCGTTTTTTTAGTGTAAGTTTGGAGTAGGTTAAAGAAAAAAAATGTACTTGCAAAATTTTCTCAACACGGGTTTAGCTTACTAACTTAATGTTTAAACTTTTGTACTTTTTATAACAAATGTTTTTTGTGAAATATAGCGATAGGGGTTGGGGGGGGGGGGGGGGGCAAAGTGGCAAACTCGCCCAAAAATAGAGAAATCAATTTCATCGCTTCAAAATTGCCATCAATTTGTTTATAAAGAACTCACTTTTCAAACTACTTTTGATTATACATTAAAACTACTGATTATTTCTCACACTGAAATTCGAATTTTTTCAGCCAAATACTCGGGCACAGTGATTACTCGGAAGTGTGAGTCCACCCAGACTGTGAAATTCGTCTAAGGTTTATTTCAATGTAAGAACTGCATGATAACTATCAATATAACCATATCGCTTCCTTTTTTTGGTAAAAAAATATTTTTTGTTCGAAGTGACTTAACAAATTCTCGAAATATACACTACCGGCAAAAAGTTTCCAGACACGAGTTCAAAAAGTTCTGGAACGATTTTTCATGTTATTCCGTCGGTAGTCAATATAACCTAATTTTATAAACGGCATTTTGCAGAGAAGAAATTGCGCTTAATTTCCTTTTCTTCAATTTTTAATAATTTTTTTTAAACCAGCACTCTATTCTGGAAACGACCATTTTTCGCCTTTTTCCTCCTTTTCGGGTGGATCCCATTTCCAGAGGAAATTTTTTTCATCCATTTTTTCGAACGAAATCATAAAGGGTAAAGCTCGAGCTTCGTTTTTTTTTTAAATTTTGTACAATTTTTTTCTCCAAAGTTATTCCATTGGTTATGAAAAAAGAGGCAATTAAAAAAATTTCGTTTAACACGAAAATGATAAGAATTTTCGGAAAACTTCAGGATGGAAAAAATTGCATCGGTTTTCGTTGAGTTCACAGGAGTTTTTTCAGATTTTTTCTCCGATTTTTTTATTCTTCCATTTTTCGTCGGAACTTAGATCATTCAATTACCGTTACTCGAAAACTATGGGGTTCTTGATTAAATTTCAAGAAGGCAAAATATTTAATTTTGTTATTTTTAACGCATTGGAATTTTTTCAGATTTTTTGTCGTTCGATTTCGGTGGAACATTAGGTAATTCAATTACCGTCATTTGAGAACTATGGGGGTTCTGATAAAATTCCAGGAGAAAAGAAAGTTTTATTTTTTCATTTTCAATGCAATGGACATTTTGTAGATTTTTTTGAATTTTTTTTCCACTCTTTCTGGTTGCAATTGTATTTTTTTCTAACACTCTATTAGTCTTTCATGTAATTGTTAATCGACTATACTAACTGTTTCACTCCACATATTTCGTCAGTCATGCCATAGTTTTGGAGATGGGCGAATTCGTTAACCAAAGTTTCAACCAGAAAGAGTGGGAAAAAAAATTTCGAAAAAAATCTAAAAAATTTCCAATGCGTTGAAAATGAAGAAATGAAACGTTCTTATCTCCTGATATTGCATGAGAAACCCCATTGTTCCCAAGTGCCGATAATTGAATCACCTGATTCTCGACCGAAATCAAATGAAAAAAAATCTGAAAAAATTTCTATGCGTTGAAAATGGAAAAATAAAATATTTTACCCTCCTCCTTTTACCCATAATTCTCGAGTTATGGTAATTGAATGATCTGAGTTCCGATCAAAAATGGAAGAAAAAAAATTTCGGAGAAAAATTAAAAAAAAAATCCCGTGAACGCAACGAAAACCGATGGAACTTTTTCCGATGCAAAATTTAAATAAAGGAAATGAAGCTGAATTTCTCCCCTCCAAAGTGCGGTTTATTACATAAGTTTATGTTGACTACCGGCGAAATAGCATAAAGAACCGTTCTAGAACTTTTTTGAACTTTTGTCTGTAGGTCGTGTACATTCATCGGGTTACCTATTTTTTTCCGTTTAACATAATAGGAAAACATCATAATATCAATAGCATGACCACGTATCATCATTTTTCAGTCAATTCTTTTCTACACTTCAAAAAATTTGTGGTACCAACTGAAAAGTGTGAGTGGTAACAAAATCGGTTTTGATTTTTGTAAAAGTAACACCACACAAAATCAAAGCCTATTCGGATCGGTCGAATTTCGTTGAACGATTTCCAGATTGAACCAGCAAACATGATCATTCCAGTTTAAGATCTCTAAGAACAAAGAAATCGATTAAAATATGATGATACGTGATCATGCTATTGATATTATGGTGTTTTCCTATTATATTAAAGGAAAAAATTGGTAACCCGATAAACAAATATTTCGAGAATTTATCAAATAACTTGAAAACAAAAGAAATCGAAACAATATGCGTTATGATAATATTGATAGTTATTATGCTACTTTTACATAAAAATAAACTTTAGACGAATTCCAAAGCCTGGATTTGGGTGGACTTGTACTTCCTAATATACACTGTGCATTAATATGACTAAAAAAATCCAAATTCCAGCGTAAGAAATGATCAGTAGTTTTAATGTATACCGTATACTTTTTTCTCATAGACCTAAGTCGTCGTCATTGCATGTCAAATTATAATCCCTATTGACAACTATCACGAATATGAAAAAAAAAACAATGTTACTTTATATTATTACGATTTTAATCAACGTTTTATTACGTTCAATTTGGACGAGACGAAACGAAAGGAAACATACATACCAACAAAATCGTATTATAATAATTTTGACTAATTTCTAGCAAGATGTAGGGGTGGGGGGATGGCAAAGTGGAATACGCCGCAAAAAACTAAAAAAATCGATTGATTCACTTCAAAATTGTCATTAATTTATCTACGAATAACTCACCTTTCAAACCATTTGATGGTTTGAATATATACTAAATACGGCAGTAGGACAACTCTATTCTTTATTTCCATAATCTTAAAGAACTCTATAGCAAATATCTATAATCCAATACATCTCCATTCATAAATATCTCTAATCAAGAGAACTTTGAAGGTAATTGAACTACACTCATACATAATCATGTTCTCAAATACGTCTTTGTTAAATTATCTCTAATCCAAATCATTTCGATGTTTAAATATCTGTATTTAAACAAATGTCTATTCGAATACATCTCTAGTCATATGCATCTCTACTCTTAAATATTTGCAAAAAAATCTCTAATCCAATACAACTCTTATCTTTTACAACTTCATTTCGATACAACTCTGTGAAATAAGTGACAATTGTCTCTTATAATTATTTCACATGTTCAATTGTCACTTATTATTATTTAATATATAATTAAATTAATATATTTAATTGTCACTCATTATTATTTCACTTATTATTATTTTCATTATGACTCTGTGATAAGTGATAATTATCACTTATTTCACAGAGTTGTATCGGGATAAAGTTGTAAAAGATGAGAGTTGTATTGGATTAGAAATTTTTTTGCAAATATTTAAGAGTAGAAATGAATATGATTAGAGATGTATTCGAATAGACATTTGTTTAAATACAGATATTTAAATATAGAGATGATTTAGATTAGAGATGATTTAACACAGAGTTATTTGAGAATAGTATTATTTATGAGTGTAGTTCAGTTACCTTCAAAGTTCTTTTGATTGGAGATATTTATGAATGGAGATGTATTGGATTATAGATATTTGCCATAGAGTTCTTTAAGATTATAGAAATAAAGAATAGAGATGCATAATATATTGATTGAAATGGATATACACGAGTTGTGGCCTCCGGTTTAGCGTAGTGGCTTCCGGATTTGGAGGTCGAAACGTTACTTGGCTGTACACATACGGAGGCAAGTTTAGCGCAATGCATATATATTTATATGTATGCGAATCGTATATCAAAAAAGATAATTGAAATTACATTAAAAAATATATTAAATCATATACTCTATATATACTCTATTTATATTACTTTTATATATATTTGTTGTATATATGCGAATCATATATCAAAAAATGTAATTGAAATTATATTAATTAATATATTACATTATATAACATGATCGGCGAAAATGTATATACATTTTCTTATATCTTCTCATATATTGAAGGGTATATTTTAATATAATAAAAATATAATTTCAAGTATATAACGCCGGGTATATAGTTTTTCCGTACGGGATACTTAGATGATGAATATATCATTATTTCTAAACTTCTGTCACCATAGATGCTATAAAAAACGCATTATGCCCAACTGGCAACAGGCCTCGGAAAATAGCTCGTTTAGTTTATATAAAATCATAGTGTAACACTTAGTACTTTTTATCGTGCACACAATATTGTTATTGTATTATTTAATAATATCGTTTCGAAATTATTATATTAAGGGTTTTATTTGAATCGGACAGACGGTTTGGAACCGAATGAAACGGTATGGATTGGTGATCTTCAATGACATTTTGTGCCATTTGATGACAAAACGGATGAAATAGTGTTGGAAAAGACATAGCGTAGTGTGTAGTTTGAAGGTATCGAATCGAACGAGGCGTATTGTTAGAACACGATTACTTGAAAGAACACATCTGCAAGATGTATCGGCGGTTGATTAAACATACCTGACAAAGAGCTTGTTTTCACAAAACTATTGGCTCGTAGCAATCTGTGTCAGTTCTTAAAATTTAACTCTTAACATTTTGATCATCCGCACTCGTTCCAAAAGATTTTTACATTTACATAAAACGGAACGAATAAAAATAAAATAAAACGAATTTTCATGTGACACAAACTCGAAATTTTTTCAGAAATTTTATTCAATTAAACTATTTTTCACACTTAAGTCTATCTTGCAAGCGATCGATTATGGATTTTCCCCATTCTCTAATCGATGGAGAATGGGGTTTATTTTTCGACAAGTTCCACAGTATACGCTTTTTTAAAGGTAAGACGTTAAAATTCACGGAATCGTGGTTCGGAATTACGATTGATTCAGTTCTCGTCTTTTTTACAACGGAACCGTTTGTTTTTTGCATATTTCCGACCTTTGTGGAATGATCGGTTGCTGTCTCTTCTTTCTTTTTTTCTAACAAGTTTCTTTTTCTGTCCGACCGTAAGAAGTAGCGAGCTCGACAAACTTTGTCCTCAATTTGTTGTTCTTTTTCCGTTTCTGAAGTTTGCAAAGGTTTAATTGTTTTCATATCACACTTAAACGGATAGCTTGATAACCGTTTTGGTGGTCCGAAGTTGGGATTACACTTATAGCGGTGAATATACTAATCTCCTTTTGTTACGGACTCCAAATCTTTCATAAAAATGAGAATAATAAAATAATTAAAATATAATAAATAAATAATAAATAATTTTAAAAAATATAGAAAATATAATAATATAAATTAAAAAAAATAAAGAAAATAAAAAACCATTGTCTGAAAGCAATCATCTGGGGGTGCTATGAACAAACTGGCCTCTAGGCGGTGTTACCGCTGCAACGAAATGGGCCATCTGCTTTTTATTCATCATCATATCATCATGCTTTTTATTAAAACTATTTCTGTATTGTATTTCTCTAAACTTCTAATGAAAGTGAGTTTACCCTATTGAGATAAAATCATCATATGCTCTGTTCATATATGTATTACGTATATTGTATATGGGGCATTCCATGCCAAACCGGTCAATCCTTGACCCCGACCATTTTTGATTTTGTCGAAATTTTTTCATTTTCAAGTAACTACTGAAAGGAATTTTTAAGGCATTTTTTTAGATTTTTATCTCAACCCGTTTAAAAATAATAAATTTTTCAAAATTTCGCACGAAATTTTTTTAAATGCTCATAACTTTTTCAGCAACAGAGATATCATAATAAAATCGAAGGTAATTTTTTTTGCCTTGAATTATAGTTTCGTAAAAAAAATACAAAAAAAAATTCAAAAGGCAATTTCATATATTTTTTTTTTTTAGTTTTAATCCAAAAATATTTTTTTTTCAAAACTTGGACCATTTTGATTTTTTTGAAAAAATTCACCTTTTTTGTAGACATATTTTTACATGTCTCGAAAAATTAACAGCTTGCGATATCCATCCCTTCTATTTTTTTCACATTTTTTACCACGTGTGAACCAATAATAAAGTGTTGTCAATCCTGGATTATACTTTTTATATTTTTTTTCCACTCATAATTCCATTCCTCAAGAAATTATGAATGACAAAAGTTAGTAAATAAATATTGGTACTGATTTCCATGTTTTTTTTTTCAGTTTTCAAACAAACATTTTTTTTTTTACAACTTGGGCCATTTTGATTTTTCTGAAAACACTCACCATCTTTTACGACACATTTTTACACGTCCCAAAAAATCCGCAGCGTATGATATCCATAAATTCTATTTTTTTTTAAATTCTCTACCATGTGTAAAACAATGATTATTAATTATTAGTCTTTATTCATGAATATCAAACGCTGCGGATTTTGTGGGACATGTAAAAATGTATCGTGAAAGATGGTGAATTTTTTCAGAAAAATCAAAATGGCCCAAGATGTGAAAGCAAATGTTTGGTTGAAAACTAAAAAAACATGGAAATCAGTTCCAATATTTATTTATTAATTTTTTTCATCCATAATTTCTTAAAGAATGGAATTATGAATGGAAAAAAAACAATAAATAAATATAATTCAAGATTGAGTTCAAGATTGAATTCAAGATTGATAATTATTGGTTTATACGTGGTAAAAAATGAGAAAAAAATAGAAGGGATGGATATCACAAGCTGTGAATTTTCTGAGACATGTAAAAATATGTCTACAAAAAAGGTGAATATTTTCAAAAAAATCAAAATGGTCCAAGCTTTGAAAAAAAAATATTTTTGGATTAAAACTAAAAAAAAAACTCTGAAATTGCCTTTTGATAATTTTTTTTGTATTTTTTTTAAGAAACTGCAATTAAAGTCGAAAAAAATTACCTTCTATTTTATTTTGATATCGCTATTGCTGAAAAAGTTATGAGTATTTAAAAAAATTTCATGCGAAATTTTGAAAAATTCATTATTTTTAAATGGGTTGAGATAAAAATCTAAAACAATTCCTAAAAACTCCTTTCAGTAGTTACTTGAAAATGGAAAAATTTCGACAAAATCGAAAATGGTCGGGGTCACGGACTAACCGGTTGGGCATGGAATGCCCCACATGAAGTACGAATATGTAATATTCGTACTACATTCCGTACGAAATGTAAAATTCGAAAGAAGAATATATAATGCGTAGCATAAAATGTTCACATTTTACGTAGCATAAAATATTCACATTTTATGCTACAAAATTCATTTGTATAATAATCGGGATGAAAATTACCATTCAATTTTTTTACAGCATGAGGTGAATTCAAAAGTCTCATGGAAATATGTTTATTTTTTTTGCAACATTTTTGAGGTTTTTTTATTCTAGATTATAGCAAAAAAAAATTGTAGTGGAAATTCAAGTGGTGGGGAAGATGAAACCTTTTTCATGAAAGTCTCTTATTATATACTGAACTGCTTAATTGTTTCAAAAAATGTTATACGTGTAGCCCGGTAATTGAAGATGACGGTGCCGATGATAACTCGTATTCGTTGAAAATGTCATTTATATTAGTATATAATGCTGTTTTAAATCGATTAGTTAGTTTCATAGGAAAATTAAACTAATTCATTTCAATGTTGTCGAATCCAATACGAATTCTATTTAACGATATTATGGAGCAATACTTTGAAGATATGGAAGAATTTTTCACACTGTTCAACTGATTGGCAAAACAAGTTTTACAATTAGTCCATGCACAAAAATAGCCAAAGTGCCTTTTTCTATTCCAATCGGACAAACGATGTGGAAAATTTCCTCATTCGTAATTTCCAGCTATCTTTTATACTCTTCTTGTCGACTCGTATATAAATCAATAAATGGCTAAATTTACTAATGATAAAGTTAATAGTTATATTTTCTCTTTTATTCACCTCGCTGTTTGCATTAAATAAGTGCATCTCATATATATTCAGTTCTTTGAAATCTCCGTCGGATTTTAAAATATAACTTTGAAATAAAAATATATGAGGCACTTCAAAATCACCTGATGTAAAAAAGTCAAATAAAAATTATATTTAACATTACAAAATGCACTTTTTTCTAAAGAATTTTGTAACTGAAAAATCTGAACATTTGCATACTATGAATTTGTCCCAATTAAGCAAACTCATTCCCATTAAATAGTATCAAATAGCAAAAATCCCCTCCCGGGGAAAAAAACCTGGACAAGTACATTGGTGGTCCCTCGTTTCCCTATGATATCACAAAAAATCCAAAACCCCACTTAAATTTTTTTTTTAAATCTTTACTAATTTTATTCATATCCCGGAGGGAAACCAACCATATAGATCACAAAATATCCGGCCAAAAAAGCAGACTTCCCAATAAATGTTACTTTGAATTTATTCCCACAGAACAAAACAAGAATCAAAACATTAAAAAATCAGCGTTATCAAGATGAGAAAAATACCACTTATAATTGGTGTGTAAGAAGTATCAATAGTCTAGAAAAAAATGAAAAAAGGTCGACATCTAAGTTACGTGCAGCAGTAAAATTTATGATATCAGTACTAGGACAAGTATTTCTTTGGTGACTGAGAAGATATCAATATGGACGTACCGGCAACGTAGGGCATGCAGTTGGTGCATTGCTTCTGGGATCTCCTAAGTCGAGTAGCTACTTTTGTTTTGGCTATGGCGCGACCAATGTTGCCAAATGGTATTTACTTTTATGACCTAATGAAACAATATTGCCCGTGCCATGGCTAAAATAACGAAAAACAAGCAGGAACAGGAAGTTTCGCATAAGATCCCATGCTTTTTTAATGTTAAAAAAAAACTTTAATTTATGTCTGTACATGATAGCACAGTTTTGTTTGATTGGTAATAATTTGATGAACGTTCACCACCGTAAGTTGAGCGTATACGCACAGAGTACTTGTCCGGCCCATAACTTTTTATTAAAATTGCTCATTCCAGTAAAAATCAGAGGTCTCTCTCGAAAATCAAGGGTTATAAATACGCACTTTTTCATTGTTGGTACTGTCTTATTTAATTTTTATTTTTTTATGATTAATCCCGCATAACGGTTTAAATTCTTATTTTCAAAACATAAAGGGCTATTTTGATAGCTGGCGCCCAAGAACGTCAAAATGAAACGAACGGAGGGGGATTATTTTGTGTGAAATTTGCGTGATCTTAAAACTTTGGATACAAATTTGACGGTGCATTCATAGCCTGCATTGATCTTTTGACCATTCACCAGTGGTTACTTAGATCTTCTACTAATAAATAGTAGCTTTCCAAAGTATAATAACTTTCATTGCTGGCAATAGTAGTTTTCGAAAGTATGATACGCTACATTGCTGGCAATGGTTTACTGACAAGGAAAGGTACTTTGGTGTCCCCCTCCGATTTTGATAATTTTTATATATGTTATAGTCCATCGAAAATTAAGAGACACGTAATTTTTTTTATCGGCTTAAAGTTATTTTTAAGGGGTGAAATCGACCCCCAAAGTTGAGCATGTTTTGCATCTGGTAGAGTGTTTCATATAGAAGCACTTAACCGATCGTAACGAAACCAATTGCAAAACGTTTTTCACGTCAAATAACCTGTATATAATGTTCAACTTCTTATGCACCCCTATTACATGGGGATGATTCACCCCCGAATATCCAGAATTCTTTTGTATAAAAAAAACTTGCAATCCGATTTCAATAAAACAAACGCCATTTTGCAGAGCAAAAAAAATAAAATTGACGTATTTTTGGGTTTTTCTCAGATTAAAAAAATTAAGGGGGTAAAACACCCTTAAAATGTCAAATTTCATTTTGAGCACTGTCCCCTTCCGATTTCAATATTTTTTTTATAAAATGTAGCTTATCGAAAAATAAGACCACCTATTATTTTTATTGGCTCAAAATTATTTTTAAGGCGTGAAATCAACCCCCAAAGTTGGGCATGTTTTGCATCTGGTAGAGTGTTTCATATAGAAGCACTCAACCGATCGTAACGAAACCAATTGCAAAACGTTTTTCACGTCAAATAACCTGTATATAATGTTCAACTTCTTATGCACCCTTACTTACTGCAGGGGGGTGAACCACCCCCTGACATTCATAATTTTTTGTATAAAAGAAAAATTGTCATTCGATTTCAATGGAAAAACCAACATTTTGAAAAGCAAAAAAAAATTATAGTGAATGTGTCTAGATTTTTCCAATAAAAAAAATTAAGCGGGTAAAACACCCCTAAAATCTCAAATTTCATTTTACGCACTTAAATGATAAAATTCAATTCAATTGGTCTCATTATCATTGCGTATCGACTTATATGCTAAATAATATTTATTTCGCATGTACATCGGCTTTTTAATTATATGAAAAATTGAGTACTCCTACATCTTCGGTGGTCGTGAGCTTCACGATTTTTTATTTTTGTATACACATGGTCTGTACACAAATATATATATATAGGTTATACATAGGCGCTAAAATCTTTCATGTAGTAAAAATAGATTCCAATTCAAATTTTCGTTTCAATTATCATTCCTGAACTTAATGATTATATTTTGAACAGTAATGATGTTCTTCGAAGAAATGTTTGAAACAAAGTGACTTTTTACACCATGAACATCTTACTACAGCCACATTTGTGCAGCCTTCAATTTCACATTGTGTTTGAGATGACATACCAAAAGCGAATTCAACGGGATTTTCGAAATGCTCAGGTCGTTCTTCTATGTACCCACTTTTGAACCAGGCATATCGAAATAAATTTTCGTACCTCGGAGATGATAATTGATTATGTACTAGAGATTGCAGCTTGATTATATTATTTCGTAAATGTAGACTTAAATCATAATCAAGTAACATGACACTGTCTGAAAAATGTCTGACATAATTTTTCCAAATTCTAAATCCGAAGACATCAAGTGGCTGGATATTCCCTGTTGTTCCTTTCGGTATGATCATTGTAACAATTTCTTTGTTATGTGGTGTAACTTCCGTGACAACACTAGGGCAATGTCCACTCCATGAGTCTATTAAAAGCACACTTTTCTCACCGACATTTGGGAAGAACACTTCTTGAAGCCATACTTTGAAATGTTCTATAAATCAATATGTAAAAATTAATAGCACATCTATTTTTTATATTTGAATATTACATACCAACGTACCTGATGTAGCCTTGCCAGATTTTGAAACACTTATAAAAACATTGGGAGGTCGAAAAATGGTTCGTTCTACGATTGGCCCCAACCGCCCGGATGGCTCTTTTAAAATTATCAGAAGAGGTGACAACAATTTTCCTGCTGCTGATATTGTCGGCTGGATGGTGTAGCTATGGGTTGTCGCTGAAACGGATTGTACAAGGCATTCTACTTGTTTTGTACCTTCTTCTGTTAACGTTCGCCCTGAATGGACTTCTAATTGGAAACCACTTTGATCAGAATTATAAATATTTTCCAAGCCATATTCCTCAATTTTCAATTGAACTGCGGAGACAAATTTATTAGCATCGTTTTGTAATATGTCCTTTGATTCGAGAGTCTTTCTTGTCACGAATTTATTTATTTTTCTACTTGTTATTCGATGAACTTTTTTAAACTTTTTTATCCATGTTGGCGAAGCCCTGAAACGCAAATTCTCATGCCCAATCAATTTTTGGGCTTGTAATGCCCATCTCCGAAGATCGATATCGTGTACAATGAGACCTGCTTCTATGGCGCTTTTTAAATTATCGATTGTATATTCAGAAATGCGCGACAATTTTTCCTTGTAAGTTCCGCCTTTATTAATTTGTTGAGCCCAGCGCCTTAATTGGCGCACAGATTTAACGAGTTTAAATCGGTTTTGGACTGTTTCTATTTTCCTATTTTGTTTCGTTTTTGCACTTCTCCAGTACTCAACAGCTCTTTGTTTGTAGTCGTAGCTCAAATCTTCTTCATCGTCAGTACACGTTTCAGGGCTTAATGGAGATTCTCCAAGACCCCATTCGATGTCATTATCTTCGACAGGTTCTACTATGACATCTCTAAACGGTTCTTGAAAATCTAATGTCGTATCTTCGACGATTTCTAACTGATTGAACTCTGCCATAGAGGCCTTCAGAATTTCCGCGAAACTCTCTTTCAATTCCACTTCATTATTGTTAACAGGACTGTCAGGAATGTTCATTACCTCGAATGTAAGAAACAACAGTCTTATTACGTTCATTGGATTGATGGACATGTTAATAACAATACGGTATTCACGATAGCGGACACGATAATGACTGATCAACAGTCGAACAGCAACTTAACTTCTGGAATAATATAAAGTCAGTTTTACCTTTTTCATCTTGAGTGGGCGGTTTGATCTGACATCACCACGAAAACAGCATTTTTATTTGGTTTTCGGATATACCTCAAACATTAGCCTGAGCGAACTGGCTTTTTCAAGAATACTTGGGGTCGAGCCACTATAGCGGTTCTTGATATGAATAAGAATATGGCAAGGCATGAGCCAGCTTTGTTTACATTCTGGGCGGTGAATTGCTGATGCGACTCTTTTGATATTTGAGTTTTTTTTTTATTTTCGTAAATCGTTCAAAATAGAAACTTATATAAATAGAACGGATACCAACACTTCTTTATAAACGTGAAGCATGTCAGAAGGGCAGCGGATGTACATGCGAAATAAATATTATTTAGCATATAAGTCGATACGCAATGATAATGAGACCAATTGAATTGAATTTTATCATTTAAGTGCGCAAAATGACATTTGAGATTTTAGGGGTGTTTTACCCCCTTAATTTTTTTTATTCGAAAAATCTAGACACATTCACTATAATTTTTTTTTGCTTTTCAAAATGTTGGTTTTTCCATTGAAATCGAATGACAATTTTTCTTTTATACAAAAAATTATGAATGTCAGGGGGTGGTTCAGCCCCCTGCAGTAAGTAAGGGTGCATAAGAAGTTGAACATTATATACAGGTTATTTGACGTGAAAAACGTTTTGCAATTGGTTTCGTTACGATCGGTTGAGTGCTTCTATATGAAACACTCTACCAGATGCAAAACATGCCCAACTTTGGGGGTTGATTTCACGCCTTAAAAATAATTTTGAGCCAATAAAAATAATAGGTGGTCTTATTTTTCGATAAGCTACATTTTATAAAAAAAATATTGAAATCGGAAGGGGACAGTGCTCAAAATGAAATTTGACATTTTAAGGGTGTTTTACCCCCTTAATTTTTTTAATCTGAGAAAAACCCAAAAATACGTCAATTTTATTTTTTTTGCTCTGCAAAATGGCGTTTGTTTTATTGAAATCGGATTGCAAGTTTTTTTTATACAAAAGAATTCTGGATATTCGGGGGTGAATCATCCCCATGTAATAGGGGTGCATAAGAAGTTGAACATTATATACAGGTTATTTGACGTGAAAAACGTTTTGCAATTGGTTTCGTTACGATCGGTTAAGTGCTTCTATATGAAACACTCTACCAGATGCAAAACATGCTCAACTTTGGGGGTCGATTTCACCCCTTAAAAATAACTTTAAGCCGATAAAAAAAATTACGTGTCTCTTAATTTTCGATGGACTATAACATATATAAAAATTATCAAAATCGGAGGGGGACACCAAAGTACCTTTCCTTGTGAGTCGCATTTTCAGAAATTTCATAACTGACTGCACTTTATGTTAATGCAATTTTATGATGACTACGAACACCATTTTAGTCCGATTGAATCGACGTTGAATGTTGCGTATGATACAAGGCCATTCTGAAATTCGCAGAAGAATTGATTTTCTTATAAATTTCTGACGGCGAAAAGCAACGCATGCAACGAAAAGCACCTCCAATTTGATTTTCACTTGAATGAGCAATTTTAATAAAAAGTTATGGGCCGGACAAGTACTCTGTGCGTATACGCTCAACGTACGGTGGTGAACGTTCATCAAATTATTACCAATCAAACAAAACTGTGCTATCATGTACAGACATAAATTAAAGTTTTTTTTTAACATTAAAAAAGCATGGGATCTTATGAGAAACTTCCTGACCCTGCTTGTTTTTCGTTATTTTAGCCATGGCGCGGGCAATATTGTTTCATTAGGTCATAAAAGTAAATACCATTTGGCAACATTGGTCGCGCCATAGCCAAAACAAAAGTAGCTACTCGACTTAGGAGATCCCAGAAGCAATGCACCAACTGCATGCCCTACGTTGCCGGTACGTCCATATTGATATCTTCTCAGTCACCAAAGAAATACTTGTCCTAGTACTGATATCATAAATTTTACTGCTGCACATAACTTAGATGTCGAACTTTTTTCATTTTTTTCTAGACTATTGATACTTCTTACACACCAATTATAAGTGGTATTTTTCTCATCTTGATAACGCTGATTTTTTAATGTTTTGATTCTTGTTTTGTTCTGTGGAAATAAATTCAAAGTAACATTTATTGGGAAGTCTGCTTTTTTGGCCGGATATTTTGTGATCTATATGGTTGGTTTCCCTCCGGGATATGAATAAAATTAGTAAAGATTTAAAAAAAAAAATTTAAGTGGGGTTTTGGATTTTTTGTGATATCATAGGGAAACGAGGGACCACCAATGTACTTGTCCAGGTTTTTTTTCCCCGGGAGGGGATTTTTGCTATTTGATATCACTTCTTTTTTCTGTAGTATTTTCATATATTTCGCTTTATATAGACTCTAATAGAGTACGTATATAACAAATAAACATACAAGGTGTTTGCATCATTACATCATCGATTTATTTCAATGTCAGGAATCAGTACTGCTCACACTACTAATTCGACATAAGAGAATGAGACAGATTTTCTACCATAAATTCATTGTTATTGAGGTTGTTTAAATATAGCAGCGTTTCGTTCCTGTGATAAGAAAAAAGTTATAATGTTTTCAAAAGAGTTAACTACAGACTCGAAGTATTTTCGAGATGTTAGTAAATCGTTGATAGGTTATTATTCTATTATAGCTTAGCAGGAAAGTGTTATAGAAGAAACCTCAAGTACCAGTTTTTCCCCAAGACAAAATTTCAGAAAATTAAATACTTTATCATTAGCTTTCAAGTTGTGTATTAGAATAAGGCATTTATGGGCGAAAAGGCAGCGAGGATATTAGCAATTTCGGTCTAAGCTACAAATAGATAATTATATTTAACTTTACTGTCAGGAGCCTCAGAATTATTATTCTTCCAATGATGAAATGACGGAAGAATATGATGCATCGTCCTTGACTTATAAAATGTTTTATAAAACATAGAAAAAAATTAGATTAAAATAAATTCGGCCGAAGTACTTGACGAATGTTTTTTCACTTAATTTACATAATGTATCGGTCATGGTGACAACCTCGCCAAGCACTTCGGCCGAAATTCTTTTTCATCTAATTTTTTTTCGTTTGCAATCTTTTTTTGCTTCAGACTCTTATTAATACAGAGTTGTTATTTTCATTCTGGTAGGTAAAACAACTGCATTTTCGAACTTGATTCTTTTCTCTATCAACATTCAACATTATTTAAAGATTTTGTTACACGATAAAGCCTCCCATATTTGGCCACATATATTTTAGTATAACTCCATTTATTTTATAACTTTTTGCGAAACCCAACCTTAGCTTTTCGCGAGGATTAACTCATTTGGTTTTGTGTGATTTGAATTTATTTGATACATTTTTTGAGAGTGGTCACTTTTCTTACTTTTTGATAGGGTTTGATTTTCTCAGGGATTTTTGCGAGAAAAGGTTTTTGCAGTGTATGTATATTCGTGGAAAAATATGGGAATGGCGGTCAACAAATGTACTTGTCCAGGTTTTTTCCGCGAGGGGGATTTTTATGCATGATATGATTCGTTTTTTCTCGTTCTTTTCGAACATCTCGCTTTATATAGATTAGAAAAAGGTTATATTCGGAAATTATCGCGTTTTCATTTCCAAACCCTGACCCCTTCTACTTCGAGTTTGGTTTTTTTCCCATGAAATAAAGGGACACGTGTTTTGGAATTTTCAATTTGGCATTTTTTTTATTCTCGAGCCAGTCAAATTGTTTTGACATTTCGATTTACGTTTCTGGAATCAGGCTAAAATAAGTCGGGAACTGGGAGTCTGATACAAAAATGTACAAAGATTTTGAGGGCAAGATTAGAAGAGTCAGAATTCTTCCATAGAATTTGTAGCAATTTGAATTTGTGCTTATCAAAGAAACATATTAAATAGCAGTATCTCCTTATTATATTTGTATGAAAAGTGAAAAAACATATTGCACTTTAAGCCCAACAAAGTTCAGAAAATTTGGATGTATCTATTGCGTTCCGAGGACAGAAATTTTAATCCCATCCAAAAATGAGCAGCAGAAGACTTTTGGTAATAAATTTTTCAATTCATAATGCCACAATCAGAGACAGAAAGTGGAAATACTTGGCGCACATGTCGCTTCACAAAATGTTAAAAGTTTGTAGATATCGGCTACATTCCCATGATACATATTTTGATACAAATTTTGATATTTATAATAATAATGGCCGTGAAAGCTTCAAAACTAGAACTTACATATATTTTAATATTATCTTTGAATATTGGAAAGTTCAGAAAGTATGTTATGGATATTTTAAAACAATAAATTCAACAAAGCGGTCAAACTTAGATCAGTACTATGCCCAAGAAAATGGATCGAGTTGAGTTGTACCAGTTGCATTATGTTCGTGCAAATTTTCATACCATCACAACCAGAGCATCCGTAGAGCAAATCTTTTTGAAAATATTTTTCAATTCGTTATGCCACAATAGGAGCCAAAAAGTAGAAATACTTTGAACACATGTTGCTCCAGGAAATTTCCAAAGTTTGTAAGTATACGTTGCCTTCCAGTGAAACGAATTTTTATACTTCCAGAAAAAAAGGAATCAAAGACTTTCTGACAATTTTTTGAATTAATCATGCCACAACTCAAGCATACCACACATTGGGCTCAATAAAGTTTATGAGCTTTGAAGGTCCTACATTTTTTTGAATTAATTACAGGAGATAAAAGCAACTATCGTAAATGTAATTCCGGCAATCGACCATAAAATGTGATGTGAATAAATATTCGTCCACATTGGTTTCATCTCGATACGTAAAAAGTCATTCATTTTATGCGTATTGATCTGGGTTATTGAGAACCAAACATCGCATCTTGTTGTCGGGATAATTTTTTCGTTAAGATTTTAATGAATCCAAGTAGAACAACTCGCAGTACTACTTGGATTCATGTAAATATCAACGAAAAAATTATCCCGACGATAGAAATGGATGGCAGATTTTTTTCCGAAATTTTTCGCTCTAGATAAATGAAACATGAAAGAACCAGTTTTACGTAATTGAATAGAAAACGTATCGAATCCATTGTAAAAAAAGTTTATGCATTTCTTCATTCCTATTTTTATCAACAAGGTGAAATTATGATATTTGCAAATACCATTTATAATAATAATGGCTGTGAAAGCCTCAAAACTAGAACTTACAGATATTTTAATATTATCTTTGAATTTTGAAAAGTTCACTAAGTATGTTATGGATATTTTAAAACAATAAATTCAACAAAGCGGGCAAACTTAGATCAATACTATGCCCAAGAAAATGGATCGAGTTGAGTTGGACCAGTTGCATTATCTTCGTGCAAATTTTCGTACCATCACAACCAGAGCATCCGTAGAGCAAATCTTTTTGAAAATATTTTTCAATTCGTTATGCCACAAGAGGAGCCAAAAAGTAGAAATACTGAGCACACATGTTGCTTCAGGAAATTTGCAAAGATTGTAAGTATACGTTGCGTTCCAGTGAAACAAATTTTTATACTTCCAGAAAAAAAGGAACCAAAGACTTTCTGACAATTTTTTGAATTAATCATGCCACAACTCAAGCATACCACACATTGGGCTCAATAAAGTTTATGAATTTTGCATGTAGCCATTACTTTTCGAAGCCAAATTTTAATCCCATCCAAAAATGAGCAACCGAAGAATTTTCATAATAAAATGTTCAAGTCCTAATAATGCCACTATTCGAGCAAAAAAGTGGAAATCTTGGGCACACTTGTCACTTCACAGATATTTCAAAGTCTGTACGTATCTGTTGCAATTCAATGATACAAATTTTGATAATATCAGTAAAAACACATCCTTCCTGAAACTTCCTGAAACAATTTTTCAAAATTTATTATGCTGCAACTAAAGTGGGGAAGTGATAAAATATAGCTCAATAGAGCCAAATGAAATTCTGAAATTTTGCATATATTCATGGCGTTCCGAAGACAATAATTTTGATCCCATTGACAAATGAGCAACCGCAGAATTTTCATAACAAAATTTTTAATTCGTAATCCAACAATCGGAGCCAAAATGTGGAAATATTTGGTACATTTGTTACTTTACAGAATTTTCAAAATCTGTAGGTATCTGTTGCCATCCAATGCTATAAGTTTTGATAATATCAATAAAAAAACATCAGAAGACTTCCTGAAACAATTTTTCAAAATTCATTATGCTACAACTAAATTAGGGAATTGAAAAAATGTAGCGCACATTGGGCCCAACAAAATTCTGAAATTTTGCATGTATGCGTGGCATTCTGAAGCCAGCAATTCTTAACCCATCGACAAATGAGTAGTCGAAGAATTTTTATAACAAAATTTTCAATTCCTAATGCCATAATCGAAACCAAAAAGGAAAAATACTTGGCACATCTGTCGCTTCACAGTATTTTCAAAGTCTGTAGGTATTCATTACAATTCATTTATACAAATTTTGATAATATCAGTAAAAACACATCGGAAGACTTCCTGAAACAATTTTTGAAAATTCATAATACAACTAAAGTGGGGAAGTGAAAAAATAGAGCGCATATTGAGCCAAACAAAATTCTGAAATTTTGCATATATTCATGGCATTCCAAAGACAATAATTTTGATCTCATCGACAAATGAGCAGCGGAAGAATTTTCATAACAAAATTTTCCATTCATAATGCTAAAATCGGAGGCAAAAAGTAAAAATACTTGGTACATTTGTCGCTTCATACAATTTCCAAAGTCTGTAGGCATTCGTTGCAATTCAAAGATATAAATTTTGATAATGTCAGAAAAAACACATCTGAAGACTTTCTGAAATAATTTTTTAAAATTCATTATGCTACAACTAAAGCGGGGATGTGAAAAAAATATAGAGCATATGGAGCCAAACAAAATTCTGAAATATTGAATATATCCATGGTGTTCCAAAAACAATATTTTTGATGCCATTGACAAATGAGCAACCGACGAATTTTCATAACAAAATGTTCAATTCATAATGCTACAATTGGAGCCAAGAAGTGGAAATACTTGATACATTTGTCGCTTCACAGAATTTTTAGAGTCTATAGGTATTCGTTGCAATCCGAAGATACAAATTTTGATAATACCAGGATATGGACTATATACCGCCATAGTCTTTTGACATAAGGATATATTATACAAGCCATTTTCACATAAAGATATATCATTACTTACTACGGTTATCATCCAGCGGCATCCATATATATCCAGATGCAGATTGACAGTGTATTTGTCTATTAATTCATCAAACGCGAGATAATTCTACACCATATTTTGGATAGAAAAGCGACGTCGAAAATCTTTTGAAATGGACCAACAATTATCATGCAAGGAACATTTTATGATGTACAAATCTTTATTATGGCAAGCGAGGAACATTTTATAATAAAGAGAAAAGGGACCAATAAAATAAATTGTCAACGGTGTAGAGTTAAAAAAAATATTGATTAGACACTGCTCAAAACTCGGCGTGATAATAACAAATCTTGCCATATACATTTTTTTGACACTCATTATTAGTTTTATAGTATCTTTTCCAAATTTACATCGATTCACACCAATCATGATTAACAGTTCAACGTACACCATTTCATAGTTATCAAAGAAACGAAAAGAATGATTGCTTAAGAAATCTCATACGAGAAACATTTAATCGCGAAAGAGAAAAGAGATCGCTTTCGTTTCCGTCGTAGAGTTAAGTGTGGAAAATAAAAACTGCAGATCTAACGAGAAAGATCTAACGGAATGGCCAATCACAAGCTCGGAAGGCGTCAACAGGCCTTTCATTGCGTCGTATACAGACATGCCAATACTTCGATGTTAGCATAATCTTGAGCCTGTGCAAAGTTTTTTCTCAGCAAATACGGCATCAATCGTGCTGATTTAGTGCTCAATCGAAGTATTTTTTCGTAATAAATCTCCAGTTCAATTTTCAAATTATTATATGCCTCCTGAGCTTCGTAATTAAAGAAAATGAATTTCAGTTTTTACCCCCGCCACGGCAAATCGTTTTATTCAGAGATAATATACTCGGGCGAGCCTCGGGCCAGCAGACGACAGAGCTGTCAATATACTTGTCCCGAGACTCTTCCGAGTCTCTTGATAAAAGAACTACGAACAAGTATCAAAACTTTAATTTTTTTTGATTTTGTAAAAAAATTTGAAAAAATATTACACTGAAACATCCATTCCAACAGATCAACGGATAGGAAAGTATTCCATAAAAAATGACACCGAGAAATTACTCCAATATCATCAGATTGCACCGAAAGTTTTTCAATAAAAGTAATCATAACGAAACGAGATTTTGTAACAAAAAAAACCGTCCAAGTGCAAGTCGGACTCGCGCACGAAGGGTTCCGTACCATTATCTATAAAAACGGCAAAAAATCACGTTTGTTGTATGGGAGCCCCCTTAAATATTTATTTTATTCTGTTTTTTTAGTATTTGTTGTTATAGCGGCAACCGAAATACATCATCTGTGAAAATTTCAAGTGTCTAACTATCACGGTTCAGGAGATACAGCCTGGTGACATACGGACAGACAGACAGACGGACGGACAGCGGAGGCTTAGTAATAGGGTCCCGTTTTACCCTTTGGGTATGGAACCCTAAAACGTATGCGCACCAAATTTCGAGAGCAAAAGTGTGATTGGAAAAAAGAATTTCGATCGAAGTGCCACATGAATTTTTCTTTTATAACGTTTATTGATCACAAATTATATCTCATGAGCAATAGGGAAAACAAAATTCGTAAAGTACTTATGAATTTTTTTTTCTCGAATCAAATATCGTTTCGCACAAAATTATTTCGCGTCACTTGATTCCATTTTGGGTTGCAAGTGCAAATAGTATTTTCATGTATTTAACCACTCTAGGGTGGTTTAAAACTATGTATAATTCAAACCTAGAGTGGTATCATACACCATTCTCTCGGTTATATAAAAAACGTAGAGAATAGTTTCCCAGTAAACCTTATTATTGCATGCAAGGGACATTTTATGGTAACACAGAAGAGGCACCGTTTTTGACTCCATTGTAGAGTTTACATTCGGAAAATTGGAATATTGAGGCTAGGGTTAAAAAAAAATTATTTATTTAGGCACTGTTCTAAAGTTTATTTATTGAATTACACTTTATTTTTGCACTCTATCACTCTTCTATCTACATATTCAAATCACGTTAACCTAAAGTTTCACTTTAACCAAATAAAACTGCCCGCAATCTTTATAACCTAACGACTGTTCAAAGATATTAATTATTCACCGAATACGAGTTTATCATACACCATTCCCTTATATAGTTATAAAAAAAAAGAAAATGGTTTCTAAATAAACCTTGTTATTGCATCCGAGGAATATTTTATGGTAAAAGAGAAGAGGCACCGTTTTCAACTCCGTTCTAGAGTTTACGTTCGGAAAAATGAATTGTTGGGACTAGGGTTAATAAAAAAAAATATTTATTTAGACACCGTTCAAAATTTTATTTATTGAATCACACTTCATTTTTGCACTATTACTCTTCCATCGGTAATATGATAAAAGTCATTTTAATCAAAAGTTGAAACTGACCACGATCTTTATAACCTCCCAACAAAGATATTAAGTATTCACCGAATACGCGTTTATCATACACCTTTCTCTTACTTATCAAAAGAAAAAAAACAAAGAGAATGGTTTCTAAATAAACCTTATTTTTGCATCCGAGGAACATTTTATGGTAAAAGTAAACAGGCACCGTTTTCGACTCCGTTTTAGAGTTTACGTTCAGAAAAATGGATTGTTGGGTCTAGGGTTAATAAAAAGATATATTTATTTAGACACTGTCCAAAAGTTTATTTATTGAATCACACTTTATTTTTGCACTGTCACTCTTCTATCTATAATAAAAGTCTCTTTAAGCAAAAGTTGTAACTGGCCGCGATCTTTATAACCTCACGACAAAGATATTAAATATTCACCGAATACGAGTTTATAATACACCATTCTCTTGGTTAACAGAAAAAACGAAGAGAATGGTTTCTAAATAAACCTTGTTATTGCATTCGGGGAATATTTTGATGGTAAAAGAGAAAAGGGATCATTTTCGATTCCGTTGTAGCAGAGAGTTTACGTTTGGAAAAAAATTGTAGGGGCTAGGTTTAATTAAAAAAATATTTATTTAGACACTGTTCAATGGTTCATTATTACACTTTATTTTCCCACCATCACTATTCTATCTATATAAAAGTCACTCTTTACTCGTCTATCTATAAACACCACTCTAACCAAAAGTTGAAATTGACCGCGATCTTTATAACCTCATGACTGTTATAAAAAAGATATTGGTCAGCTATCATATGGACGATCGATCGAATATCACCACACTGAACCATGAAATGATTTTTTTTATAAATTTATCGATATAATTGCTCACACGTCCTGCACTTCGTTATGTCAAAACAACGTACAAACTTTATGTTGGCTCCGTACAGAGGAAAGACGAGTCGTCGTGACCAATCGCAACTCGTTGCTTCCGTTGCCGGAGACCGGCTTTTATGGAAATGGGTTTTGATGGGCATCAAAACGCCTTTGATTGTATCGTCTGAGCGCATATACAGACAAGGCAAATTCTTGAATGTAGTAGAATCGAGCATAATCCTAAGCCTGTGCAAAGTTTTTTCTCAGCAATTACGCAACCAATCGTGCTGATTTTAGGCTCAATCGAAAGAGCATCGCTCAATTAGTCAAAAGTTCGCTTTTCAAGCCGCCAAATGACTCCTAGGCTCTACAATTAGCGAAAACGTCATAAATTTGTTACCCCCACCACCGCGAATCGTCTTGTTTAGAGATAATATAGACTCGGCGAGCCTCGGGACAGCAGACGACAGAGCTGTCAATGTACTTGTCCCGAGACTCTACCGAGTCTCTTGATAAGTTTCTATATTCAATTCTTCACGTATACGCTTTCCTGTAGTAACTCAAGCATAAACGGGGTTGAAACTACCTCGATACCTCGGAATTGCTGCCACGTTTTGGTATAAAGGTTTGAAAAAATCGTGCATATTCGTGCATCGTTTCCGTATATGGTAAATATTTACAAGTTACATTTGTAAATATTTAACCCAAATTTTGCTTAACAAGACAGTTTATGGAAAAAATGCCTTAAAATATTAGGGAAAAGCATTAATCTTCAACAGACCCTTAAGCATACTCCAAGAGCTAAGAGTTATTGTTAACCAGTTTTTATGACGTTAGCAAATAAATCAATGAAACACAAAGTAAAAACAGTGTGCGATTTAATCAGTAAAAAAATTGTTCATGCCTTGAAAATATTTCAACGAAATTGTTTATTATGAAACTTGAACTTTTGAGAAACGTTATTGTGCCTTAATTATATTCAATGAAATTTCAAATAACAGTGAAAAACATTAAAACGTCCTGGAAATACGATGAAAAGAGCCCAACAAGTCAGATAAAAGTTGATGCACGTTCAGAAAAGAAAAAGTGGGGACGGCGCTAGTTGGAACGTTTCGAATTGATCTATAGATAGGGAAATTGTGCCCTCTGTTCTTGGAAATGACTTATTCCAAATTTATCACAGATTTTTCATTCTAATTGAAATAATTTCGCGAATTATTTAGAAAAAATGAGAAATTCACTGCAACATCGTTTCGGTTTCGCTGTTTTTGCATGAATCTTGATTTCGTGGCGGATGACATTGTAAAATCTATCACTCCTGTACTGGCACTCTGAGCAATTATAGTAGGTTTTAATTTTCTTTAGGGTACGCCTAGGGCTGAAAATCACAGGGCAATAAAATTCAATTTTAATAATATTTTCGATAAACTGAAAAAATTATTTCGTCTAAAGAAATGTAAATATAGGTATCATATTCTTTCTTTTATTTATTGATACGTTTAAAATAACAAATATAATTAGTCAATCATGCATTATTCATTTTATTTATTTTATATCATTTTTGATTTAAAACTGATTATGAAAACAAGAATAAATCGAAAGATCCCGAAAAAAACATAAAAAAAAGTGTCAAACTTACTTGCCACTTTTCAAGATCCTCGTTTCGAATCGATGCTTTTTTTTATTCAAAACCATTAATCTCAAGCATTCACGAATCACTTTTCCTTATTGAATTTAGCGAAAAATAATTCGCATTAGTCGACGATAACGATTGATCGGCGTGATTCAATTTTTTTTATTGGAATTTCCTGCATTCTAAAAATACAATGAAAGTAGCGAAATAAGTCGGATGAAAATTGCCACATATTCAGAAAAAAAAGTGGGGAGTTTGAACGTTTCGAATTGATCCGTAGATAGTGAAATTGTGCCCTTTGTTTTTGGAAACGACTTATTTCAAATTCATCACAGATTTTTCATTTACACTGGAATGATTTCGTAAATTATTCAGAAAAAATGAATAACTCACACTGAGAAAAGAAATTTGTTGATTCAACAAAATTTTTGTTGAATCAACTGTACTTACATTAGTTCCGACAAAATAATTTCATTCCTTTAAGCACGATCATTTTTCCAATATATCTTAAATATTATTTAAATTAAAGTATATTGCCTTATGATTTTTTGACGTAGCAGTACCACAAAAAACAATGGAGATCTATTATAAATGCTCAAAGTGTCAGTGCACGGTTGGTAGATTCTACTTCCTTCACCACGAAATGGATTCATACAATAACAGCGAAACCGAAACGATGTTGCGGTGCACTGAGAAAACAAATTTGTTATTTCAACAAATTGTGGCGAACAAAATGAAATTTGTTAATTGAACAGAAAATTTTGTTAATTCAACAATATTTTCGTCGTATTGTATGGCACGCCATTTTGCTATTTATTATTAGAAATTTTCGACCTCAAATGAAAATACAATTTCATTAAAACTGAATCTAATAATCTCCGAAACCATTTTAATTTAGTCAGGAGCAAAAATAATGAATTAATTTTATGTCTAGACATAAAATTAATTTGAAATGCACAGGGAAAGATATAGAAAACGTTGAATTAATTTTTTGTCTACACATAATTTTAATTCATTTTTATTATGTTATAAGAAAAAATTTATGCATTTTTATTCAGCTCAACAGTCATAAAAAAAAAATAGAAAGCTATGTGGTGAGGACAGTCACGTGGTAGCCAAGGGATAGCATGTGGGAAGTGCTGAGAGGAGCTTAAGAGACGAGGAAACAAACGAGAAGAAAGTGCGGGAAAAGGTGGGATATGTAAGAAGAAGAGCAGGACTGAAGATGAGAATGGGTGAAGGAAATGAGGAAGCTGGTGGAGGAAGTAAAAGAGCTGAGACAGGAGGCGGTGGCGTGGCGAAAGGAAAAGAAAAAAGAAGAAGAGAAAATGGCGTCTGATAGCCAAGTGAAGAAAGTCAGAAGAGGTGAAGTGAAGGGAAAAGAGGAAAAGAGGGATATGGTAAAAATGGTGAAGGAAGTGAGTGAGAATGAGAGTAAGTGGTGATTGCCCAATTGCTGATTGCCGCCAACTACATAATTAAAATTCGAGAATTCAAATTATGTACATAATTTTAATTGCCCCAAATTTTAATTCGAGAATTAAAATTATATAAATAATTTTAATTACCCCAAATTTTAATACGAACGAATTTTAAAATAAAATTTCGTACATCATTTGTGTTTAGGAATTAAAATTATGTACTGTGACGGAAAATCGCAACGCCACAAAAGCCCGTTCCTCCCGCTTGTATTAATTTATTATTTTATTTGGGCGCCAGCCGCTAAAGCGACTTAATACAAGAGAGAGAAAGATATAGGCGGTTGGCCGGCTTTGCAACAGCGGAATGGGCGAGGTCAAGCAACAAAGAAAAATTGAGCACTCTTAATAACGAATAGAGATTATTTATTAATAAATCTTAAGCCACTTTTCTGTTTTATAAAATGTATCTTATTCACACGTGAGAAATCTTAACCACTTAAACAACCGGAATGTTACTTATTAATGATCAAAGTGAATACAAAAAAAAATTATATTCGCGAAAAGAAAAAGTCAGACGGGAAAATATTCGTGAACTAACACACCCTTTGCTCTCACTCTCGCGACCGGGATTCTACACACACATACAATCTATTACGAGCCCGTTATTCTAACCGTGGAACTACTCACGGAAAGAAATAAAAAGATGGTTAAATAAATTAAATGACGCAATAAAGATGGACAAATATTCACTAATTTACCGAATACCCGATAATCGGTGATTCGGCCGGACTATTTTATTATTGTACCACGATTATTCTTTCCCGGTCCCACTCACTCTTTGATCATCCTTTCTCTCACTCTTCTTTCCTCACGAATATCCTCACGTACAGCACGGGACAAAATTTAAGACGGTAACGATTTAATTACACAAAATATCGGGAGATTTCCGGTCTCGGCCACGAAACTATTCTTATTGCGTGGATTTTTATCGTAAGCTACTTCGCGATCACTTCGAACACAAGGCAATAAAAACAAAAAAGAAAAGATGGATGATAAAGCAACAGGCGAAGATGCCGCCGTGACCGAATTCTATTTGCATCCAGCAGAATCGAACACTTTTCCAATTTTAACTTTCAGAGTTAAATTGACGGGAGATTATTCTTAATATTCACCGACCGACTCGGACAGCGAGAAGGAGAGAGATAAAAGATTAATTACCGTTTCCTTACACACGTGCGTCCTGCTCAACGCTCACCGAAAATCTAACGAAATCGAGAGTCACACACGACACGATAATTATTTAGTTATTAATTACT
This sequence comes from Rhimphoctona megacephalus, assembly GCA_963989365.1. NCBI lineage: Eukaryota > Metazoa > Arthropoda > Insecta > Hymenoptera > Ichneumonidae > Rhimphoctona > Rhimphoctona megacephalus. The sequence continues at coordinate 1,181,037 of OZ022414.1, forward strand.
TTAAACAACCCCTAGCCCAAATAATAAGTTCGTAACGATGACAAATAATAAGAGAAAGATATGAGGAAGATTACAATAAATATTTTAACGAGATTATCCTCGATTCTCAGAACCAGGGTTCGACGTCACCCAATATTGCGACTCCCCTGAAGTAACAACGGGAAAACGACGATGACCAATAGCGTCGTTTAGCGATGATAATGTTCTCGAATATTCCCGATTGTTCGAAATCGAGATGTTGACGAATGAGTGTGTAGATGTTGTGTGCGTGTGAGTCCCCAATAATGCGTACGAGCTCCACTCGAAGTACGCCGAATATGAACCTTTAAATCTTCCTTCTCTCTCTCCCTCGCTCTGACTTCCATGCGGCTGCTCTCCTCCCTCCGACAATTCTCGCATTCAAGAATATAGAAAAAAAATATGTTCGGGACGCAATCAATTTTCTAAAATAACAATTCTTTTGTCGCAAATAGACCCTGCGAAGCTGTATCGTGGCCGGAACGCTGAGCAGGAGGAGCGAGAGTCAACCATTTAAGGGACGTTAAAAATTTTAACGTCACAGTACATAATTTTAATTCTCCAAAATTATTTCACCTCAGCGTAAAATTTAATCAGCGTAAAAATTAATTTAAAGTGATGAAGGAAGTAGAATCTATCAACCGTGCACTGACACTTTGAGAATTTATAATAGATCTTCATTGTTTTTTGTGGTACTCCTACGTCAAGAAATCATAAGGCAATATACTTTAATTTAAATAATATTTAAGATATATTGGAAAAATGATCGTGATTAAATAAATGAAATTATTTTGTCGGAACTAATGTAAGTACAGTTATCATATTCCTTCTCTTATTTTTTGATACGTTTCGAATAACAAGTAAAATTAATGAACCATCGGTTATTCATTCCCATGTCATTTGTATATTTTTTATTGAATGGTATTATGGAAATGAGAATGAAAATTGAGATCTAAAAAATAAATAAACGACGAAAAAGTCAAACTTACTTGCCACATCTCGAAATCCTCGTTTCGAATCGATGTTTTACTTTTATTCGAAGAATGTTTTTTTGATATCTCAAACATTTACGAATGAATTTTCTTTATTAAATGAGCGAAAAATATTTCGCAATATTCAACGAAGACGACGTGATTCAATTATTTTTCGTTCCATTCTTTTGCACTTCTGTCACTGACCAAAAATTTTCGATTATCGAACTTTGCAATTCATTGAGAAAGAAGTATCTCCGTTCATAAGGAACTTGACCCTATGGGACTCATTCGATGACTGTCGGGGTTCAGCGTGACGGCGTAGCCAATATAATCTTGAGAATAACAAATAATCTAGTGTTATTATAAAGTAGAATATGGCGGTATCCTATAGGCGGTATGCACGTACGTATCCAAAAAGAAAAAAGTTGGATGAATCGATTATATCTCTTTTGCTATACATGAAATGTGTACTCTGTTACCTAGAAATTCAAAAAATAATTACCACAAACTTTTCAATAGCTCTCTACAAATGTTTGGTATGAAGGGTTCCTCCACAGAAATAAGAGTTTTATTTATCTTTATTGTTAATCCATCTTCGCCAATGCCACAAACAAAACGAGAACATTCGAGAGAGCTCACCCGTTAATGTTTCTCTTCTTTGCGGACAGCTAGCACAGTAGTTTCGATCATTGCGTCATATGAGCTTAGTCTTGCACTAGTCATTTTTGAAGTTCAGTGGGCGACAGCTTTCAATTAGTTATTAAATAAGAAAAGGGTGACATAAAATAATTGAATCTCGTCAATAATTATTTTCATTAAATATTTTGAAATATTGTAATACATCTTTGGATATAAAAAAAAAAATCAATTCGAAATGAGCAACTCGGAAGCTGGCAGGTCAGTTTTTTTCATTGTTTTTTTTCCCTTTATTTATTTTTTTGTTCTTATGGTCTTAATACCATGCGCACACTAAAAAATGTGTAAATTGAACAAAAGTTGATCATCGATAACTTACTGATTAATATGGTTATTTCAAACGTATGGAAGAATGAAAAAACGATATTGTATCTAGAGTCGCGGTAGCGACTCGAGACAAGTACATTTTTCGTTTTTCTCGAAGAAAAATAATTTTTCAAATGAGGCATTCCACGATATTCCGAGCAGCCGTGGCTTCGACCATTTTCAATTTATTTGAAATATTTTAGTAAAATAATACCCCATGGAAGAAATATTGAAATCAATTTTTATTTATTTTTCAATTTTATAGAATAATTTCAAGGAAATTAAGAACAGTCGAAATCACGTGGAATGCCTCAGATATATCTTTAATATCTTTCCATTAATTCACATTTTGCCGTGATTTTTAGATTTACAACAGTAAGAAAACGTAAATACAGCCAAAAAAATATGAACACATACGAATGTTCGGTGTGTTATTACGTTGCTGATACCATACAGAGCATCCAACGCCACGAATTTAGAATTCATGCACAGACAGGAGAACAGCTTCTATGTTGCCGTGAGTTTCTTATTGTATTTTTTTTCAATCCACATCCAATAATTTTAGTAAGAATGAAAAACATTTGTTAGATCGAAAATGAGATGTTTCCAAAAACAAAGTGTACATGATTCCTATGTATAGATCCATTAGAAAATTTGAACTTAACTATCACTCCCTTTCTTTTTACTCTTCTTAGCATGCGTCGACTAGTTTCACACATTGGGCTTAAAATTCATAAAAAAAATAACTATTTTTCATGAAAAAATGTAAATAAAATCGGAGATGACAGACACTTTAGAAAAAATGATTTTATACTGAAAACTGAAAAAAAAATTCAATAAAGTTCTAAAAACACATGGAAAAAATGATTTGCCACGATCACACTAGACTTAAAATTCGTAAAAAATTTAAGTCATTTTCATGAAAAAAATTAAAGAAAATCGAAGGAGACAATCACTGTAGGAAAAACGATTTTATGCTTGAAATTGAAAAAAAGGTCCAATAATTGAAAGATCAAATGAAGGAAGTTAAAAATAAATGAAAAAAAATTTTTGGATTTTTTTCAAAAAATTCTGCTCGATGAATATTTTCAGATAAAAATTTCAAAAAAATCAGGTGAGCTCTTTCGGTGCGCTTGAAAAGAGGAAAAAAATCAGCAAAATAAAAAATGCAGAGGTCAAGCAGGGGCCGACTTGGCGTGGAATGCCCTATATATACGGGGCCACTTTTGAAATTCGCGTTTTTTATTGTGTTGATTTTTTTTCTCTAATAGAACTCATTGAACGCAACTCATCTGATTTTTTTGAAATTCTTATCTTAAGACGTTCATCGGAATTTCCGATTTTTTTCTTCAAATATCAATAACTCTCTCAAAAATGCAGTAAACCGAATGGATGAGGGGTCAAAATTTTAGTTTTAAAACGTACTTTCGTATAAGAATATGTAGGAATTCATCAAAATATTAAATACAACAATTTTTCAAATTCTAAGCGAGAAATATTATTTTCCATAGTGTTAGCCCCCTTCGATTTTGCTCATGAATTTTTATCAAAAACTATCATTTTTTAAATGACTTTTAAGCCTAGTTTGATGATGGGAAAATCGTTCGTTGTATTTTTTATAATTAAATTGTGATTTTTTTTTACTATTAATCATGCACAAATCCCTAAAAAATCATACAAACCAAATGGATAAGGGAGTCAAATTTTCCGTTTTAACATGTGCTTTCATTTAAAAATATATCAACAATTATTTAACGATTATATAAATCAATTTTTTAATTATAAGCAAGAAATGTTTTTTCCCGCAGTGTTAGTCCCTTTTGATTATGCTGTTAAATTTTTATAGGAAACTACTATTCATTTAATGCATTTTAAGACTAGTATAATTGTGGAGAAATATTAGTTTAATCAACAACAAAAATCTTTAATAACATTGACAATTTGAAAAATAGTACTATCTATTTTCTCACGTTCCTATTTAGCTTAAAATTCATTAAATGAATCATGCTTCCGTACAAACATTAAAGAAACAAATTAATTAGTACAATCGCTATGAAAAAAGGTTATTTTATCTTAGAATTGGAAAAACTAGGTGATGTAAACTTGGAATAATTTTCCACATATTTTTAAACAAAAGTACATTTCAGAACAAAAATTTTGACCCCCTAGACGATTCGCTTTGTTCGATTTTTCAGGGGGTTATAGATAATTGATTGTAAAAAAAATCTATATTTTAATTATAAAAATATACAACGGACGATTTTCCCACGATCATACTAAGCTTAAAATTTCTCAAAAAAACAATAGTTTGTTATAAAAAATTAACAGCAAAATCGAAGGGGGCTAACTGTGTGGAAAAAAACATTTCATGTTTGGAATTGAAAAAATTGATTCATGTAATGTTTTGATAGTTTACTGCATATTCTCAAACAAAAGTACGTTTTAAAACTAAAATTTTGACCCCTCATCTATTAGATTTACTGCATTTTCGAGCGAGTTATTGATATCTGAAAAAAAATCGGAAAATTTTTCTAAAATTCGTTTCCGATTAACGTGTTGACATAAAAATTAAAACAAATCAGACGAGTTCCTTTTAATGAGCTCTATTAGAGGGGAAAAAAATCAAAATAATAAAAAATGCGAATTTCAAAAGTCGCCGATTTGGCGTGGAATGTCTCATACATTATTATTAGTTAACTGGACAGTAAATATTTAATAACAAGTATGGAAGTATTTAGAAAAAAGAGTGATTTTCTTGACAGGACTGCAATTCTTGACAAAGGGAGATTATTATCTCCATCTCCAAAAGCATCATCCTGTCACGCGACCACCACCTAAGATAGCACTAACAAAATATCACATTACCCGTGGTCTAAAAAAAGTTAACCCACCCACGGCGTTGTGTTTAAAGGAAGATGAACAGATGAATAAAGAAATTATTCCAACTCAATCTGCTACTGATATCGGACTACTACTACAAGCGACTGAAGATTCAAAAAGGACCGAAACTACTTCGCCTCAAGGATCGTCCTATGGAACAGAGATTATTGAACACCGCCAGGATTATGTTGTCAATGAAAATGCAAAAAGTCCTACGTTAATAAGACTACCAGCAGATATCTTAAACTTATCAGAAGGAGTCGCCAAAAAACGTAAACTTCTTACGATCGTGAATAAGTTACATAATCAACTCTCGCGTCGAAATACGGTTATACAGTACGCTCCAGTTGTTCGCAAAGACTGCGTGTGATGCTCTATTTGGAAAATATAGTGTGAAAATTTTTTCCACTATTTGTGAAGGAAATTCGAATCAACCGCGTGTATGAAAAGAGAAAGCGGAACTGAGAATTATGGAATGAATGCGAGCGTGGGGAAGAATGGTTGGTCAATGAATGCGTGGCGGTGAATGATTGGTTGTGTGCATTATGAAGGATGATTGGATCCCGATACAAATAATAAGAATGCATATGTGTGGAAGGATCCAAGAGGACCGTGCGGAAACCGGGGTCTGTATGCTATAAGGGGTATCAAGCCAAAGAATAAACTAACTTTGGTTCTAGAATGGCACAAACTTTGAGCCCAAATAAATTTGGTTATCTGGTTCTTTGTTAACTGATAGGTTTTCCTAATACATTATTGGAATAATTTATATTTTGAACTAACTTTTCAATAGCAATATTTTTGTACAGTTTTTTCAATAATATTTTGTAATACTTGATGGCAATATTTCTACATAACAGTGACAATATTTTTAGGATATTTGCAATATTGCAAAATTCGAGTCCCATTGGGGCAATATTTTGTCCCGTGTGGATATTGAACTACATATTTCATCGTCAGGAATTTTGGTTAAGCCTCAATATATTTAATGTTAATTTCTACCATGAAAATAATTTTAATTCTGGAATTAGAAATTATTAAACGAAACAAAATGACTGACGAAAAATTTTTTTTTTTTTAATTCTCGTACAATTTTTTCAAGCTAAACATTATGTACGCAACCTTAATTCTGGAATTTCTACTAATTTGAATATATAATTTGTATCTATGTAAACTTTCATTTGGCCGATAAAATTATGAAATAAACACAGATGTCCACTGTCTTGAGATTTTTTTCAATCCTGACAATCCTCATGTTACGCGACATTTTTTTTATTCGATGATCTCTTACCAAAAACAAAATAGCTTTGTGAAAAAATGCCGAAAACTTAAAAAAAAAAAACGGAATTGCAACTCAACCCATCTTTTTTAAGATTGTGTTGGTTGCCGAAACTAATTTTTAAAAAAATGGAAAACACAGTCTAACTGTAGAAGTAAAAAAAAAGGCAAAAACTCTTCATGCTTATAATAATCCACAAGATGTAAAAAATGTAGTAGGAAATGTTTAAAAAAGTGAATGAAGAGAAATTCCTCCCCGTTCAAATGCTGTTCAGCCCATGTTTAATTGCTTATGTACACTGAGGGCGAAGTGGTATCATAAATAAATGGCTCTGAGGAATTTCCGTCATTTTGTCCAGAAACTTTTCACGACGAAAAATTGACGTTTTTTTCCAGTATCTTTAGTCGAAATTGCAAATTGATGTCGAAAAGCCGTTTGAGAATGGTCACCGATTTTTTGAAAGTACGCAAGTTTTGGAAAAATTACTTTTCTATTATGTTCTGACGTCTTTCGTAGCTGTGAGGTTGAAAGTTCGCTACTTTGCTATTGTGCTACAAGAAAGTTACTCCCTACTGATGTATCGAGTTCTTTTAATTATTTTGCTACTTTGATACGCATATAGCAACTAGTAGTAGCTACTCGATATACTAGAGTAGCGGGTAGCAAAAAAAATTCAAAAGTCAAAAGAACAGATAATCCAATTGAGCAAACATTGTTTTTAATAGAATGTATTCAGCTTCATTTTGCATTTTACGTTGTTTTCAGACCCAGTACGTACTTTTGAACATATCGTTTCGATCGTTTACCGGTTTTTTGGGCTATTTCGAGTTAGGTACATAATTTGTAGAAAATTTTTGCTATTGTTTTTTCCACAGAAAACTTAAAACGAGGAGTACGAACTTCAAATTCGTTTTTTTTTTTCAAAGTTTCGTGCGATTTTTTTCGCAAAAATATTCGATTTTTTTTTTTAAAGATTATTTTTAGAATATGTATCGTACCTTTGTCTGAAGCCCAATTAAATAGTTCTCGAGATACGACAATGGAATTTTTCAACAATTCTTCGAGTTTTGACCGACAAGAAATTAAAAAAATTTCGAAAAAAAAATTCTGAAAAAAGTTGAGTGAATAAGGAATTGAAAAGTGCAAGAGTTTCCTATCTCGATATTTCGTCTCAAACCCTTTGCTTCTCGAGTTAAGCCATTTCACTTATCAGAGTTTCAACTAGAAATGATGAAAGAAAATCTCAAAACAAATTCTGAAAAAATTCTAGTCAGTCTAGTATGGCCGCATGCACATTTGTACCCTCTTCACGTTTCCATTAAGAGCTTGTAGTTTTTCAGCTACGCTGCATATTCTAAAAATGGTCGTTTTTAGACAAAAGGCGAATACGTTTCGAGATAACAACGCACGAAAAATTGGAATGTTTGTTTTCGGAATAAATTGGAATATCTGCTTTTTTGAAAAAGCAATCAAACTTTTAGCGCGGCTCGGAATTGGTATTGGTGTTTCCATACTTTTGGGCGACAGTGTACTTGACTGATTTTTTTTGAATGATAACAGGCAATGTTTTGAGTAAAGTTAAAGAGTGCGGCGTGCATTTTAAGCAGGTAAAAAAAATTGCAGCCATAAAGTAAAGAGATGCCTGGCCTCGTCGGCACCCTTCCCCGTTAACTTACAGACCTCAGCTTTTTCAGGACTATTCTTTTATTCAGTCTGAGTCGAATTGCGGAGTGAATTCGAAGAAAAATTTCAACCCCAAATAAGGACCACTCTAATATATATGAGGCATTCCACGCCATTTCACCATTTGGGAATGCCTAAACGATGATAACTACTGAACTAATCGAGATATTAATAAAAGTCAATAATGTCTCGAATTTTGTTGAAGTTTTTTTAAAATTTTTTTGAAAAAAATCGAAACATGTAACTATCTTGAAACTGTCCATTTCATTCTTTAACCGGAATAAAAATAATGTAGATATTCGATAATAAATTGTTTGTTATCGCACTTAAAAATTACAATAAAAACCCAACATTTTGAAAAAAAAGTTCTATTCGATCCATTTTTCGAAGAGTTATGAGCATTCGAAAAATAAATCTTCGACAAAAAAAATATCTCGTTAGTCATTTCACAAAAAAAAATTGAAAAAAATTAAGAATCAAGATCAATGGATCTTACGATCTTACTATAAAAAACCTCGACAAAAATTATCTCATTTATTTAATCTACCCAAAAATATTTAAACCTTCAAAAAGTTCAAAAATAAAATCGAGTCAACCAAAAAATGGACAATTCGATCCTCGCAAAAATAAAGTTCTATCTTTACAAAAAGTTACTAAATAAATAGAGGTGTGCTCGAACATACGTGGCCAACAAACATATGGAGCTTATGAACAATAGCTAAAAGCCCCAAAAATGTTAAAATATATTCCAATCATCTGACTAACATAATAAATTATCCGACGATTCTTAACTACAGTTAGTGTCCAGGCCTCCCGTCTTACGACGGTCGACCTATGCTGCCTCGCCCTGTCGAGCATACGCAACGTTCTTCCATCCACTTCCGAACGAAAGCCAATCTGCCACTGGAAAGGGCGATGTGAAAAATCCTTTGGTTATCGCTGGCGGACTGAGCGATAGAGCATTTCGGCTACGCCGGGGGTTTTCCGCCGGAATCCGACAAGTCGAATTCCAACGAGAAACCCCCGACGCACTCACGGGAAACCACGGGAAGGTATGCTCCTGTGTCCCGTCCCCGGACACAAACCCAGATGATGACCTAAACGGTCATCCAACTCGCAGTTCCTCTTATGTTCCACGTTTGCCCTGGCGAGGAAAGATATTCGACCAACTTACGTGGTTATGATCTGCCCACATGATACCGAGCCCCACAACCTGAAGCGATTATGGAGCAAATTGGCCGCTGTGGGCGAGATTCTTAACTACAGTATAATATAATTGGATTAGTAAACATTTTGTTGACAAGAGCTCAGCATCGTATATTGAGCGGTTATTATATAGCAATTCAGATCGTCGAACAATGGCAACAATGATCTTGAACGTTTATTGTATGTTCCGTCGCCTACCCAACCGTACAGTATATTTATTGTTTAATATGAACGTTTATTAACTTTTTGAACTCCTGAGTTTATAACTTCGAATAATTTTGACGATCTTGATACAATTCGGTACAAATTCACGGTTTCAAACCTGAATCGTTACTTATTTTTTTTTTGTATTTTGTACATTGGGGCACGAAGAAAGATCAGTCATTCAAATTGGAAAAGTGAAACAATAAAGAAGGGTCTTTTTTATGGTCTCATCACTACGTTTTCCACACCCGCATGAATTTTTCCTTCCTGTCATAACGTTAAGACGTCGTAGCTCGGTTTTTCCAACATAAACCTCTCCCCGTCTTTCTTGTAGTCCCGTCAAAATGCGAAAATGAAGTAACTTTTTTGCATGAATCCAGAAACTTGACTTAAGGGTAATTCGGTGACGCCAAATCGATTTGTGGTAATTTTTTGCGATCAACTCCCGGTAACATCGAAAAAAAGGATTGAAAAATTAAAAACCCGTTTCACTCGAAAACTATTAACTTTATTGAAAAATTTGTTAAACGATAGTTTTCGGGCACCAAAAATTCGTAAAAAAGTATTCTGTTAATTTTTATATTTTTAAAAGTAAGCGAGAAAAATACATTTTTAAGGCAAAATAAAGCAGATGAAGCACCACTGGGATGTCAAGAAGGGTGGAGAATATATATACATCTCTGTCGCACTCGCTGGAATGCGTTGTGCGCATGCGTGGCTCGCGCAACGTGCTTTGGGCTGCACTCATGAGTGCAACGGAGACAGACAGGAAGTAAGAGAGAAGGAGATAGGGATATTTCATCGTAGCGGTCCCAAGTCGTCGCGGATTCTACCTATCGTCTCAACAGCCCCTGCGCGAATCCCTATCGTATATGGAAACTGGCCAAAAATCCCCTCCCCGGGGAAAAAACCTTGGACAAGTACATTTGTTGACCCCTGTTTCCATTTGTTTTCACAGAAAAAAACTACCCAAAAAAGTACAAAATGTTTAAAAAATTGGCAAGATTGAGATGGGAAAAAGAAGATTGTTGCTATAAAATAACTATACTCCAAATGACAAATAGAAATGAAAAACTTCACATATTTTATCGAGATCCCAAGAAAAAAAGCAACAATGCCCATCGCGAGTGTCTGGTAAAAAACAGCGTCTACAAGTAAATGATGAATTTGCGCATAAAAAATATAATTACTTTACAAACACAGAAATGGAAAAGCCAATGATTTACGTTCAGCACTAAAATTTATAATATCAATAATAGGACAAGTATTTTATTGTCGCTTGAGGATGGAGTATTTAAAAAAAAGCAAAAATTAGTTGGTTATTGAAAAAAGTCACCAATGTACAAAAATAAAAATCGGTCAAAAGAACAGAGTCCAGAAAAAAAAATCGGGATGAAAAAAAACTTGAAGAAAAAAATTTCAAACGAAAAAAAATAGATTGAAAAAAAATTTCGGCCGAAGTACTTGGCGAGTTTATAACACATACAACATTACGTGAAATACATTACGTGATCCAAGCTAAGCAAAAAAACTTTCGAAGTTATACTATTATAGCAATCGGGAGTTTTTTTGTTTTTCAAAACAATTTTTTTTCTCCTTTACGTCTAATATTTTCACGGTATACGTCAATTTTTTTTTATTTTTTAATTATATAAAGATTTATTTATTTATATATTTATTTATTTATATAAAGAGACATAAAACGTCTCTTTTCTCATTAAATGACTTAGAGACGTCTCCCGACCACAATTGAATTCGATTATAATATTTTAAATTTTATGTTTAGTTGTAGACTTTTTTCAGTGCCCACATTTTATTCGTACATTCATTTAACTTTTGATTATTACTTATTGACTTTTAATTTTTGCATGTACGTTACTTGTCCTACCATAAATTAACATTGAACAGAAAAATTAAATATCGAGGGAGTTGCACTTACCAAACGGGAAAATATTTTGCAAGCTACAATAATCGTAAAGGAAGACCTGAAGTAGAGTCCATTATATATGATCATTCAGCTAAATTGTTTATTAATAATCATTTCGGCGGAATCTTTAAGGCATTGATCGAACCGTTTCTCAAGTACCGCCTCCGAAAAGAGCCAGAGAGAGGAATTTCAAAAGAGAAAAATAATTCAAAAGTCAATATCATTTTGCAATGGTTTAGGAATATTTACTAATCAATTACTTCCAGCTATTTATAGATAAACGGAGGAAGGATTATTAAAAAAAATATTGTTAAATTGCTAGTTGGAACAAAAATTTTGATGCCACAATGATCTTTATATAACAGCTGTTCAGACCGTCAAAGGGTGACAACGATGATCTTGAACCCTTACGCTATGTTCCGTCGCCTACCCAACCTTGGAGTAGATTTATTTTATATTCCAACAACTTCATGCCGGGTTTGTAATTTTTTTGCATACTTTTCACGATTTTTATACATTTGGGAAATTCCGTAAATATTCACGGTTTCAAGCCTCAGTCACTATTCACTTTTTTCTCTTGTATCTCATACATTAGAGCAAGAATTTTTTTTAAATTTATTTATATTGGGAAAGGGACTGATTCAACGCGTCTCTGGATCATTAAAAAAGGGTCTTTTTTATTGTCTCACGGCTACGTTCTCCACAACTGCATGGGATTTTCCTTTTCGCTATAGCGTGGAGGCCTCGTAGCTCGGTGTTTCAAACACAAACCTTTCCCTGTCTCTCTATTTGAGTTTTACCAATAGCTTTTCAAACAAAACATATGGTCCTTGATTTTCTTGAAATCCCCCCTCACTAGCCTTTAGTACCGAGTTTTTCACGCTACGGTGAAAAAAAGCCATCAAAATAAATAATATAAATGAATAAATAAATGACCTAATAAAGGAATTAATAATTATTGTAACTACTGAAAATGTACAACATAATAAAAATATATTTTGAAAAATTCTTCCCGAAATAATTGAAATGATTAGCGCAAGGCGCAAAAATAATTTTAATAAGTTTGGCACCGAAATCGACTACGTTTCTGGACGTATATCATTCATTTGCCGATCGGTATTGTATCCCGTGGAAAGGGCCTGCGCGACGTTCGAAAATGACAAAAGCAGTGAGAGGACCACTGACGAATGTAAGGGTCCCAATGTATTTTTGTGTGAAATATTGCAGATAATCGAGTATTACAAATCCGAGCTCTTCCGGAGATACCCGATGGGTCTTGGAACCCTCGAGCCGAGCTCGACGACCGAGTCAGGTGAAAGAGCCAGCAACGCAAGAAAGCCAAGGCGAGTAAGTAAAAAGTAATGATCAAGAGTTACATGAATGTACGAAAAATGTAGATAATGAAAAAAGTGTACAACTTACATAAAATTAATAAATGTTATAATTATAAATAAATTCAATTGTGGTCGGGAGACGTCTCCTTTTCTCATTCAATAACTTTGTTAGTTAGAGACGTCTCCCGACCATAATTTAAATCGATTATAATTATTACTTTTTTTTAATTTTATATAAGTTATATATTTTTTTCATTGCCTATATTTTTCGTACATTCATGTAACTCTTGATTATTACTTTTTGATTTTTATTTTTTGTATTGAATTTACTTATCCTACCGTGAATTAATATTGACCAGAAAAATTAATTCTCGAAGGAGTTGCACTTGCCAATTGAATGATTTTTATTTACTTATCTGTGTTATTTTGATTAATTTTTATTTCACACTTTTTGAAGTTCACTACTACTTTTGGCGGACAGTTTTTAGTTTATTCATTTTTAAAAATTTATTTTATTGTTTTTTGAAACATGTAAAAAATATATATTTTCATGAAGTTATCATATTACAGCAGACGGGGTTTTTTGTTTTTTAAAACCATTTTTTCTCTTCTTTACTTATAATATTTTCACGGTAGATCAAGAGACGCGGTAGCGGCTCAACGCCAAGTATTAAAAGAAAAAGCCAGCGCGAGGCCTACCGCACTCTTATATACGCGAATATGCCGGTTTTATGACGTCACGGCGTTTTCAAACCGTTCTGACGTACGGACCGTTTGATCAAAAAATCTGTATATTGGTGACGATTTTTTTTCGATTTTTCTCTTTCTATTGCTCTTTGTTGCAAGTAAATCCGTCCAGCCAATCTTGGAATATGATGATTTAGCCACATAAAATCGAACATTCCGGGATACTGTGCTTTTCTTAGGATTCTTAGGATCAGACAGGTATAAGTCGCGCTCGAATGGGCGGGACATACGCCCTTTTAACGATAATCTACATTTCTCTACTGTCCGTCACGCTGCCCACTGAACGAGGCTACCCTCTCTCCTTGCGCGCCGCTGAGTGAGAGAGACAGCGCGATAAACCTCGTCCCCTCTCTCTCCCTTGTATAGCGTGCTTTCTCTTTCCCGCTGTTTCGCGCGCTCTATATATATATATATATATATATATATATATAGAAGAGTGATAGTGCAAAAAAATAAAGGGTAATTTAATAAATAAACGTTTGAACAGTGCCTTAAAAAATAATTTTTTATATTAACCCTAGCCCCAACAATTCATTTTTCCGAACGTAAACTCTAGATAGGAGTCGAAAACAGTGCCTCTTCTCTTTTACCATAAAATGTCCCTTGCATGCAATAATAAAATTTATTTGGAAACCATTCTCTTCATTTTTTATATAACTGAGAGAATGGTGTATGATACCACCTTATGTTTGAATCATCCTAAGTTTGAATTATATAAGGTTTTAAACCACCCTAGAGTGGTAGAGACCTTATATACATGAAAATACTATTTGCACTTGCAACCCAAAACGAAATCAAGCGATGCGAAATAATTTTGAGCGAAAAGATATTCGATTTGAGGAAAAAAAATTTCATAAGTACTTCACCAATTTTTTTTTACCTATTGCTCACGAGATATAACTCGTAATCAATAAACATTATAAAAGAAAAACTCGCGTAGTACTTCGGCCAAAATTATTTTTTCCAACAAACTTTAGCTCTCGCAATTTTGTACGTATACTTTTTTGTTTCAAAAGCTCGTTTCGTTATGATTACTTATATTTAAAAACTTTTGGTGCATTCTGATGCTATTGGAGTATTTCTTCGGCATCATTTTTATGGAATATTTTCCGATCCGTTGATCTGTTGGTACGGATGTTTCGGTGCAATATTTTTTGAAATTTTTTTTTACTATATTAAAAAAAAAATCAATTTTTTACTTGTTCGTTGTTCTTTTATGTGTCATATCTTCTCAGAATGATTGTACGTTTTAAGTAATCTAATAATTTTATAAGTATTGATGGTTAATTAGAAGATTGAATTCATTTGAACACTTCTTAGATGAATATTTCACATTGCATTTTTAGTCCGAATATAGTCGCGATACACCAGCTCGAAATTCGATCATGTGTCCATTTTTAGCTGAAATTATTAAAAAATCGCTTGAGCGACCTCTAAAATTTTTATTCAGGATTCAATTCTTGAGAGAATCACTTTTTGATAAAATGTTACCATATTTTGCTGCAATGCCGAAAAAAATGTAAATTATTTTACATCACTCAGATACATACATAATATAGACATGTTTAGTTGGCAAGCTATGAATTTCATACCCGAGTACGTACACAATATTGACATGTTTAATTAATAAGCTATGACTTCCATACAAAAAGTCAAAAAATCCTAGCCAAAAACAGCATAAATGCTGTGAAAAAAGGTGAGACAAGTACATTTATGCCCCCTAAATAGTCATTCCAGTTAATCCCCCCCACCACCCAATGCCAAAATACTGTTCCCCACAAAAATTTACAAAAACCCGTCTAAGTCGTTCATGCAAAGATCTCCGCACAAAAATCTTTTATAAAAACAAACTCGTCATACAAAGTTTTATGGGTAACTGCTCTCATTATGTTATCAAATTAAGTCAAATTGTACAGAGGTGATAATTTCATTCTCGTAAATGTTGTACGTTCACAAAAAGTTGATAAATAAATAAAGATCTACTAAAGTATATGTGGTCAAGTACGTGGGATTTTATTATGTTTATAAAATCTCCAATTATGTTCATATGCCATTTCTCTAATTAATGCTTTATTACAGCGAATTATTATCCTATGATTTGGAACTACAAGGGCTTTAAAAAAAATACAGAATTGCATTAGCCTACGTGAGCTTGAACGCTGCCACACTCTCATTTGTAATATTTGTAGTACAGTTTTATTGGTAACAAATTGATAAAAGTTTACTATCGTACGTAGAGCGGATACGCACAGAGTACTTGTCCGGCCCGAAAATTTTCCATACAATTTGTCACATAAGTCAACATTGGTTCACATTACCATACCATACATTTTGGCAATAAGAGTATGGGTCAGTCGGTATCTCGCCACCGTGAGTGCGAGGAAGATAGCTGCAAATTTCGAAAGTGAAATTCTTCGACACGGTTTCACCGATTACAAAAAGGCCCTGTCAGCGGATTTTTCCCATCGTCCCGCGTCCACTGACAGAGCTTTTTTGTATTCGGTCAAACGGTGTCGAAGAATTTAAATTTCAAAAACTCGAGGTGAGGTTAGGTGACTGATCCATACTCTTAACTAGTAAAATATGCACAGCTAATTTGGAATCACAATACGCGGATTGTTTTGTATCCCAAATTATCCTCCTTTTCTTTAACCAATTGTTATCGATAAATCGATGCTAATGTGGAGCATATCTCACGTTATTACACGGCACGTTTATTCCGGTTTTGTAACACCCGGGGGAAAACTGGAGTTACAGAGCGTCTAAACGGTACTGTACACCCGAAATAAGTAATCCGGTACCATTTACACGCACTTTTACATCGGTTTTTACTACAACAGGTTTCATAAAACGAAATAAGCCTGCCATGTAAAAGCTGTCATCAATTGATTGCATTCCAAGGCGGGTAAGATTCAAATCTGCGTCAGGAGATCCGAATGTTCGGAGTGGTTGAAAAATTTGCCGTGAACCAAAAAGCATATTTTTAGCTGACTAGTCGAAAAATTTTCGGGCCGGACAAGTACTCTGTGCGTTTCCGCTCTACGTACGATAGTAAACTTTTATCAATTTGTTACCAATAAAACTGTACTACAAATATTACAAATGAGAGTGTGGCAGCGTTCAAGCTCATGCAGGCTAATGCAATTCTGTATTTTTTTTAAAGCCCTTGTAGTTCCAAGTCATAGGATAATAATTCGCTGTAATAAAGCATTAATTAGAGAAATGGCATATCCTAGCCAAAAACAGCATAAATGCTATGAAAAAAGCTGAGACAAGTACATTTATACCCCCCAAATAATCATTCCAGTTAATCCCCCCTACCACCCAGCGCCAAAATACCGATCCCCACCAAAATTTACAAAAACCCGTCTAAGTCGTTCATGCAAAGATCTCCGCACAAAAATCCTTTCTAAAAACCAACTCATCATACAAAGTTTTATGAGTAACCGCTCTCATTATCTTATCAAATTAAGTCAAATTGTACAGAGGTGATAATTTCATTCTCGTAAATGTTGTGAGTTTACAAAAAGTTGATAAATAAATAAAGATCTACTAAAGTATATATGATCAAGTACATGGGATTAATTAGTTTATAAAATCTTCAATTAGGTTCATATGCCATTTCTCTAATTAACGGGGTCATCCCATGTGACAGCTATTTTTTTTCACTTTTTTGGGATTTTTTTTTGATGAACCATTAAAACACAATATCTTTGAATTTTTACCACACATTTATTAAAATTTTTACAGTTCCTCAGAATTTTATCAAACAAAAATAACGAGTTGAATCGACTTTACACCGTTCGGAAGACACTCATGTGTTGGTTGACGGCTGCCATGATTCCGGAGGTTTTGCTCATCTGAAATCAAAAAATCAAACGGCATTTTAATTTGTAGATCTGAGATTATCGCTAGAACTAGAGTAAAGTAAAAATATCGAAAATTGAATTTTTGGCATGGTTTTAAAAGTCGAAAAAAATGACGAAACTCGGAACTTAACATTTAAAAATGTGCGAAAAATTCATTTTCGATATTTTTACTTTATTCTAGTTCCAGCGATAGCCTCAGGTCCACAAATTAAAATGCTGTTTGATTGTTTGATTTTAGATGAGCAAAACCTTCGGAATCATGGCAGCCGTCAACCAACACATGAGTGTCTTCTAAACGGTGTAAAGTTGATTCAGCTTGTTATTTTTGTTTGATAAAATTATGAGGACTGTAAAAATGTTAATAAATGTGTGGTAAAAATTCAAAGATAGCGTGTTTTAATGGTTCGTCAAAAAAAAATTCCCAAAAAAGCGAAAAAAATAGCTGTCACATGGGATGACCCCGTTAAAACGTACAGTAGTTCTGAAAAGATACGACGTATAAAAGAACAACGAACAAGTAAAAACTTGACTTTTTTTTAATTTTGTAAAAAAAAATTTCGAAAAATATTGCACCGAATCATGCGTGCCAACAGATCAACGGATCGGAAAATATTCCATAAAAAATGATGCCGAAGAAATACTCCAATAGCATCAGAATGCACCGAAAGTTTTTAAATGTAAGTAATCATAACGAAACGAGATTTTGAAACAAAAAAATATACGTACAAAATTTCGAGAGCCAAAGTTTGATTGGAAAAAATAATTTTGGCCGAAGTACTACGCGAGTTTTTTTTAATAATATTTATTGATTACGAATTATATCTCATGAGCAATAGATAAAAAAAAAATTGGTGAAGTACTTATGACATTTTTTTTTCTCAAATCAAATATCTTTTCGCTCAAAATTATTTGGCATCGCCTGATTCCGTTTTGTGTTGCAAGTGCAAAGTGCACTCTAGGGTGGTTTAAAACCACATATAATTCAAACCTAGGGTGATATCATACACCATTCTCTCAGTTATATAAAAAATGAAGAGAATGGTTTCCTAATAAACTTTATTGTTGCATGCAAGAGACATTTTATGGTAAAAGAGAAGGGCACTGTTTTCGACTCCGTTCTAGAATTTACGTTCGGAAAAATGAATTGTTGGGGCTAAAGTTAATAAAAAAAATTATTTATAAAGGTACTGTTCAAAAGTTTATTTATTAAATTACACTTTATTTTTGCACTATCACTCTTCTATCTATATATATAAAAGTTACTTTAACCAAAACTGAAACTGACCGCGATCTTTATAACCTCACAACTGTTCAAAGGTATCAAATATTCACCGAATACGAGTTTATCATACACCATTCTCTTAGTTATAAAAAAAAAACAAAGAGAATTGTTTCTAAATAAACTTTATTATTGCATTCATGGAACATTTTATGGTAAAAGAGAAGAGGCACCGTTTTCGACTCCGTTCTAGAGTTTACGTTCGGAAAAATGGATTGTTGGGGCTAGGGTTAATAACAAAAATTATTTATTTAGACACTGTTCAAAAGTTTATTTATTGATTTAAACTTTATTTTTACACTATCACTCTTCTACCGATAATATAATAAAAGTAACTTTAATGAAAAGTTGAAACAGACCGCGATCTGTATAACCTTACAACAAAGATATTAAATGTTCACCGAATAGGCGTTTAAAGTCCTGATCTCGAATATGTCTAACCAAAAATAAAATTATCTGCTTTCACACCCGCGATTTTTATAATCTTACTTTTCAACCCCACAACTATCACTAGTATAACCGCGATCTTTTTTCGAAACTCACAGCTGTCACTCTTACTTATGCATCCTGAAGAAAAGTCTTCGACGGTCACATCAACGAACACAGTCTCGCATATCACCAGAAAATTTCTAGTTATAACTAGTGTCACTAGACAGCAACCGCTAAACGTCAAAAAATGTGTGCGAAAAATGCCACCTTTTTTTGATGATTTGGAAGGATGAAATATTAATATTTCCAATATGCGTTAGGCTACAGGGTTCTAAATAGTCACGATCGAAAGAAAAAAAAAGAAAAAAATACGTGAACTAGCAACATCTTTTAAAGTGTTGTAATTAATTAAATATCGCTGAAACAATTTTCGAAAACCGTTTGAAACCGCTCTGCTTGCTGTAAAGACTCTAGTAGCGACTCGTCTTCGCCATCTTATAATATACGTAAATGTACTTGTCTCGAGTCGCTACCGCGACTCTAGATTCACTCAAAAAATAAACACTGTAATCATCCATGTTTTTTTTCTTTATTTAGTTTTCTGCTCGATTTTCGTCACACACAACTGAATTTTTGGCTTTTGTCACTATAATTTTTTCTCATAACCGTCACTATAATTTTTTTTCAACCTCATAACCATCACTATTAACCTTAACCCTGATGACTCTAAACATCAACTTTCACACCCGCGATCTTTATAAAATCATTTAATCTTATGACTACCCGCGATCTTTATAACCTCATTTTTCTCACGACTATCATCATTAATCCGCGGCCGCGATCTTTATAACCTTTTTCATTTCAACAGCTGTCACTGTTATTATTAAAAAAGATATGAAACGTTCGGCGGTCACATCGACGAACACACTGTTACATATCACCAGAATATTTCTAGTTACAACTAGTGTCACTAGACAGCGACCGCGAAACGTCAGAAAATGTGTGCGAAAAACGCCACCCATTTTTCATGGCACGGAAAAATAAAATATTAATATTTACAATATGCGATGGGCTACAGAGTTTTAAATAGTCACGATCGAAAGAAAAAAAAAAAAAAAAAATACGTGAACCAGCAACATCTTTCAAAACGCTATAATTAATCAATTATCGCCGAAACAATTTTCGGAGATTTTAAAAAACCATTCGATCCAACTCTGCTTGCTGTAAAGAGTCTAGTAGCGAAACACGTCTTTGTTTTTATAGTATTTTAAATGTACTTGTCTCGAGTCGCTACCGCGACTCTAGATGAACATAATTGGAGATTTTATAAACATAATAAAATCCCACGTACTTGACCACATATACTTTAGTAGATCTTTATTTATTTATCAACTTTTTGTGAACGTACAACATTTACGAGAATGAAATTATCACCTCTGTACAATTTGACTTAATTTGATAAGATAATGAGAGCAGTTACCCATAAAACTTTGTATGATGAGTTTGTTTTTATAAAGGATTTTTGTGCGGAGATCTTTGCATGAACGACTTAGACGGGTTTTTGTAAATTTTTGTGGGGAACAGTATTTTGGCACTGGGTGGTGGGGGGGATTAACTGGAATGACTATTTAGGGGACATAAATGTACTTGTCTCACCTTTTTTCACAGTATTTATGCTGTTTTTGGTCAAAACTAACCGCGATCTTTATAACCTGATGACTGTTCAACAATATAGTACGGTTGTCGGTTAGCTGTCATATCCAACGAACGATTGACCAGAGTTTTACCAATATCACTAGTGTCACTAGACAGCGACTACGAAAAAGACAGTTGCGCATCAAAATGTGTGCGAAAAAATGCTCAATTTTTCGGCACAACGAAAAAAAAAACATTAATATTTTTGATACTATTTAAGCTACGAGGTTTTAATTCATCGCGATCGAAAGAGAAAAAAAAATAAAAAATACGTGAATTTAAATGAACCTCCAAAATGCTGTAATTTAGTTTATATTAAAGAAACAATTTTTGAGAACAAGTAGAATCACGGTCCTTCTGGTAAAAGTGTCTTGTGCGACTCGCTTCGTAAATGTACTTGTCTCGAGTCGCTACCGCGACTCTTAATTGCTAACCGAATTCTCTCCCATGCCTAATCGCGAATTCAAGGTGTCACGTGAGAGACACGGTTCCCGGAGGAGTAGGGCAAGTTTCGAATATGTGCGCTCATCACAGGCTTTAAGGTATACACTGTACTGCATGCTAGTCAAATGAGTGCTAAAATTTTCACAATTGTTTTATGCCAAGCTTAATACACAATTGAACGTAATGTTAGCGTTCATGCCTAATCGCGAATTCAAGGTGTCACGTGAGAGACACGGTTCCCGGAGGAGTAGGGCAAGTTTCGAATATGTGCGCTCATCACAGGCTTTAAGGTATACACTGTACTGCATGCTAGTCAAATGAGTGCTAAATTTTCACAATTGTTTTATGCCAAGCTTAATACACAATTGAACGTAATGTTAGCGGCTTTATATCACAGCGTGTCTTATTAACGTAGAAAAATTTTAAAAACGATAGATTTGCGAAATCATCAACTGATAAATGCAAATTTCCATGATGGCACATTTTTATCGGAATTCATCAAAGAATAATCCGTAATTTTTAACCAATTGCAATGTACCACGTCTTATTTTGTTCCTCAAGAGATCCTTTACGAATTCACCACGTAGATTTCTTCTAAGCTTAATCGTTCTACTTTTGCAACCAATTGTTTATTTAGCGAAAAAAATCTTTCATAAACAAATTGCTATAATCTCCAAACAAATAAACTTCGAAAAAGTCTACATGGTGAATTCGTAGAGAATCTCTTGAGGAACAAAATACGACGTGGTGCATTAAAATCGATTAAAAAATACAGATTATTCTTTGAAAAGTCCCAATGAAAATGTGACATAATGGAAATTTGCCACTATTAGTTAATGGTTTCGCAAATGTATCGATATTAATATTTTTCTAGGTAAATTAGACATGACATCTTATAAATTCACCCTCACTATCAAGAGACTCGGTAGAGTCTCGGGACAAGTACATTTGACAGCTCTGTCGTCTGCTGGCCCGAGACTCACCCGAGTATATTATCTCTGAATAAAGCAAATTCGGTGGTGGGGGGAAACATTTTCTTTAATTGTGGAGCCCAGGAGAAATATTATGATCTGAAAATGGAACTGGAGACTAATTACGCTAGACTCCCTCCATCGAGCCTTAAATCAGCACGATTGATGCCGTAATTGCTGAGAAAAAACTTTGTACATGCAAAATTATGCAAAAGCGCCAACACATTGAAAGATTCAGTGTGTCTGTATATGCGCGCAGACGACACGATCAAAGGGATTTTGATGCCCATCATGACCCATTTTCATGAAAGTTGGTCTCCGGTGACGGAAGCGACGAGTTTCTATTTATTGCGAGTGACTTTCTTCTGTACCGATCCGGCGGAAACTTTCTAGTTACGAGTGACTTACTTACCATGTTTTTGGTTATGTCGACTTTCCTCTGTACCGATCCGGTGGACAGTTTGAATGTTTGAACGTGTAAACCGCGTGTTTTTTGGGTAAATAGTACGAAAAAATGGTAATATATAAATAGTGCGAAAAAATGGAAATTTATGAATAGTGCGAAAAACCGGTAAACCAGTGTGCACACGAGTGATGTTTTAAAACGTGGCCGTGTGACTACATTTCTCTGCACCTATACCACGGAAATTTTGAATGTTTAACCAGTGTTACGGTAGTTTTGACTTTTGACAGTGTAAAGTGCGAGTCGTGTAAATCGCGTGTTTTTTAGATTGTGAAAAATCGTGATTCATAAATAGTTTGAATATATAAATAGTGCGAAAAAACGGTAATATATAAATATTGCGAAATGTGGTAATAATATTTTTTAATATCTCGGAATTAATCATCAGCGAAATTAAAAAAGATAACCTCGCACCCGCTGATGAAATCATTTGTGTTTCGGATTCCAGAAAAGCCAAATAAAAACAAACCTCACCACTCGTTGAGGTTATCATTTTTATTTTTCCGTATAAAATAATCCGAATAAAACCATTAATTCGTGTAGCCGGAATAAGTGCTAGAAAATACGACGAACATAACCTCAAAAATCAGTGTTAAACGTTCTGAAAATGCGTGAATTCACAAATAATGATGTTGAAGTTTCGATCTAGAACGCAACGATTTTTTGTTTTTCAATCATGTCACTTAAATTTTTCTTACAGATCAAAAGACTGTTTTTTTTCCAAAAGTGAGTGTATGAAAATAGTTGTGACAAGATGTATCATGCGCTCATAAATAAAAACCTCTAAAAATATTAATTGTTGATGAAATACTTTAATTATAAAAATTTGACAAATTACTTTTGTCGTGAAATCATGATTTTCAATACTTTTTAGGTGCGGTCTACAAATAAACATAAAATTTCCAATATTCTGCAGGTTGTGCTCAGTTCCTTCAGTTTTTCTTTTCGGCTTCAAGAAATTTACCAATATACTGAAGGCACTGCGAGCTGTGAATTGGGCTGAGATTCTCTGCTTCGACAATTCGATCTAAAAAAACTGGTGAAACTTAAAGCAATGAAGCATTTGCTATTCCTTGCGGAAACAAGAGATGCCTTATTTCCTTTGCATACAAGGATCACCGCTTCGTTACTGCGAGCTGTGCTAAGTTCCTTCGCTCTTTCTTTTTGGCATCGCACTATATATTTTATATTGAGTTGGCGTTTTACTGATTATGTCGGCGTAAATATTCAAGGATCATCTGTTATCATATTTCACAACAAGTCGAAGGATCGGAAATTCAGCAATAGTGTAATGGCATCGCTCGGTCAGGCTTGTGCAAAAGATATAAGTGGAAATAAAAGCATGAGAAAATAATGTAAAAATTCAATATTCATTCAAGTTTTTAGTGTGCACTGTGATATGATTTGTTAAAAAAAAAAGTGTTTCACAAATATTTCTATACGGTTTCAGTTTTGGCCTTTCGCTCATGTTTTTCTCATATTAGTGAAATGCGCATTGCTGAGACGCACCAAATATATGTATCGAATTTCTGGATATACGGCAGGAGATGCAAGGTGTTAACTGAAATGAATTTCTGCGCTTTGTTTGTGCAAGCTGTACTAAGTTCGTTAGCTTTTTCTTTATAGCATCGCATTGTATATTTGATATTGAGCTAGGATTTTACTGATTATGTCAGCGTAGATATTCAAAGATTATCTGTTATCATGTAAAAATTCTAGGATTCGGAGCTGTTCAGAAAAAAGAAGTTATATCCTGGCCAAAAATCCCCTCCCCGGGGAGAAAACCTTGGACAAGTACATTTGTTGACCCCTGTTTCCATTTGTTTTCACAGAAAAAAACTACCCAAAAAAGTACAAAATTTTTTAAAAATTGGCAAGTTCGAGACAGGAAAACGAAGATTGTTTCTATAAAATAACTATACTCCAAATGACAAATAGAAATGAAAAACTTCACATATTTTATCGAGATCCCAAGAAAAAAAGCAACAATGCCCATCGTGAGTGTCCGGTAAAAAACAGAGTCTACAAGTAAATGATCGATTTGTGCATAAAAAAAAATAATTACTTTACAAAAACAGAAATGGTAAAGCCAATGATTTACGTTCAGCACTAAAATTTATAATATCAATAATAGGACAAGTATTTTATTGTCGCGTGAGGATGGAGTATTTAAAAAAAAGCAAAAATTAGTTGGTTATTGAAAAAAGTCACCAATGTACAAAAATAAAAATCGGTCAAAAGAACAGCGTCCAGAAAAAAAATCGGGATGAAAAGAAACTGGAAGAAAAAAATTTCAAACGAAAAAAATTAGATTGAAAAAAAAAATTCGGCCGAAGTACTTGGCGAGTTTGTAACACATACAACATTACGTAAAATACATTACATGATCCAAGCTATGCAAAAAAACTCGCCAAGTACTTCGGCCGAATTTTTTTTTTCAATCTAATTTTTTTCGTTTGAAATTTTTTTCTTCAAGTATCTTTTCATCCCGATTTTTTTTTCTGGACTCTGTTCTTTTGACCAATTTTTATTTTTGTACATTGGTGACTTTTTTCAATAACCAACTAATTTTTCCTTTCTTTTAAATACTCCATCGTCACGCGACAATAAAATACTTGTCCTATTATTGATATTATAAATTTTAGTGCTGAACGTAAATCATTGGCTTTACCATTTCTGTTTTTGTAAAGTAATTTTTTTTTTTTATGCACAAATCGATCATTTACTTGTAGACTCTGTTTTTTACCGTACACTCACGATGGGCATTGTTGCTTTTTTTCTTGAGATCTCGATAAAATATGTGAAGTTTTTCATTTCTATTTGTCATTTGGAGTATAGTTATTTTATAGAAACAATCTTCGTTTTCCTGTCTCGAACTTGCCAATTTTTAAAAAATTTTGTACTTTTTTGGGTAGTTTTTTTCTGTGAAAACAAATGGAAACAGGGGTCAACAAATGTACTTGTCCAAGGTTTTTTCCCCGGGGAGGGGATTTTTGGCCAGGATATATAATTAGTGCATTAAACTTGGTATAAAAACATTGTGAAGTTTTAGCACTCATTTGACTAGCATGCAATACAGTATTTACCTTAAAACACGCAAAATCGAAGTTCTTCATGAAAACACGAAATGAACCTTTTTTCGTGGGTGCTCCCGGACTATCGGAGATTTTTTCGAGGGTATATTTGAAAAATATGTAAAATTTAAAAAATTCATCCATCATTTGTATGTAGCATATACGTGAAATGTTTTTTCCTATAATTCAACTAATACCGCGCAGATAAACTGTAGGAAAAAAACATTTTCACAAACAACATGACATTTGAAATTCATATTCGACTTATGTTAAGCATATATTGAAAATATATTTAAAATACAATTAAGATGTGTTTTTCCTATATTAAAAATATATTTTCAATATGAAAAACTATATTTCATTTATATTTATGAAATACTAAAAATATATTTTTTCCATAGTTTTTTTCATACCCTTTACTAGACTAATATACACCGCAAATATTTTTTTTCCTTTTTGAAAAAGTATAATCAAATTACAAGTGGAATACATTTTTAGTATATGCTGAATATGTATGATGTATAACTTTTTTATATTGAAAATATATTATTATTATACCTCTGAAAACAACCCCGATAACCCAGAGGAGTTTACGGAATTTCCAAAACGCCGAATAAACCTTTTTCAATCACAGTTATCGAAGGTGTTTTCGGACTCGATCGAAAGCGGATAAACTTTACTACTATTAACGATTTCGCTGTTTTTAAATCAGCTAATTTGCGCGAGGAATTGATAAAAAATTATGAGATGCGTTTCAAGTCAGCATAGCTCTTTACGTCAAATTCATATGTTAAATAGAAATTCCAAATAATTTTTTGATTAAAAACAATCGTGTAATGATTGGAAAAATAAATTTAAACGAACGAAATGGAATTTTAAATTTATTTTCTACTTAAATTTAGCATATATTGAAAACACAGTTTTAGTACATTTTTCATATATTGAAAAAATACAAAACGTAGACATTATTTATATTTAGCATATTCCAAAAAATTATAAAATTAGAAAAATATTGGAAATATCCAATATTTTTCTTCTTATAGAAAAATATGATTAAACTGTGAGAAAAATAAGTTTTTGGTATACGACAAATAGAAATTATGTATAACTTTTTGTATTGAAAATGTATTGTTAATATATCCTTGAAAACGTCCCCGATATTTCCGGAGAATTTACGAAAAGAAGTTAATAGAGCATTTTGAATGAACGCCATGATTTTTCGCGTTCAGCCCGTGCTTTAATATGTGCAAAACCAACGTAATTTTCAAAACGCTGAATGAACTTTTTTCCATTAGATCAATCGAAAGTGGATAAAATGGACTGCTATTAACGATTTCGCTGTTTTTGAATCAGTTAATTTGCGAGGGAAATAGATAAAAAATTATGAGATGCGTTTCAAGTCAGCATAACGCTTGACGCCAAATTTATATGTTAAACAAAAATACCAAATGAATTTTTGGTTTATAAAAATCGTTAAACAATTAGAAAAAAACATTTTTATAAGTAAAATAAAATTTCGAAATTATATTCCTATTTAATTGAGCGTATATTGGAAATGCAGTTAAAATATATTTTTTGTATAAGGCAAATTAAAATAATGTATAACTTTTTTATATTGAAATGTATTATAAATATGTATTTGAAAACGTCCTCGATATTTCCGGAGAGTTTACAAAAAGAGGTTGATTGTGCGTTTTGAATGAACGCCTTGATTCTTCGAGTTCAGCACGTACTTTAACATGTGCAAAATCAATGTATTTTTTCAAAACGCTGAATGAACCCTTTCCCGTTAGATCGATCGAAAGTGGATTAAATGGACTACTATTAACAATTTCGCTGTTCTTTAATAAACTAATTTGCGCGGGGAATCGATGAAAAATTATGAGAAGCGTTTCGAGTCAGCATGACTCTTTACGTCAAATTCATATATTAATTAGAAATTGTAATACATCTTCGACTAAAATTAATCGTGGAATGATTGAAAAAATAAATTTAAATGAACGAAATGAAATTTCAAATTTATTTTCCACTTATATTTACAATATATTGTAAATATATTTTCAATACAATCGAAATATTTTTTCCATACATTAGTAATATTTTTACAATTTAAAAAACGTCTACATTATTTATATCTAGTTAACAAAAATTTATTTTTCATTACAAATTTTAAATATCATTCTTGTCATTGTTCAATGCGGTAAGTCAGTCCGCTGCATTCACACCACATCAGTGCTATCATACTAAGTTATCACGTTGAGGGTTAAAAAATTTTTTTGACATACGAGTCTGAAACTCGTACAATCGAATGTACATTCTCGATTAGAAAAAAAATGATCATTTTCGTTAAAAACAAACACCGTTTTTCGACGATTTTAAATTTGCGCTTATAAACAAATGGTAATAACTCCTAAAATGATGTAGATATTTGAAATTTCCTTTGAGATTCTGATACGTTTTTGCAAAACGAAGAAATTTAAAAAAAAGTCGCAATTTCTTGATTGCAACCCGAGATATCAATTTTTTAACGTTTTTGCAATGAACCATTGTTATGATCAAGCTTTTCACAAAATTCAAATTCGTAAGCTTTCTTTACGCTTTTGAGCATGAGATTCAACATAGGACTAACCCTTTAGAGCGTTCTTCTTAATCCGGGTAATATATTATTCCGATCGCCCGTGCGCGGATCAGCGAGCAGCATCGGCCGGGTGGCGCGGTGGGAGACAGCGTCCCTTCCTGCAGCTCCTCTCGAGCGCTTTAGTTAACAAATTCAATAACTTCCTTAAAAGTGGTTGTGGAGAGTTGATTTACGATCATGCTCTTGAAAATTCATTTTTCACAATATTTAACTCAATAATTATTGTTTTTCCTCAATTTAAATATGGCCATGCTTATAAGTAATTTTTCGGTGAATAGGGATGGGTATAATAATTAAATTGCATTTTGTACAAAATTTCGTTCATACGTTTATTGCATACTTCAAAGAAAAATTCCGAGTAATAATTACTCTTCTTCAATTCTGTTTTTTCAGGGAAAATCGCTGAAAAGAATAATTATTTTCGTTTTGAAAATAATACGCACAGATGATGTAAATAGCAATAATGGGTAAGAGCCATGAGCCTGGCAGGGTGTCAAATCGTCACGGAGCTACTGTCTACTGTGTCGACCGGACCGCGCAACTCGCTATTGTGTAGCTCTCCAACCGTAGCAAGTCTGCCCTGTGGAAAGTCCCCAACCGTGTAAACTGGACCTAGCGCTAACTAACCCGTAGTATTTCAATATTTCTCCGACGCTCGCGTATCCTCATTTTCACCGCCTTTCTTAGATACACGCCGGGAAAGTCCCCCACCGTGTTCATCGGACCGCACGGCATGCCATCGTTGAAACTCTCCAACTGAAGCAACTCTACCCTGTGCCAAGTACTCAACCGTGTTCTTCTTCTTCTTCTTCTTATTTAGTTTGGGCTGACTCCGGTCCCCGCTCTACAGCGACTTGACTGGAATTCAATAACCGCACCTCTTGCGGAACACATCAAAACGGCGAACTTTTAATTTTTTTTTCATCAATTATTACTTCGGAGTTCATGAAAATATTAAATCACGTACATCTTATTAGTCAGTATGGAAACAAAATGATTAGATCCTATCATGAATATGAACGTAGAAACAAAAATAGAAACTAAGAATCACAGTTTTTCTCATCACTCAAAAATTAATCAGGCCAGGAGTCGGAACTTTTCAGTCAATGTTTGAAAGATCAAATGAGCCCGCCGAAGGCGGGCGTAGTTCGATCACAATTATATGTAGAGCCTTGTTCGAAGAGATGAAGAAAGTAATCGAGTAGAAATCACAATGTAGTTACCCTCGTACTACGCTAGATGTCACAACGTTCAGAGTCCCAAGAAAAAAGAATCCCCACCATTCCCCCACCCGTGGTCCACTACGCGCTTCATATTTTTCAGAGTAAGTGGAATGTAATTAACTAAAAATTGTTTATTCAACTTAAGGGTTATAGGGAAGGGGAAAAATATTCCAGATTTTCCCCGGGAGGGGTTGTAATCTGTTCGAACGAGGCTCTATAATTGTGATCGAACTGCGCCCGCCTTCGACGGGCTCGTTTGATCTTTCAATTATATTCCGAGCCTCGTTCTCAAGATTACGAAAGTAATCGAGTATAAGTCACAATGTAGTTGTTTACTAATAAATACAGATAACTGTAATAACAATCTATTATTAATCCTGTATCACAGATTTTGCGAACACTTGATTGTCTTTCACTAAAGGTCTATTGTAAACTCTGGCCAACATTTGGGAATTACTTGTGTTAAAAGATTAGAAATAATGAGACCAAATTTAATTTTCTTAATTTTTTATTTTTTCGGAAAAATCTTTTATTATGTTTTTTGATTGAAATAGATAAAATCCCATAACAGATCATTAGATATTTTCGATAATACCATAGTATATGGTTAGATGTTTATGATATTGATTATTCACAAAGAATACGAAAATAATTATAGTACATAATTATTTTCAATATTGAAAGAATTATGTTGTTTTTAAACAAATTTGAAACTTACCGAATTGATTTAGAAACAAATTGTTGTCTTTTAGAGTTTGATGATCCGTACCATGATTAGCATATAACCACGATTTCATGTTATCATAAATAATGACAATCAACAAAACAAATTGTTAGTCCAAACAAATTTTATTGCAACGGAATAAATCAATACGTGAAAGAAACTGAATAAAACGTTATGATAATTCTCTTTAACAATTCACCTTATTTTGGGTGTTATTATTCATGACTAATTCGTAAAACTTTTATTGAAAAAACAGTATTCCTTCTTGTCTTTCTTTTTTCTAACAACCCCGTTGCCATGGTAACATTTTTCAGTACTCTTTTTATTTTATTCAACGCCAACTTAATCGAACATACTTTAATTGAATTTTTTAAACAACTTGACCACCCCGCGGTCTTTCTGATAACGTTCAAGTCAACTCCTTTTACGAATGCTGCCGATGTGGCTGCGTGCCTAGTAGAATGGGCTGAAAAAACTGTGGTGTTAATCCCACTCTCTGTCAATATTGTTTTCACCCATCTACTTAAGGTTTGACTTCCTACTTCTCTATGCGGTTTTTTAATAGCTAAAAATAACTTTTCCTTATTGTCTCTAATTTTAGCCGTAACCTTAAGATACTCTATTAGAATTAATGCTACGTATAACTCCGGTTTCTCTGTAAACTTTGGTATAATGAGCAAAAGTTGCTCTCGGCCTGATCCCGACGTTTTGATTAAATCTATTATTCTTATGTCTATTCCATTATCTCTTAATATAATATATTTCGTTCGAATGTTTGCAAGTGTTTGCGCCCTATGTGCTGTACATAAAGCGAGCAACATTACGGGTTTTTTCGTTTAATCTGTTAAAGAGAGTTTATCTAAAGGGAACCATTTTCCTAAATGTTTGAGTACGATTGCAACATCCCAGATCGGCGAGTACTTTGGTCTCGTAGGTCTCAACTTAAACACGCCTTTCAGAAATCGATTTATCATCGGGCTTTCTCCGATTTTATCGTTTGAGATCAAGGATATTGCCGACCTGTATGTATTCAAGGTCCCATAGGACGCTCTCTCTTTAAACTTTTTTGTGAAAAACTGCAACAACCGCTCTTATTCAAGTTTATAAAAATCAGCGTTTACTTCCAAACAGAAACTTGAACATTGCTTCAGCGCCATCTTATACTGTTTCATGATAGCAATCTGACAGCGACGCCATTACGATTTCCGTGGCTTCTAGTGGTACACCTTTCCTCAAATAAGCTTCCCGGATACTCTGCCCGCTGTCAAAGTTAGCTGATTTACTCTAGGATGTTGCTTTCTCCTACATGAAGAAAGTAACAAATTATAGTTTGGCTTGAATTTTATTTGATCGCTAATCAGTAAAGACTGAAACAGCGGATACCACGGTTGATTGGGCCAATCTGGTACCACGATAATTCCTGAGGCTCTGTCTGTTTTAATTTTTGCCAGTACTCGAAGAATCAGAGAGAAAGGTAGAAAAGCGTAAAAATTTAAGTTAGACCAATCGATGGTAAATGCGTCAATTTCTTCTGCTTTAGCGTAGGGCAGCCATGAGACAAATCTTTTACACTTTGAATTCTGGCCAGATGCAAATAAGTCTGTATCTACTTTTCCCAATTTATTCGTAATTTCTGTAAATGTAAAATCCGCTAATTCCCATTCTGTGTCTTCGTTTTTAATCCTAGACAATGCGTCGGCCTCTGTATTGTCTTTGAGGCTATGTAAGATGCAAACAGGAAAATTTTTCTTTCTTCTGCCCATTGCCGAATAGCTCGAGCTAATGAATTGTACTTTGAAAATTTCGTGCCACCCATTTTGTTAATATACGATATCGCCGTAGTGTTATCGACTTTTAATAAAATTTGACAATTCCTCAGATTATTTGCTAAAGCTTCTAGCGCTAACTTTATCGCGAATAGCTCTTCATAATTAATAGGCCAACGTTTTTGCAGATAGTTCTAGAATCCATGTGTTTTATTAATTTTGTCTGTTACTCCCCAGCCTGAATTAGACGCATCTGTAAAGATTGTCATGTTAAAGTTTCCCGTTTTTATTAGACTCACACCGTTTTTTAGACTGTTCTTCCACCATTTCAAGTCTGGTAAGATACTCTTCGATAAATTCATTATGCTGCTGTAATCATTATTATTTTGGATCAAAGCCAATTGTTTTTCTCTTTCTAAGAGTTTAGTTTACAGCCGGCTGTAGTCTAATGCTTGGCAGGCAGCTGCTAGTTTTCCAGTTAACTTTGAGAATTCTAAAATTGAGCAGATTTTCTTGCGTTGAAACTCGGTTACCAATTTTCCGAGCCTTTCTCTCTTTTCTTCTGTTAATTCTATCGTAAACTGTTGAGAATTAATAATAAATCCTAACAATCAGCATTTATTACTCGACGTTAGATTGCATTTTCTTTTGTTAATAATGAAGCCCAGTGATTCTAGTAATATGATTGTTTCTCGAACATTTGTTTGGCACTTTGCGAGGTTTTCTTCTATGCATATAATGTCATATAAGTATATTCCTGACGAAAATCCTCTGGACCTTAAAATTTTCATTACGGGCTTCAAAATTTTTGTGAAAATATACGGGCTGGTACATAAACCAAAGACAAGGCAGTTGAATTGGTATAAAACTCCATCGAAATAAAATGTCAAAAGTTTTTTACTTGATTTATGAATCGGTACTAAGTAGTATGCATCTTCT
The DNA here is from genome assembly GCA_963989365.1 of Rhimphoctona megacephalus. Taxonomy (NCBI): domain Eukaryota; kingdom Metazoa; phylum Arthropoda; class Insecta; order Hymenoptera; family Ichneumonidae; genus Rhimphoctona; species Rhimphoctona megacephalus. The sequence continues at coordinate 1,213,805 of OZ022414.1, forward strand.
AAGTCTATTATAGCCATGAAGACGTTAGGGAATACCAATCTTGCTACTGTTCTCAGGTACTCCATTTTAAAATGATCTGGCTCTATGAACTTGTTCAGGTTTTTAAGGTTAAAAATAAAACGATACGAGCCATCAGGTTTCGGTACTAAGAAGAAAGATTATATGAACTGATCTGGTTCTGGGCCACATTTTTCAATTGCCCCTTTGTTCAACAGTTTTGCAATAGCCTCTTTGTATCTATTTATCTCATTATCTGGAAAATTCGTTTTAGGTAAAATGTATTGTTTTGTTTTCCTAGTTAATTCAATTTTATAGCCTTTAATACAATTTAAAATAAACTTATTTTTTGTAATTTTTTTCCGGTTTCCGAGATAATTTTTTAATCTTTCTGCTATAAAACTTACGTTCTCGTTTATTTGCCCCTGCCCCTGAATTTGGAATTCTTTTGAGTTTGAGCTTTGGGGTTGAAATATCGCTGTTTCGACCTGAAGAACAGGCGAGGTCTGTTTTGGTTCGATGGTCCCGCAACGCCTGCCTGGTTTAAAACATTTTCTTTCCCGGCAGGCTCTTCCCGTTTAAATGATTTTTGTTGTATGTCGGTGTCTTGAATTGTTGTTTCATATTCTCGTTTAATTTGTTCAGAGCTCGGGCTTCCTTCAGTCTCTCTGCCAGATTTTTTCCGTATAGGAATTCGTCCGTCTTGGTAGCCGTTAAGATATCCTTACTTTGTTTTGATAAACCTGGAAGGATGAAGGCTTTTCTTGATTCAGACAATCTGAACTGTAAGTCTGTCAGAATCTTCGCTGAATCGCTAAGCCTTTCTATAAAGCATAGTTTATCAATGCTTTCGTCCTCCTCCAAGAGCATCGACAAGGCTGAGCCCATGGCGGTTAATGTCGAACCAACTGATTTTTGATTTTCCGAGATGAAATTATCTCATTTTATTGCCGACTCACCTAGATTCGACGCAATTTCCGGGTTAAGCTTCGGTGTCTCTAACCCTTCTTGTCACGCATATTTACTTAAAGCGTCGTCCATTTCTTGCTTTCCCACGCCGTTGATTGCCCAGTATTTCCATCTTGACGACAATGACGAATGTAACGATATTTTGATTGCCTTTAAGGCCAATGGATCTTCGCCCAAGACTTAAAACGTATTCGCTTAATTTTTTACAGTCGCCTGGATTTGTTTCTGCTGGTTGCTTTGTTTTTTCGTCATCGACCAGGTTAGCATTTTTGACCTTGTTCTCCTTGTCCACATCCTCCTCTATTTCGTCCTCTTGAGACGTGAGAAAGAAACAAAGTTAAATAATATTTATATTTATCTAATATGCTTTGCCTCTCGTACAAATTCATTAGCATAAAACTCTGAGATGTCTTGTCTCTCGTACAAGCTCCTCAGGTTAACGGTCTAACCTGTCTTGCCTCTCGTGCAGGCTCGTTAGCCAACGCCGCCATATTGTTTTGCGGACAAAAGAGACAATCGTACTTATACCGATAGCTTTTTATTCAAATTGGTGTTATTCTTACCTTGATTAAGAGTTATCAAGTCTATTCCTGGACCACCATCTCCTGATATTTCGGATTCTGCTTCCGAGTTTTCAGCACTTGTGTTATTTTCTGGTTGGAACGTGTCTAGATGTTCCTGCATTTTCTCTAGCTGCTTTTCCAGAGAATATTGCTTCCTTATTCTTTCTTTTCAGCATTCCTTCACTTAAACCCACCATGAAATACTAAAGTATCCAATGAAAATTATATACGAAAACTTAACGAAAAGAAAAATGATACACTTGAGATCACTACTCTAACCCGTCTTGACTCTAGCGCACAACGAAAAGATATGAAGCGCGTAATGGACCACGGGTGGGGGAATGGTGAGGATTCTTTTTTCTTGGGACTCTGAACGTTGTGACATTTAGCGTAGTACGAGGGTAACTACATTGTGACTTGTACTCGATTACTTTCGTAATCTCGAGAACGAGGCTTGGAATATAATCTTTGTCCAATGCAGATACTATAGACCAAGTATCATCTGAAATCTCGTCGGGGGCAATTTTAGTATGTTTATTCGGCTATGCTCTATTAAGGTGAATTAAAATTGTGTACATAATTTTAACCTATGCAAATTTGATTCAAGAATTCAAAATGAAATGAGTTCAAATTTGCAAATATCAATTCACTTAAAATTCAATTGAGGAAAGAATACTTGAATAAACTTGATCGAAATATACTTCGCATTAATTAAAATTAAGTACACCATCATAAGTAATCAAAATTTTAATTGAATTATAAGAATTATGTAAACAATTTAACAATTAAAAATAACAAGGTCTGATTGTGCAACGAAAAAAGGAAAGAAATAACCCAAAGGGAAACGATTGATAAATAACCTCTGAATCTTTGAACGCAATTTTCTCAAAACTATATTCTCTAAATTGGCGTAAGCGATTACCAGGAAGGTATTCGATCTCCCTTATTAAAATTTTGTACACGTCTTAATAATAATATAGACGGATACTTGTATGTATTACAACAGTAAAGCATTAACTCATAGCGAAATTATTGAAATATGACTTCCGAATCTTTGAACGAAATTTCTCAAAACTATATTTTCTGAATTGGCGTGAGCGATTACCAGGAAAGGTATTCGATCTATCTCTTCGGAATTTTGCACACGTCTTAATAACAATAACGACAAGTACTTGTATATGTATTAGAACAGTGAAAAATTAATTCAAAGCGAAATGATTGAAATATGGCTCTCGAATCTTTGAACGAAAGTTTCTCAAAACTATATTATCTACATTGGCGTGAGCGATTATCAGAAAAGGTATGCGATCTATCTCTTCGAAATTTTGCACACGTCTTAATAACAATATTAATAAGTCTTCGCATGTATGGAATTATAAAAAAGTTTTAAAAAAGTATCTTTTCATTGTAAAATAATGTTAAATTCTTATGTATAGTTCGATTTTGTTAAAGATTGTCGCTCACTATACAAAAGTTCACAATGATTAAAGAATTGATTTGTCTCAAGATAACGTCACAATTTTCATGTCATGACATGTGACTATAGTGTGCGAATCAGAAGCACGTGTCACACTCATCTTGCGTCTTCACTGCATATTGGCCATTTACGGCTTTATATTTTTTAATTACATTTTGCCTATTTGAATTTGCATTAATTATGAATCAATGCGAATTCCTTACAGCCAATAGATTTTTTTTTCAACTTAAACTACTTCGTGTTTACTAGAGTTTACGCTATCTTAGATATTTTGTTCAATAAAAAAATGCGACGGTTCAACAAAAACTGGTAACGAAAAACGCAAAAATTTTCTTCAATAGTAAAAAACCATTTTTATTTAAAAAAAAATTTAAACATTTTTTTAATTTTTGAAAATCCTACATATAAAGAGCGAGAAATAAACGAAATGAATTATAAAGCCGATTCGTCGCCCGTGCTTTGTGTTTCTACAACATTTGAAATATATCTTGAGCCACATTTTTTTAAAATTTTTATATAATATAATTTTAGTCCCCAGCATGATCATTAATCACGAGCTGAAAATTTTAATTGCTCATTTTTAGCACTATTAATCGTAAAATTTGTCTTTATTCCTATTATTTAAAGCCAAAATAGCACCGCACAAATTGCACATTCAGACACGAGAGAGCGCGCACATCGGCGGTGGTGCTGCTCTCTATAATTCACGCACGGTCCCTATAAGGGCTTAACTCGTTAAATTTTAATTTTTAACAAATCAGTAGAAGGGTATAATTTGTAATAAATTCGACTCTCCACAGCTTTCGTCATTCCACGTTTTTTCAAAGGACCGATATTCTGCAAAATCTTTAATCATACAAATTTTTCAACGCCTCAATGATTTTCCATATTGTGAAAGTAATTTAATGAATGATAATGAGGTGATAAGTAGAGTTCGTGGAACCAGGTATGTCATAACAACGAGCAACGTCTATCGAGTAGATACTTTTTTTAAGTCATCATCGGTCGGTAACTTTTATTGGTGGTCGGTAAGTATCGGGTTGAAGCGGGGTTCCCCTTGTTTGCTATTTGGTATATTTTCGATTTATTGTTTCGGTCTGTTGTTGTTATCTCATTGCAGGTATTACGAAATCGATATGTCAATTTCACTTAGGGAATAAGTACATTATGCAAAAAAGAAAGAAAAAATTTCGTCATTCAACGACTACACTCACAGAGCTACTTTTTTGTATCTATTCGTCACAAAAATATCAACGAAAAAAACTAATGAAACTAATTTACTCAAATGGATTACGAACGGCTTCAACAGTAATATTTTCACTTCCGATTATTGTGGCCAATATATATATGCACTTTCGATTATCGCGTCCAATATATATTATGTCACTTTTGATTATTGCAGTATGTATTAATACAAATTAATATTTGGATTAATGAAGGCAAGGTATTTCGAACGAGAAGACGAAGAAGAATATGTTAAAATCAGTCTTCCTGAGACAAGCTCGTAAAAGTGCAACTCGTGCAATGCCATCTGGTGAGGACAGAAAATATCACCAGAAAAAGCGCGGGACGAAGCTCACACAGGAAAGAAGAAGAACAATGGTGTTAGTTAATCATCATTTGTCCGTAACTACCCGACTGAGGAACATGTAAGTACATTTATTGTGTTTGATTACTATTGATATTATATATTAGTTTATTATTATTTTCATTATCTAGGACGATTATTTTATTTTATTTATTTCATTCCAGACGAAAAAATGATAAACATCAATAACGCGAGGATGATCGAGGACGGGAACCCCGAAGAACTCGAGGCTAACCCGAGACCGGGTGCTAATGCGGGAGCGGAGGCTAACCCGGGAGCACAAGCTGACGCCAGGCCGGGCTTTGCCGCTATCGGTCAGCCTCAACGGGAGCAGGAGCCTGCTGAGGAGAAGAAAAATCGTAAGTACAAGTGAAAAAAAACCTCGTGTAGAAAACCACGGTTTCCGACAATAGGCCTGACATAAACTGTACCCGAAATAAAAAGCCTAGGTGCTCTATTTCAGGTACAATATTGCCATCGTAGGAGAGTTTCAGCAGAATTGGAATAAAAAACTTAGCCTTTCCAATTAATGCACAACCGGGCGCAGTGCGACACAATGTCAACCGTGCGCAGTGAGCACTGTGTTTGGCTGTTCCTTAATTAGAAAGGCCCTAAGTTTTCTATTACAGTCCTGGCGTGAACTCTCCAATAATTAATATAAAACCTAGGTTCTCGATTTCAAGTATAGCGTAGCTATCATAGAAAAGTTTGCGCCAGAACTGTAACAGAAAACTTATGGCCTTTCTAACTAGGAAACAGTCAGACACAGTATGCACTGCGCACAGTGGGTATTGTGGCACACTATGGCTGGTTGTGCACTAATTGGAAAGACTAAGTTTTCTATTCCAGTCCTGGCGTAAACTCTCTTACGATGGCTATGCTATATCTAAAATAGAGAATCAATGTTTTTTATTCGTAGGATAGTTTACGCCAGGACTGTAATAAAAAGCATAGGGCCTTTCTAATTAGGGAACCACCAGACACAGTATGTGCTGCACGGAGTCAGTATTGTGGCGCACTATGGCTGGTTGTGCACTAATTGGAAAGACCAAGTTTTCTATTCCAGTCCTGACATAAACTCTCCTACAATGGCTATGCTATACCTGAAATAAAGAATCTAGGTTTTCTATTCTCTGAAGAGTTTATGCCAGGCCTGGCGTAAACTCTTCAATGGATATAAAACTTAGGTTTTGTGTTTCAAGTACAGCATAGCCATCATAGAAAAGTTTGGGCCAGGACTATAATAGAAAACTTATAGCCTTTCTAACTAGGGAACAGCCAGACACAGTACTCACTGCATGCAGTTGGCATTGTGTCGCACTGTGCCCGATTGAACACTAATTAAAAAGACGAAGTTTTTTATTCCAGTCCTAGCGTAAACTCTCTTACGATGGCTGTGCTATATCTGAAATAGAGAATCAATGTTTTTTATTCGTAGGAGAGTTTACGCCAGGACTGTAATAAAAAGCATAGGGCCTTTCTAACTAGGGAACCACCAGACATAGTATGCGCTGCGCGGAGTCAGTATTGTGGCGCACTATGGCTGGTTGTGCACTAATTGGAAAGACCAAGTTTTCTATTCTAGTCCTGGCGTAAACTCTCCTACGATGGCTATGCTATACCTGAAATAAAGAATCGAGGTTTTCTATTCTCTAAAGAGTTTATGCCAGGCCTGGTGTAAACTCTTCAACGGATATAAAACTTAGGTTCTTGGTTTCAAGTACAGCGTAAGCATCATAGAAAAGTTTACGCCAGTATTGTAATAAAAAACATAGGGCCTTTCTAACTAGGTTACAGCCAGACACAATATTCACTGCGCACAGTTGGCATTGTGTCGCACTGTGCCCTGTTATGCACTAATTAGAAAGACTAAGTTTTTTCTTCCAGTCCTGGCATAAACTCTCCTACGATGTCTATGGTATATGTGAAATAGAGAATCTAGGCTTTTTATTTGTTGAAGAGTTTATGCCAGGCCTGAAAAATCACGGTTTTCTATGCCAGGTCTGGCGTAAAGTTTTCAACGAATAAAAAACCTTGATCCTCTATATCTGAAATGATTTAATTTCAGAAAGGGGTATGAGAGCTGGCTGGCGGGTCCGGGAGGCCAAAAAACTGGACATCCTGGCCCAACTCCAGGAACGCGCCGCCAATATAATAAGCCAAAAGGCATTTCGGGCTCGTGGCAACAAGTGGCGAGGTCGTGGCGTTCGCGGTGGTCATGGCGGCCGTGGTAGCCGTGGTAGCCGTAACGAACAAGGTAAGGAAATTAACTCATTCCATGCACACGCACACACACACACACACACACACGCGCGCGCACGCACACGCCACATTTACTTACTTTCACTACTTTTTTCTTTCAATTCATTTGTGTAATGTAATGAAATCTTTTTTTTTGTTTCCAGGAGCTGCATGAATGGGCCCAGCACTCATCATTATTATTATTATTATTATATTATCATTATTATTATATCGTTGTCACCATTTTGTATTTATTATATTAGTCAATATATGAAATCAAAATCTCAGGCCTCGCCCGCGTTTCGACAAAAGCGCCGGCGATTTTTTTTTTTTTTTTTCAATGGTCAATTGAGATCTGTCGATCTTCAATATCGAGGGACTCAACGCTACCTCTCCTCCTTAACTTTGACCTCGTTATTGGTCTTGTTGTGTTTGACCAATACTTCGTCCTTCGGATTTGCCAGTACGGTCGAAGGGTCCTTCACCGCGTGATAAATTATGTTCTTCATTTGTAGTTTGTCCGCATTATTCATATAGAACTCGGACAGCGCTCGAAACTCTAGGGACCGGGCGCGGCTCTTACAATGCCACGAAGTGAGCAATTTCTACATTAGCTAGGTGCTAAGTAATGAAGCGCGTATACGCAGTTGACAAGATTTTTTAATTGATATACGATACAAAATTCATTTGTTTGTTTTGCTTCATCAAAAAGACATTGGTAAATGCAGGGCAGCTCTCACACACCACTTTGATTTCGAAAAGATTGACCATTTAATATAAGCTAAAAGATTTACAATTCGCCACTGCTTTGGCGCTTGTATGTTTCTGCTCCTTTTTCTCCTTCTTTCCTTTCTTCTGTTCTTCTGAGGCATCGGAATCGGAAGTGCCACGATTGCTGTCATGTTCTTCGGTGACATCGTTCTCTTTGACGCTTGGATTGAAATCTTTGTCGATATATATTCGTCCTCATTCTCGGAATCTTGGTTGTCATCGTCGCGCTCTTCGGCCCCGACCTTGACCCTCGCCAAATAAGCGTCGGGCTCATCTTTCTGATCGCTGTTGCCGAAATCGTTATCGCAATTGAGCTCGTTCTGGAAAATGAGTTACATAGTATAAATAAATGAAGGAATATAAAAATCTCAAAAATTCAAATGCTTAGCTGAAAAACTTACGCTCTCGCCACGATTTTTAACTCGCAGCTTTTTCGAGGATATAGATCGAAGAGCCTATTGTATTCCTCTTTCTCGATACGGCTGGAAGTGTGCATGACGCCGCTCGTAAGAAGGATCTCGAAGTACTGCAGCAGTTTCTGAATAACTGAAAAAAATACCAGAAATTATTCAATTAATACATAAATATTCTCTATTGCACAAGAACTTGGTATATTAAAGAATGCCGTAGTGGCTTGACGCAAATTATTAGAAGGATTACCTTTTGATACTTAGCGTCGAGCTACTACAGCGTCTCTCAATATGCTAAGTTCAATGCACAAGAACTTGGCATATTGAGAGACGCCGTAGTAGCTTTACGCTGAGTATTAAATGGCAATAATTATCCTTGTAATAATTGGCGTTAAGCCACTATGGTGTCCCTTAACATGCCAAGTTCAATGCATAAGAACTTGGTATATTAAAAGAGACTGTAGCAGTTCGACACCAATTATTAAAAGGAAATATCCTTTTAATACTTGGCGTCGAGTTACTACAGCGTTTCTTCATACGCAATTTCAATGCGTAAGAACATGGTATATTAAGAGACGCCGTAGTAGCTCGACGCCAAGTATTAAAAGGAAATAATTATCCTTTTAATAATTGGCTTCGAACGACTACGGTGGCTCTTAATATACTAAGTTCAACGCAAAAGAAGTTGATATATTGAGAGATGCTGTAGTAGCTCAACGCCAACTATTAAAAGGAAATAATTATCCTTGTAATAATTGACTTCGAACCACTACAGCGTCTCTTAATATACTAAATTCAACGTACAAGAACTTTGCATATTGAGAGACGCCGTAGTAGCTCGACGCCAAGTATTAAAAGGAAATAATTATCTTTCTAATAATTGACGCTGAGCCACAACGGCGTCTCTTCATATGCAAGTTCACCTTCCAGGAATATCTGAAACAAAAATATAAATAATAATAATAATTAGTAACAAAATAACAAATAATATTATTATTATCGATAGAGGGCTAGGATTAATCATTAATCAATACAGGGCAAGGATTCTCATATATTATAGATAGGGTAAGGAATGATAAATACAAGGAAGTATAAAGGAAAAGGGTCTTCTTTTCTGTAAAATATCCAATACGGACTCCTGATCGAGACGCTAGTGAACTTCTAGACAGAGTATCTGTCACAAGAAGTTAGCGAAACGTCAAGAGAAAGGAATTAATTGAGGAAATTGAGAAAAGGACACGAAAAGTTCCAAATCGGACAACGGAAGCCAGAGAACTGACTCGGCAGGAACGCAAAGGCAACTTTGCGTAAACCACCCAGACAGTGTTGAAGCGACCGCCTTTGGATTTGAAACAGGAGGTAGGATATAAAGGATTTATTGATGATGGTAAATTAAAAGCTTACCGGAAATAAATCCATCCGTGCGAACGATTATTTGTTGTTCCAAACGAAGAGTTGTAGGCGCGCGTTGTGTTGATCCATAAGCGGTCACGGCAGCTCCGTCAGGACGTGGCTGCCAGGGGATTTCAAAAGAGATTAATAAAAAAGAATATAAATAATAAATGAGGGTAAATGGGAAAGGGAGTAAGGATTTCAAGGACCAGGAGTAGGGATTTAAAAAATCAAAGAAAGAGGAAATTGAGAGCCGGAAAGATTTCACCAGCCCCCAATAAGTTAGAAAAAGAAAGGATCACCACAAACTGCGTCAGTTTGGGTGATTTTAGGAAAGGGATAGGAGAAAAGAGAAAAATTATTGTAAGTCACAGCGGTGACAGATCACACGCACGAACACACAATCACAGCGCGGAGTAAATCGCACAGAACTCATTAAATTGTAACCCGATTCAACTGATACTTAACACTTTTGTACATTATACCCACACGAACAAACGCGATTCCACGAGAATACGTAAATTTATCGAATTTATTTATAATAATTAGAAGAAATTAGCGGAAGTCACGGCGGCGAAGACACACATACACTAATAGACATTCGTATCGCGAAATAAAACCGAGATAAAACAAGCAATTGTATACCGATTTACACGACACTGCACAAAATTGTTAAACACACTTACACAAACAAACGCGAGGCCACAAGAACATTTAACTCGGACAAATTAATTTATAAAACGCAAAATAAAAACACTGAACGAACGCGAGCGATCACATACACGGGGGCAGTCATCTTGTAAAGCTCGTATCGAAAACATCATCGATCGGGCTGTCGATCCGCGGCGCCACCGGCTAAGATAACTAACGCGCTTTTCTGCACGCCAACTGTTGTGTTGTTTACACAAGATTAGCTTTGCTTTATTCTTCCACTAGATAGCGTTATTTTCTACGATAATCTTTGCTGTCGTTAGATGGCAGCAGTAAAAATTTAGAGCGAAATATCAAAGGCCTTTATGTATTATTTTTTTTGTACGACGAATAAAGAAAACACAAAAGTTTAGCAATACTCAGTACTTCGCGTATTATATGGGACACTTTTATTTTCACTATAGTCATTATGAGTTGTTTAAAAGAAGCGATGACGGCCTCGCCTTTGACTTTGACACCAGCCGCCTAGAGGCGCTTAAGGTCAGCTACGAATCCAATACCAGCCATGGAGGGCGCTCGAGCTCACTTGTAACTTCACAGAGACAACAGCGCTACAAGCGAATAGACATCTTTTAATTTCAATTGTTTATGAATTATCAAAAATATAATAATCGGTTATCTGTAGGTGTGTTATTAACTTTTTGGTCAATTAAAAATCTTGTTGATAGCTCTCTTTATCTCGAGTCAGTTCCTTTAACCCAATGCTAATTGCCCATTTTCATTAGGTAATCACCTATCGGATAAATTCTGAACTAAAATTTTAAGACTCCTTGAATAAAAGTTTTATTCCATGGTGACAATTTATTTGTTATAAAAACTCGTGTGAACATTTTTTTCATCTTCGTGAGTAAGAATATCAACACTTCATTAATTCACATTATAAATCTGAAAATCACATAATATATTTTTACGCTATTCGAAATGACAATGTTATTTCATTGGATAGCGCAGTCCTATTTAAACACCTCTACTGCCGTCAAACAGCGGCAGCCAAAAATAAGAGCAAAATATGAAAATATTTATACTTTATTTGCACGACGATAAAGATAAAGAACAAAACGAAAAAGTTTACGAACAATCTGCACTTAGCAAACAAATGAGACTCTTATTTTTAACAGAGTAATTATGACTTGTTCAAAAGGAGTGGTGGCAGCTTTGGTCCGCCACCAGCCGCCTAGAGGCGCTTGAGGTCAGCTGCAAATCCAATACCAGCCATGGAGGGCGCTTGAGATCACTTATAACTTACAGCGCTGCAAACGAAAATAAATGTTTTACTCTCGATTGTTTATGAATTATTAATAAAATAATAATTGGTTATCCGTTGGTGCGTCATTAACCTTTTCGGTCAATTAAAAAACTTTTCGATATTATGACTTGTTCAAAAGGAGTGGTGGCAGCTTTGGTCCGCCACCAGCCGCCTAGAGGCGCTTGAGGTCAGCTGCAAATCCAATACCAGCCATGGAGGGCGCTTGAGATCACTTATAACTTACAGCGCTGCAAACGAAAATAAATGTTTTACTCTCGATTGTTTATGAATTATTAATAAAAAATAATTGGTTATCCGTTGGTGCGTCATTAAACTTTTCGGTCAATTAAAAAACTTTTCGATAGCTCTTCATTTCGAGTCAGTTCCTTTAACCCAGTGCTAATCACCCATTTTCGATAGGTAGCCACCAATCGGCAAAATTCTGAACTAAAATATAAAAAGTCCTTGCATAAAAGTTTTATTTCATGGTGACAATTCATTTGTTATAAAAATTCGTGTGAATATTTTTTTCATCTTCGTGAGTAAAAATATCGAGTCTTGATTATACATATTGAATCTAATTTATTTTATATCAATATATGAATCAAAAAAATCATAAAATTATAACATTTATGTGATCGGAAGTGACAGTACAAGTGATTATCCGTCCATATTGTCTTCAGTTCGTCGTAGGATTGTGTATATAATTAATATTGTGCACAGTATTTGGTTGTATAATTCGTGAGTATATATATATATCTTTCTTTATTTCCTACTATCAAGTAACCGGTGTGTCCGCATTTTATTTACAATAAAATATTGAAGCTGATGGCAAAATAAAAATAAAATCACTATAGTAAAAATCTGTTTATCAATGAGAATTGCCATAAACGAAAACCCACACACACACACAAATTTAAGTAACGTCAGCTTCTTTATAGTATTTGACAATGTTTGTCTTTTGATTATGTGGAAATAATTTTTAAAAAATTACTTTTTCACAGGTTATCCATCTTCATCTTTATTTAATCTGTCTGAAAACTACAGAACAAGAAGAAAAAGTGAAGGCGTCCAAAGGACAGCTGTTTTTTACCACTCCGCTCAACCGATCCTTACAGGATTGAAAGGTAATAAAAATTTTTTATGTGTTTCCCTTTGAATTTCATTTTTTCTGCCAACTGAGACTTTCATTAGGTCACATGAAACCAATGAAATATTCATTTTTGTTATTTACATGGTGAAGATGGTGTCGGGTCTTGGGGACCGACACAAAATGTTTCTTCCGGCCGGTGTCGGTTTCTGAGGACCGACGACTAGGAGTCATTGCAGACTAATCATTTCTTGTTGTCTGAAAGAGTTTATGAAAATCTGCTCTGTCTCCCACCGGCTTAATGATAAAGCTAGGAATAAGCTGTATCGGCTAAATGATAAAGTTTGGATCAAAACGCTTTATCGCTGCCTTCCTAAGCTTTCCTTGCCGGCTGAAAACCCGGCTGCCAAGACCCGGGAGCTGTGTCGACCCCCGGGTCTTGGGGACTGATACAAAATATTTCTTCTGGTTGGTGTCGGTTTCTGAGGACCGACGACTATGAATAATTGCAGGCTAATCATTTCTTGTTGTCTGAAAGAGTTTATGAAAATCTGCTCCGTCTCCCACCGTCTTAATAATAAAGCTAGGAATAAGCTGTATCGGCTAAATGATAAAGTTTGGATCAAAATGCTTTATCGCTGCGCTCCTAAATTTTTCTTGCCGGCTGAAAGGAAAGTATATAAAAACCCGCTTTGTCTCCAACGGCTGGATGATAAAGCTTGGAATAAGCTTTATCGGCGAAATGATAAAGTTTGGAATAAAATGCTTTATTGCTACCATATCCAATACATGCTTTATCATTGCCTTGCCTATCCATTAACCCCTAGACTTTTACAATCATTTTTTTGTGATGTGAACCCTACGACGGGGTAACTAGTTACTTCGTTTTTTCGTATATTTTCTTCGTTTTTTGATAACGAAGAGAATGATTAAAATTATGATAACAAAATTTACCATAAGACTAACGTTATTCTTCATCCCACCAACAATTCAAAATCAATGTAAAACTATTTAAAAATTAATGTATTATAGAAAATAAAACAATTTCGAAGAGGGCTCTGACCATGGGCTGAAACATATCCGTATCTCGAAAAATTACAATTTTTACTTAATCTCATGAGCTATATAGCCGAGCTGAAGCCGAATATTTCATCATAATAATTCCGGTCAAAACATTAAAAAAATCATATTTCATTAATATAAAACTATTTTTAATTAAAGAGGAATTTGTTTGTGCTGAATAGCTCGGCCATTTTTAACTTTTCACTAAAAATGGTCATGGTTGAACTTGCAGCAAATTGATTCTCTACCAGAGATCGGCAAAAAAATATTTATAAATCTCCAGTATTCAAGTCTTTGAGAATTGAGAATTGGTCGGAGAAATGTCCCGAATATTCGATTATTCGAGACTTCATTCAAGAAAAGACTCAAGTACTAGATGAATTGGGAATATACCAGAGAAAAATCCCGAATATTCGGTGATTCGTGACTTGATAGAAGAAAAGCCTCAAATACTAGAGGAATTGGGAATATACCGGAGAAAAGTCCCGAATATTCGAGTATTCGTGACTTGATAGGAGAAAAATCTCAAGTACTAGAGGAATAGGGAATATACCAGAGAAAATCCCGAATAATCGGTGATTCGTGACTTGATAGAAGAAAAGTCCCAAGTACTAGAGGAATTGGGAATAAACCAGAGAAAAGTCCCGAATATTCGGTGATTCGTTACTTGATACAAGAAAAGTCTCAAGTACTAGAGGAATTGGGAATATACCAGAGAAAAGTACCGAATATTCGAATATTCGTGACTTCATCGAAGAAAAGTCTCCAGTACTGAACGAATTGGGGATTCATTCTAGTAAAGTCCCGGAATTTTGATTCATCGATACTTGATCGTTTCAAATGAAGCGGTCGCGATAAAATTTTATTGGAACGTATATTACCTGGCCAAAAATCCCCTCCCCGGGGAAAAAACCTTGGACAAGTACATTTGTTGATCCCTGTTTCCATTTGTTTTCACAGAAAAAAACTACCCAAAAAAGTACAAAATTTTTAAAAATTTGGCAAGATTGAGATAGGAAAAAGAAGATTGTTTCTACAAAATAACTATACTCCAAATGACAAATAGAAATGAAAAACTTCACATATTTTATCGAGATCCCAAGAAAAAAAGCAACAATGCCCATTGTGAGTGTCTGGTAAAAAACAGAGTCTGCAAGTAAATGATCAATTTGCGCATAAAAAAAATAATTACTTTACAAAAACAGAAATGGAAAAGCCAATGATTTACGTTCAGCACTAAAATTTATAATATCAATAATAGGACAAGTATTTTATTGTCGCTTGAGGATGGAGTATTTAAAAAAAAGCAAAAATTAGTTGGTTATTGAAAAAAGTCACCAATGTACAAAAATGAAAATCGGTCAAAAGAACAGAGTCCAGAAAAAAAAATCAGGATGAAAAAAAAACTTGAAGAAAAAAATTTCAAACGAAAAAAATTAGATTGAAAAAAAAATTTCGGCCGAAGTACTTGGCGAGTTTATAACACATACAACATTACGTGAAATACATTACGTGATCCAAGCTAAGCAAAAAAACTCGCCAAGTACTTCGGCCGAAATTTTTTTTTCAATCTAATTTTTTTCGTTTGAAATTTTTTTCTTCAAGTTTTTTTTTCATCCGGATTTTTTTTTCTGGACTCTGTTCTTTTGACCGATTTTTATTTTTGTACATTGGTGACTTTTTTCAATAACCAACTAATTTTTGTTTTTTTTTAAATACTCCATCCTCAAGCGACAATAAAATACTTGTCCTATTATTGATATTATAAATTTTAGTGCTGAACGTAAATCATTGGCTTTTCCATTTCTGTTTTTGTAAAGTAATTATTTTTTTTATGCGCAAATTGATCATTTACTTGCAGACTCTGTTTTTTACCAGACACTCACAATGGGCATTGTTGCTTTTTTTCTTGGGATCTCGATAAAATATGTGAAGTTTTTCATTTCTATTTGTCATTTGGAGTATAGTTATTTTATAGAAACAATCTTCTTTTTCCTATCTCAATCTTGCCAAATTTTTAAAAATTTTGTACTTTTTTGGGTAGTTTTTTTCTGTGAAAACAAATGGAAACAGGGATCAACAAATGTACTTGTCCAAGGGTTTTTCCCCGGGGAGGGGATTTTTGGCCAGGATATAACTTCTTTTTTTCTGAACAGCTCCGAATCCTAGAATTTTTACATGATAACAGATAATCCTTGAATATCTACGCTGACATAACCAGTAAAACCCTAGCTCAATATCAAATATGCAATGCGATGCTATAAAGAAAAAGCGAACGAACTTAGTACAGCTTGCACAAACAAAACGCAGAAATTCATTTCAGTTAACACCTCGCGTTTCCTGCAGTATATTGAGAAATTCGATACATATATTTGGTGCGTCTCAGCAATGTGCATTTCACTAATATGAGAAAAACATGAGCGAAAGGCCAAAAATGAAACCGTATAGAAATATTTGTGGAAGACTTTTTTTTTTAACAAATCATATCACAATGCACACTAAAAACTTGAATGAATATTGAATTTTTACATTGTTTTCTCATGCTTTTATTTCCACTTATATCTTTTGCACAAGCCTGACCGAGCGATGCCATTACACTATTGTTGAATTTTTGATCCTTCGACTGGTTGTGAAATATGATAACAGATGATCCTTGAATATTTACGCTGACATAATCAGTAAAACCCCAGCTCAATATAAAATGTGTAGTGCGATGCCAAAAAGAAAGAGCGAAGGAACTTAGCACAACTCGCAGTAACGAAGCGATGATCCTTGTATGCAAAGGAAATAAGGCATCTCTTGTTTTCGCAAGGAATAGCAAATGCTTCATTGCTTTAAGTTTCACCAGTTTTTTTAGATCAAATTGTCGAAGGAGAGAATCTCAGCCCAATTCACAGCTCGCAGCGCCTTCAGTATATTGGTAAATTTCTTGAAGCCGAAAAGAAAAATCGAAGGAACTGAACACAACCTGCAGAATATTGGAAATTTTATGTTTATTTGTAGACCGCACCTGAAAAGTATTGAAAATCATGATTTAATGACAAAAGTTATTAGTCAAATTTTTATAATTAAAGTATTTCATCAACAATTAATAGTTTTACAGGTTTTTATTTATGATCACATGATACATCTTGTCACAACTATTTTCATACACTCACTTTTGGAAAAAAAACAGTCTTTTGATCTGTAAGAAAAATTTCAGTGACATGATTAAAAAAAAAATCGTTGCGTTCCAGATTGATACTTCAACATCATTATTTACGAGTTCACACATTTTCAGAACGTATAACACTGATTTTTAAGGTTATGTTCGTTGTATTTTCTAGCACTTATTCTGGCCACACTAATTAACGGTTTTATTCGGATTATTTTATACGGAAAAATAAAAATGATAACGAGTGGTGAGGTTTGTTTCTATTTGGCTTTTCTGGAATCCGAAACAAAAATGATTTCACCAGCGGGTGCGAGGTTATCTTTTTTAATTTCGCTGATGATTAATTCCGAGATATTAAAAAATATTATTATCACATTTCGCAATATTTATAT